>VZTE01001941.1:16592-149361 GCA_013397775.1 Eulacestoma nigropectus
ATCCCCCCACGGTCATTCTCCCAGGGTCATCCTTCCACGGTCATCCTTATCTGGTCATCCCTCCATGGTTATTCCCCCATGGTCATCTCTCCAAGGGTAGTCTGGGGCCCTGTCCCCTTCCTGCCACCTCGTGCCTCCCCCACCTTTGCCCGCAGACCCCCAGTCCCTCCCGTTAATCCGTCCCAGGAGGGCCATGGCTCCTGGCAGGGTGGTGGCGGAGGGATGCCCTGTCCTATGAGCTGTCCCCGCTGTCCCCAGGAGCAGTGCCACCCCATGAGCTGTCCCCGCTGTCCCCAGGAGCAGTGCCACCCCATGAGCTGTCCCCGCTGTCCCCAGGAGCAATGCCACCTCCTCGGCAGAGCCAACGGTGCTCAAAGTCCCCAGTTAGCCCTGCTGGCCACAACCCTGCATTATGGGGTGCCCCGAACCCCATTTCAGCCCCCATGTCAGCTCCCCAGCAGTGTGAGGCACTGCAAAGAGAAGACACAGACCCGGTTGTGTCCCTGGAGAGCCCAGCATCACTTCAGCTGCTCCTTTCCCTGTGGCTTCCACCCACCGCCCTTCGCTGGCGCCCTGCCCAGCCCGAGGTGACCAAGGTGTCCCCTTTCTCCAGCCCAAAGCCGCTCTGGGTGTCTCTGCACACTGTCCCCTCGCTGCCACAGCAGCTCTGGCGATGCCAGCAGTGCCAGCCCAGCCCCGTGCACATGGTTCTGCTTCCCTCTAGTGACAGCACGGCCTCACATCAGCAGGATGACTGCTCTTCCCTGGAGCCTGGGGAAACGGGACCATTGGGATTGGAGCCCTCACTGCAAGCCCCATGGGTGGGGGGTGGGAGCATCTCCATCCCCACTGAGTTGTGCAGAGCTTGACATGAAAGATTTTGTGTCCACGTGAATAATCTTCATTTCTCTGTCTATGTCCTCTGCCTGAACCTGTTCATGGACGTTCCTTTCCCCAGCACAGTGCTGGGATGCTTGAGACCCCTGGGAAAGCGAACTGGGAAAGGCTGATTTGGAGAGAAGCTGCACAGGGAGGGGTCAGTTGGTGAGAGGCGTGACCCCTTCCCACAGACACGAGCCCAGCTCCAAAGTCCTTCCAGCATTCGTGCCCATCATCCTCATGGAGCAGCCTCAAATCCCTTCGTTTTCTGGTAAAACACCCAAAACTCATGGACAGATAATGGTTCAGTGCTCTTCTGGGTCCTATACGCAGGGTCTCTCCTACGGTGGCCAGAAGCAGCCATGTCCTCATAATAATTTCGTGCTTTTTGCAAGATGTGATCTCTGATGTCTCACTACAGATTTTTTTTTTTAAATCCCAAAGCTTCTGTACACAAAGCATTTTCTTCAATAAACCTGTTTCTCTCCACAGTTTTCCAGGCTCTCCTCATCACAATTACAACAGCTACACTGCTCCTTGAGGAGCTTTGAATGTACCTTCTATTAAACTTCAGTCACTCACCAATGTTGTTCCATGACCCAAACCATGACCAAATGTCTACTGTCTGTGATGCTCCAAGTGCCTCATCTCATGCCCCAAAAATGTGATTTGGAGCTCAGAGGGCTTTGCATCCTTGTCCCTGGGACCATCCATCCCATGGCAGTGCCCAGTATCACCTCCTCTGCCCAGCTCAACATTTGCAGCCCACTTCCCCTTGCCTGAGACTCCTTGTCCTCCCACCACGTGGGGACTGGTAGCCAGCTGTGGAGGAGCATCTCCAGGTGCTCCATGTCCCCATGGCAGCCCTGCAGCCCCTTTGCTGGGTGGACACGTTGATGGACCATCGCTCCAGGTGCCTCTGGCAGCTGGGCCCCACCACCACAGCTTCTTAACTCTGATTTATCCACTCACTGATTGACTCCCTGACTTCTGGTCAGCCAGTCCTACATGTTTATTCACAAGGGGAAAGCTTCCCTTTGCCTCATAATTGATTGTTTCTCTCTGCTGTTTTCTGCTTCAATCACCGCCTTGTTTCGGGAAAAGGGGCTTTTTGGGGAGGTGATTCATTGCTCTGTGGATTTTCCTGCATACTCAGTTCTTCAGCTGCCCCATCCTCTCCCCCTTGCTGCTGCTTCCCCCAATTCACCCAGTCCCCAGAGCGAATTGATTCACCGTTGAGGTTTATTTTTGGCTTCCAGCTGTCGGGCTCCTTGCAGCTGCCTCGAGCTGGTGTGTTCCTCTCTGCTCCCCCAGAGTCTCTCCTCCTCCTCATTTTCCTCCTGCTGCTACTCCTGGCTATATTCCTCCATCCTATTCCCCTGCTGCCTTCTCCATGCAATGTTTGGCTATTTTTAATGGTCTGAGTGTGCCCCAGTGATGACAACCAGAAGCTGGAGGGCAGCAGGGTCGTGCGGGAGGTTTTGCATAGCACAGGTCTGGAGGCAGGACATGTGGGGTGAGCAGGGCTTCAGGGTAAGGTGCCACCAGCCTCTGGGCACCAGGCTGAAGGGCAGCCACCCGTTCCCTGATCCAGGCTGAGCACACAAGACAGGAGGATCAAGCCTATTCCTTCACTCCTCCATGTTCAGAATGAACAAAATTCAGTGGCTGTGATTTACCCGAGGTGATTCCACAAGCACAAGGTGCCCCGGGTGCCTGGGTGGCTTTAACCACTGGTCCCCACGAGATCCAAAGGAGCTGCTGTCCGTGAGTCAGTGAAGCCACAGAGACATGGAGGGGGGGATTTAGGCAGCTTGATGCCAACTGCAGCACCTAAAGCCAAGCCCTGGGTCTGTAAATCCCCCAGCTCAGCTGTTATTTAATCCCGGAGGCGTCTCAGTTCCGCAATGCCCTCGGCACAAGGGGGATGCTGGCCAGGCAGAGGCTGCGTCCCAGGGAGCTTCCCCTGACCCTTTCCTTGTGTCAAACCCTCCTGGACGTACAAACTCCTGTGGGGTCTCAGCAGAGGGGTTTAGCCCCTGGGTGCTCTCCAGGCCACCCACCACAGGAACCAAGGGCTGGGGTCCCTTGGACACAGGACACGGTGGTGGCAGGCAGGGATCCACTCACCTCATTTGGGTAACACACTGAGCTCAGCTTCACCCTCCAAGAGTTTTTTTCCAACTTTTCCTCACCCCTGGAGCTCTCCTTTGAAATCCTTCCCATTTTCCAGCCTCTTTTTTGCAGCGTGGGCCCTGAGCCTGGGCACAGCATCCCTGTGCCTTTCCCCACACACTCTCCCTGCCTTGGTTTGGCATTCACTCACAGTAGCCCTTAGCTCAGGTGGTGTTTGTGTCACCCATTTGGGTGATTACTGACCCAAAACCTGTGTTTTAGGGATTTTCCACTTCCTGAATCCAGGTGCTCTGGCCTTGGATCTCATCCCAGACCGTGCCAGGCTCAGGTTTACACAGCTGCAGGCGCCAGGCAATTCATCTCACCAATGACTTGTTTTCCCCCCAGTTTTGCCCAGCAAACAGTTTCTGCTCCAATTCCAGTTCCTTCTGGGGCTGGATGAAATAGCTAGGAGCACAGATCCAAACCTAAGTGGACACTGCTGGGAGCAGACCTTTATTCACCCCGTTTGCAGTCACATTGGTGCTGTGCTGGGTTTAACGTGGCCCACAGGGGTGTTTGCAGACTTTTCATGAGAATATAGGAACAGAATCACAGAATGGTTTGGGGTGGAAGGGACCTCAGAAACCATCTAATTCCAACCCCTAGATCATTTAGGGCTAAGATGAGCACCTTCTGGAAACCTAAACAGGTTACAAACCATGTTCTCAGGTGTGAAACCCTTTAAAAATAAGTTGCACTATCACAGCTTGCTGCAGTCCAGCCTCAACCAGGTACAAATTCCACAAACTCCTGCCTTCCTCTCGCCTGACACTCTGCACGTCTGGTTTTTCCCCACTAGGTCGCAGCATTAACTTCTATTTTCCTCTCCTTACCAAAGCAAGAAACTGGGGACTTTTTTTCAGCAGGCAGCTCTGCCTTGTCACCCTTCCGTCCCCTCCTGGCTCCTGCTCGGGGTTCCCAGGGGCTGTGGTGACTCAGTGTGGGGTGGCCAGAGCGTCCCCTGGGGTCCCTGCGAAGGCCCTCGGCTCCTATTTGCATCTGGGCTCGCCTTGCTCATATTCATTGTGAAAGTAAAAGTGAAAAAACCAGTAATCACCAATTACATCTCCAGCATGAAGCCTGGAGGAAGGGGACAATGAAGGACCACCAACGCACTCCTTATCTCTCCTCCCAGACAGCTCTTTCCTCTGGTGTTGATGGTGATGACTGAGTTGTTCCTGCTGATTTACAGCTTCATCCTCATGAGCTGGCACACAGGAAGGTTTCTAGCATGGAAAACATGAGTGGCGTGTCCAACTCCTTCCTCTGGCCCAACCCTGCTGCCACCCCTCCAAGGGCAGGATAGGATTCTCTGGATGTTCTCTCCTGGATGGGGCTGGGTCTAGCAGGGAACCTGGGCCAGCTGCCTCCTCCAGGGCTTCACATCTCCCCAGCTCGGCAGTCTGGACGTGTCTGGTGCGTGGGGGGAGTTGTAAGCTGCTGTCTGGACCCCTCCACATGGACAGAAAGCCCCCAGCGTGGGAGACAGGGCTGGGTCCCATGGGAGAGGCTGGTGCTGGTGACTCATCCCCCACAGGTGTGCCCACGGACGCCCTGGCTGCTGCCCTGGTTTGAAGGAGGGTTTCTGTGCTTTCACTATGAGCACACGGAGCCAACAGTGGGGAGAAAGCCCTACACTGTCCTGAGGAGCTGATGGTGAGCTGAGAATTGGCTACAAACACATGAAAGGTGGGTGCAGAGACACAGCTGAACTCCTCCCCATCGTGCTGGACTGTGACAAAGACACCAGTGGCAAACTGAGGCTTGGGAGGTGCAGGATGGATGTAGGGAAGTCTCTTGCTGGGAGACAGTGCTGCCCTGGGGCAGAGACCCCCTGAGCTCTACCCCCATACTTTGGGGATTTAGGACTTGGCCAGACCTTGGCTGACAGCCTGGCTGCACTCCTGCTCAGAGTGGAAGGCTGGACTTAAGATGTTCCTCAGACCCAACATTTCTAGGCAAGTTTGATTAAAAATAATTGGTTTTCCTGCTTCTTTGTGTCCTCGAGCTGCTTTTGTGCCGTCTCTGCAGCCCTGAGCTCTCCAGCTTATGAAATATCGGTGTTTCCAACAGCAACAGTGATGCAGAGATCCAGAGGTGGAGGAAGCAGCAAGGAGGAGCACAGGAATCCCCTGTGGCAGCAGGAAATGCCTGGACAGATGGGTGCCAAGTCCCCTTCGGAACCATCCAGGCATTGTTCCATGGTGAATTTACCATTCCTCCTGCTCCCAAGTCCTTCTCAGCTCCCTCCTACTCAAACCCACACCTCAGGGGCCTTCCGAGGTCTCAGCTCACTGGTGCTGTGCTCATCTCCCCATATCCTGTCCTGCATTTGGGATAGATCCTTTGCAAACTCGCCAGCCTCCGGCTAAAGCAGCCTCACAAATCCTCCCCTCACTGCCCCACTGCTTCCCTCTGCCAAAGCCAACTGCAAGGTGCAGTTGAGGTGAGGCTGGAGGGTGTTTTCAGACATGGGACATGGTCACCCAAAACCTGCCTGGCCAGAGGACTCTGCAGCTGAAATAAAAGGTGGATGTGCTGGAAGCTCCAGCTTGGACGGAGCCCAGGACACGTGTCCTTGTGCGGATGGATCCGGCTGTGCCTGGGGCAGCTGAGAGCACACAGTGTTCAGCACTGCTGTTCCCAAGGGTTCCAGGGGCTGGAACATCTCAAGAGGAGTGCTGCAGCCTCACCCTCAGGGCTTTCCTGGCATTTAACCAAGTCCCACAAGCACAAGCTATTCCCAACACAACAAACACACGCTTGGTACCGCTGGCTTCCCTCTGCCCTCCCACTCCTCCCGTGGTCTGCTCTGCTTCCCCAAACACAATTCCTCCATAGCTGCCTCCGCTAAAGCAACGATGGACCCAAACCCTGAGCACCTGAGGTAACCTCCAGGTTTTTCTATCCCAGATCCAGCTTCTTTGTGCTGCCCATGCTCTGTGATGGGGTTCATGGGAGTCGCAGGTAGGAGAGGTGAAGAGATCTCCACATTGCTCACGAGTACTTTGGCTTGAATGATGTCCTGTTCTTTTCTTCCAGACCTGTGGCTTTTTACCTGCAGTGACCTTCCCTGACTCGTTGTTTACCTTGAGAGAAAGGGAACATTTGCTGCCTAGTGGAGCTCAGCTACAGCTTTTCAGTCAGCGATCAAAACACTCGAAAGCTAAGAGCAGCATTTGAATTTAAAAATCATAATTACAGCGCCCAAGAGGCAGAAGTTGGAAGAGGGCAATGAACAAAGCAGGGGGTTGGAAGAAAACAAAGAAAGGCATGAGAGGAATCTGCACTTTGAACACAGAGTCCTGAATATCTTGCACTGGCTACTTCAAATTGGGCACCCAAAATTAATAGATTCTTTGACCTTTGTTTCTCTGTGCTCTGGTTCTTTGTTTGTAAAGCAGAAACCACAACAGAGCCTCACCAAGAAAAAAACCAGAGATGTCATCACAGCAACTGCTCCAGCCAAAGCACTCGGATGCTGCAGAGATGAGGACGAAGAAGGACAAAAAAAACCACCCAACCCTGTATGGCTTTTCAGCAAGTGAGTACCAGCACTGTGTGTGGGGAGCAGGCAGTATCCTCTAGAACAAAAAATACCTCCCAACCATGTAATTAAGGATGAACCATACACGCCCACGGGGGTTCTGTGGGCAGCCTGAAGGCAGGCGTCTCTTAACTTTTAAAAGCTTTCTCAACCTTGTCACTTCTGGTGTTATTTTGATGGGTTTTATGCATAGGACTCTGCTATATTAAGAGCACGTCTACGTATCTCACAAGTAACTCTGCCCGCAGAGGAAAGCCTGGCACAAACAAGCAGCCTCGAGGCTGCTCCCTCTGGTCTAAGGAGCTGAATATTGTGCTTGGGCAATTCCAAGAACAGGTACAGAGAATGGATGGGGAGCAGCCTTGGGGAGAAGGACTTGGGGGTGCTGATGGATGAGAAGCTCAGCACGACCCAGCAGTGGCTGATGGCAGCCCAGACACCCCCCCCATCCTGGGCTGCATCACAAGTGTGGGCAGGAGGTCAGGGAGGGGATTTTGCCCCTCTGGTCCATTCAGGTGAGATCTCACCTGCAGAGCTGCCTCCAGCCCTGGGGCTCACAACCCAGGAAAACGAGGGATGTGTTGGAGTGAGTCAGGAGGAGGCCACAAAGATGCTCAGGGGGATGCAACCCCTCTGCTTTGGAGCCAGGCTGGGAGAGTTGATGGTATTCACCTGGGGAAGAAAAGGCTCCAGGGAGACCTCAGAGCCCCTGCCAGTGCCTAAAGGGGCTCCAAGAGAGCTGGAGAGGGACTTGGGACAACCCCAACACCACCATGGAGCGACAGGGTAAGAGGCAATGGCTTTCCACTGCCAGAGGGCAGGGTTAGATGGGATAGTGGAAAGGAATTGTTCCGAGGGTGGAGGGGCCCTGGCACAGGTGGCCCTGGCACAGGTGGCCCAAAGAAGCTGTGGCTGCCCCTGGATCCCCGAAGTGTCCCAAACCCGGCTGGACGAGGCTTGGAGCAACCTGGGACAGTGGAAGGTGTCCCTGCCCTTGGCAGTGAGGTTGGAATTAAAGGATTTTTAGGTCCTTTCCAACCCAAACCACTCTGTGATTCTGTTTTGGTGATCACCACTGACCACACCATCACATTATCTCACTGGACCTCACTGCTGGATCCCACTGGATTTATTACACTGTGGTCTCTGCAATGGCTGCCCTTGCTGTTATGCAAGATGCAAGAGGAAGGATAAAATCCCTTCCTCTTCTGCCCCGATTCTGGAGTCTTGCTCCTTTAAACAGATGTGGGAGGGAGGGTTGGTAAATCCTTGGATAGCTTTTCATCTTGCCTCGACTGGGCTGGGCTTCGGGCTCAGTCTGTTGTCTGGTCCCCTGTCATAGCTGCTGTTGTAATGATTCATCCATCTGGTTTTCTGGGAAAAGAAAATGAGCTAGGGAAATGTTGGGTTTTTTTTTTTTTTTTTTTTTTTGGCTGTATCTTTCCTGAAACACTTACAACTTTGCACCCACTGGAGTTGACGGGGCGGGGAGGGGGAGAGAAGGAGTTTTACACATCACTTTTCGCTTGCTGAAGCAGACACAGAAGTGCTGAGAATCCCATTCCTCAAAGTCAGACCGTGACGGTTTTGTCCTGAACTGTGTTTCCATGGAGCAAAGAGGATCCAACAAAACCCAGCAGAAGATCCAGGCTGTCTTCAGCGGGTGCACTGGACAAAACTTCGTGCTGATCACTCCGGGGACACCCAGTCCTTCCGCTAGCTCCTCGCCTGCCCGAGCTCTCCAGCAATTGTGGGATGTGGAACGAGCTGCAGGGAGGCAGCTTGGACAGAAATCTAGATGGAAAACAAGGACACTGAAGGTCTTCTCATTGGATTGAAACAGCTACTCTCATGAGTGGTGTAATTTATCATAAATCAGATAAATACTGGGGGGAAAAAATGTGAGAAGTTCACACTGGGCGATGTTCAATCTTGGAGTGCAACACGGAAGCCACACTGGGCTTTCTCCTTGCTGGTTTGCACAGCAAGGCTGAGACAATGTGCCCATCCAGCTGGGAACACGAAGGCAACCACTTCTTGGTTAAGGAAAGTGGCACTGTAAAGTCCCTTCTTCAGCAGCCCTTAAAAACACAGTTACAAACCGGTCAGCTCCAGACGAGATCTCCTCGTTCTCCGCGCTCCAGGAATGCATCTTCCAAGCTTTGTTAGAGGTTAGACTGGGAAAGCAGCAGCCTGCCTGGGAACAATCACTCCTCCATTCAGACACATGTCAATGAATTTCCATCCAAGGGGTCAGGTATCAAAGTTCTTCTTTTCTACGCTGCTGGAGCAAACCTTCCTGTGACAAATTCCTGCCCTTATTCCAGCTCCAGATCTGTTACAAATGACTCCTGTGAGAACCACATCTTCCTCAAACCCACCAGCACAGGAACTGCCCTCCTCGCTGGTCCAGCATCCTTCCTCTCCCATCCCCCCCTTTTTTTAGGTCTCCTTCTCCTCACCAGCCTCTCCTCGCGCTTGCCCATTCCATGATTTCATCCGAGGTGGGTGGTGAGCTCGCTCTCCCCCGCGCAGCCTCTTCCCAGCGGCTCCCGGGATCCCTGCCAGCTCCTCTCCACCCACGGCCTCTCCCGACGAGCCGAACCGCGCAGCTCCCGCTGCAGCCCGCGCCAAGGCAGCGTCTCACATCTGGGGGGCTGGCTCGGCCAGGGGCAGGGGAGCCAAGGAGCACCTCACCTATCCCCCTGCACCAGTGCCTTCCAGGGGTTGGCATCTCCACCTCTGCATCCCCACGGGATCCCCAGCTCCCCGCCCAGGACATGGCAACAGGTCACTGAAGTGACTCTCGAATGCTCGAAAACTGCAAACCCAAATTTGAGTTCAGCAAACAGCTTTGCGGGTTGAAAACCAAATGAGAGCTGCTTTTCTCTCTTTTTTTTCTGAGTTACTCCTACACATAAAACCTCTGTGTGAATTTAAACATTGCCAGCCTGGCTAATGCAGGAGCACCAGGCAGTGAAGTCAACTGGTCCCATGGCTTCAGAGATTGTGGAGCAGAACACGGCAAAGCAGATTTGAATGAAATTTTGAATTTGTTAAACCAAAGTGTTAAAACTGAAAGAGCACAGGACAGTTTCTCAAACCTCTTGGGTTGTTCCCTCTGCTCTTTTGCCATGGTTTTAAAAAATTAATCTTTTGATTATTCCTCCTGATGCCGTTTCTGTGAATCCATAAAACCATTTTCTCCTTGTCAGAGAATTCTGACGCCGGTGATTTATAGACTTTGCTTGGAATGCAACACACAAGTACTTCACTTTTTCATTTGCCCTTTCTAAACGTTTTTAACGATCTGCTTCCTCAGATCTGTTTACATTTGGGAGATTAAAAGCTAAGCAACAACTCCATTATGAACAAGAACACCATAAAAATTCCACCATTGCCAGGAAACATCTCAATACAGTGACAAACGTAGCCACTCTCTCGTCCTGCTGCTCATCCGTGGGATGAGCTGGTTCATAAATTATTCATGAGTGCCTTAAAATTTCCAGGCTAATCTCAACTAAAAAGTGGGGGTTTTTACACCATTGTTTCGCTCCAAAGTTCTCCAACTGGAATTTTGATGTGCATAGCGAAATCTGAAAATTTACTTGCACTGAATTCCTCTTCCTTCAAGTTGTGATTTCAGTTCTCACACTGGAAACATAGGGGAGAGTCTTTACGTGACAACTTATTTGGAAGCCTGGAAACCCTTCATAATTCCCACGAATTTCCTGAGAAATTAAACTTTTCCCAGATGTGTTTTTTGAGCAGGTTTGGATCTGTAAGGTTTTTGGCACCTTTCAGCAGGCAATCCCACCACCCCAAGGCATTTTTAGTAATGATGAACTATATGGGGGACTATCAAGCCATTCTCTTCCCAGCCTGTTCCACAGCAAGAACAAGCAAGACTGAAGATTAAATCATGGCAAAATTTAACAGAGAAAATCACTTTGTGGCCCTCTGGAGGCTATTAACAGACCAGCTCACTCACCTGTGCTCATGGATTTTACAGCTGTCAGTCTGTTCTGGGATTTAATCCTCATGGTGGCATTGCAGTATCTTCTGTGTAAAATCATCAATTATAAATAAATCCTATTGGGTTTTTATGCAGTAATGTTGCAGAAGAACAGTCATGATATTTGAAGCAATGAAGTTAAGAGAGTTGCCTTACATTCTTCTTGACGTCCACACTCTGCCATGCATTGCTTGGAAAACAGTACCACAGCTGGCTCCTCCACACAGCACTCTGATGTCCCTTCCCAGCCACTTTATCCCAGGCTGTGCTGCTCCAAATGAGGGTCAACGTCCAGCTTTCCAGGCAGGAATCCAGCCAGAGATACACAGGGCTTGACGTGTTGATTGCTTTGGGAAAAGAGAGACCAAAAAAATCTTTTCTCTGCAGCAATATGCGAATAATTCTTCCCTGTGAAGGTGGTGAGGCCCTGGCACAGGCTGCCCAGAGAAGCTGTGGCTGCCCCATCCCTGAAAGTGTCCAAGGCCAGGTTGGATGGGGCTTGGAGTAACCTGGGATAGTGGAACGTGTTGCTGACCATGCAGAGGGATGGAACTGGATGGTCTTTTAAGGTCCCTTCCAACCCAAACCATTCTGTGACTCTGAATTTCAAAATACTGAACTCAAATCCTTGTGATCCCAAGGCTCACCTCTCCTTTTCATGCCAAGGGGCCATTAAAAAACTTCTCTGACAAGGAGAAAATGGTTTTATTGACTTGCCCCCAGGACTGAAGACAGATCATCTGCTTCCACGGCAGGTTCTCCAGAGAAGAATCCTCTGGGATAGACAGACACGATGCTGAGAAGGCAGCACAGACAGAAACTGCATGTAAGGTGACTTAAATAACCAGCAATCCAGGCAGCAGAGCAGGCAGCCACACATCTCTCCATGGACAGCTCTTGGAAAGTTGCTGGAGATCAAGTAGAGTGAGAATGACATCAGGAAAAACATTTTTGCCTCCAGTTTCAAGGAGCTGAACGGGAATTTCTTCTGACCCAGGGTCTGTAACCATTACACTGACCAGTAAACACGGAACATCCTCTTGTCTGCTCAACAGCAGAGGTGGGAGCACACAGCTGGTCCAGCTTTTCTACCTGGAGCCCTGAAGTTCTGGATGTTCCCAGAGGAAATGCACCTGCAGCACCTGGAGAAGAGAACCCAGCAGTTTGATGGACTGTCAGAAACCAGGAGAGTAGATCTTAGTGACACCTGAGAAGTGAGAACCTCGTGTTGCAGGCAGCTTAACCCAGGTTGCTTCACTGGAGTTTGCTTCATTGTCCTCACTGGATCTGATTCACCAGATAGTTAGAAATTCTAACACTATTTCCATTAGGATTACCCAAACAAAGAAGAATTTGCTCTCCTGGCACCTTCACGCTGCTGTGAGCTCTAACAGCCTGTTTTACTGCACAGCAAAGCTCTGCCAACACAAGCCTCTGCTGTTTCATACTTAGCAAAGGTCCCAGCAGGACTCAACCAGCCCACAGTAAAAGCCACAATACCCGAATTTATCCTCCTTGTACCTCTGCTGCCCATTCTGGCACTGGAAACGTGTGCTAAGGACACAGCAGATCCCACATGAACAGGTTATTTTTAGTTAACAAGTCTCAAACCGGCTTGGAATAAATCAGGGAGCATCTTGTAGAATTATCACAATTTTGTCTTGTTCACTGTTCCACTCTTTCATAAGGATCTTACGACTGGATGTTTTATCAATTAATGCTGAAAATTACATAAATTATAATGAAAATTATAGTTCTGACTCTCAATGTATTTGCTGTGAAAACAAAGCAGTTTTTCACCATCACCCCAAGCCCCTACTCAACATGATCAGGGTATTTTCCCCCCAGATTCCCAATATACAATGGATTTCATAGAACATCCTCACATAGAAGCCTGACGTTTTGAGATTGTGATGCAAGATCACAAAAACTGCTGACAAATTAATTGCAACAATTGAAATTTAGGCCTGATGTACTAGAATGAAGGGGTTTCATGACTCATTAATAAAAACTATGTACACTGTAAGACATTTCTGAAGTATTTTTGCATCAAAAATCTCCCAACAGACATCATCTTTCTTTCCCTCTCATTCCACCATCCAGCACTTTTTGTATCAATCCAGAAGTGAGAGGTTTGTTTGGGAGAAGCAGTTGACTTTCAATGCTGCTTTTGGCTTAGTCCAAGCGTTGATTTCATTTTAACGTCATTCCAGGACACTGGCAAGGGGACGAGCTTTTCTGGCTGTGGAAACAATCCCCCTGCACGTTGCATTTTGTGATTGCTGCAGGGTCTCTCAACAGGAGGATGGAGCAGATTTGCAAACAAATAATTTAAGTAATCCACTGTGGTACCTGATAAACATTTTGAGACCGGTTCAGGTTTCGTAGGCACCATTTTCCACCCAAATCTGTGTGACAGGGAAGACTGTCTTCCAGTAGCTTCCCTTTTTTAAAAGGCCAGGAGTTGAGAGCAAAGAAGATAAATAAAAAATTAAAAAATAATAATAAAAAAAAGAAACTCATTACATAAGCTTCCCTCTTCCGCAGATACATTTTACACTGAAATGCTTTTGTTTTCATCAAGCATTTTTCTTCCTTTTTTCATCCTTTCTTTCCCTGTTGCTGTAAGGAAGATCCAGCATGACCAGGACACAACCCTGTGTGTGAGCACACAGGCACACCAGCAGCAGTGCTCATGTCTGAAAACATTTCCACAAGATCCAAGCACTCAGCAGCTCCATTTTGTAACTATATCGTGCAAACAGAAGAAATTCCCACAACTTAAGAACCTCTTGCCTTTCAATAGAAAGAAATAAAATGTTATTAACCTTCTTCACCTGTTTCTGCATCACTTTGTAGCTGGTTCTAACCTTAAGATTAGTTTTTGTGTTAACAAGTTTCCTCTAAGTCCAGACATTTCAATCCTACACGCACAGCACAAGCAGCAAAACTCCAAACAGATCCATCTGCTCCTTCAGGGACTTCCCACAAGAAATCATTTAAGCAACTGTCTGCATGGGAGCTACTTAGGCAGTGGATGTACTTAAAACATGGTGATTACTTGCAAGTCACGCTCCCAACACCACTTTATCCTGCAGAGCTTTTAACCTCCACAAGAACATCTGTCAAACCCCCTAAAACATGCAGCTCTCCGCATCGTACTGCAACCCCCCCATGCTGCTAGCCAGACTACATTTTCATACTTTAATAATTTGTTGCATTAATTTAAGGGCTTAACCTACAGTACTCACCACTTCTCGAAGTTCTATCGAAAAAGAGACAGAGCATGAGGGTGGATTTAATGAATGGATGGAAGCAAGAGACTTGAAAAGGTCACAAAAGTCCCTTTTGGTTTCTGCTTATCTTATTAAAAACCACCTCATTCCAACCCCCTGCAGTGGGCAGGGACACCTTCCACTACACCAGATTACTCCAAGCCCCGTTCAACCTTGGACACTCCCAGGGATGGGGCAGCCATAGCTTCTCTGGGCAGCCTGTGCCAGGGCCTCCCCATCCTCACAGGGAACAATTTCCTCCTAACACCTCATCTAATCCTGCTGCTTGAAGCCATTCCCCCTTGTCCTGTCATTCCACTCCCTTGCTGAAATTCCTTCTCCAGCTTTTGATATACTTCCAACATATTTTCATATACCTAAAAAATTTCAAGGAGATAGAATAAAGGTAGATTTGCTTCCAACAACCAGCCACAACCTTAGAAATTCCTCTGAATATTCAAAAGCTGCTCCACTTGTTTAAAAAACCCCTTAGTTTCCCCATATGGAATAGTGGGAAAAGCAGTACATTGCTGAATTCACCAGGACATCCAGGAAAACATCCCCCGCTAAAGGGATGCCTTGCTGCAGGTTGGTGTGTGCTCTGCTGCTGTAGGTTGGTCGGTGTTATTAATTCCCAAAAAGCTGGATGCAGAATGACCAGCTGATTGACCGATGATTTTCAGAGATTATCTTCATGGATAACGAGATCCTACTGAAACTGGGGACATGACCCACCTTCGACTCTGCCTGTGGTCAGCTGTGTCTCTGAAGAGCTGAAATTTCAGAGAAATTCTTTTATATTAAACACTCTTGGAGAGATGACACAGGTTTTTTATGGCTTACACTGCAAGGAGCGTACGAGAGGAGAATGCAAGAAGCTCTCAGGCTGGCAGGGAAAACCTCCGTGAGATCTTACTTTCAGCATGTCCAGAGTATGGGAACTGCAGATTGGAAGGTTTCCTGCTGCTCCTTTTATTTCCTCATACCTCACAGACAGATCATTAAACCAACAGGGTGGGGCTCTTCTTCTTTGATCTAAAGTCCACACTGGTTATTCTCCTTGGGAAAACCATCTCCCTTGATCTTCCCTCTCAGCGCCGTACATTTTTCCAAACCATTCCAAGGATCATCTTCACAGAGAGGACCTAAACCAAGACTTTGGGTTATACATTTTACAATTCTCCACCTCCCAGAGTTTAAACTTGTAGCACTTCTGAATTTAGCAACTCCATTCACTAGAATAACACACTTCCCTGTTTTCAATCCTGGATAATACCATTAAAGCTTCTCTCTGGAGCCTCTTGTGTAAAAATTCACGAGGTGCAATTCCCCAATCACTATAACCGATTTCAAATGGTGCTAGAAATTACTATTGACTCTGAACACCAAAAGAAATCAGTCATCCTCTAAAGGGGTTACGGAGATCTGCAAGGATGAAGAGTTAAGTGCTGGACAGTATTTTACACTGGAGAATCCCCAGGTACTTGATATAATTCTTATTAAAACACCGGTGAGAAAACAAAGGTTTAGACAGTGAAAATTTTCAAAACCAACCATTAGCTACATACATTTTACAATACAGTAAAATACTTTAAAAAATACGATCTTCAAACCTTTCTTCGGATTTCAGTAGACTTGGACAATGTGACCAACGACCTGTGGTCTAATTCTCAGTCGCTGGCCTCTTCCATGAGCACATCCAGCCACCAACCTGCAGGCTGGCAAAGTCTTGTCATACGAAGTAAGTAACATATTCTGATCTGCCAAACATGCCACAACACAAATCCAAACACACAGGAGGGATGCAAACAGCACCCAGAACTCCCAGTGCTTCAATGCAGAATTACCTGTTTCATATCCTATAGTGTGTCCTGTATGATACATGTACAAAGTATTTACAGGCGTGATGAAGTGGTAAGAAAAATCGATCTAGGTAAGGCTGAAAACAGGTTCTGAGTTAAAAACTTAGAGCACACGTGGCTCCGTTCCTTATTCCTCACCATGTTGTATGAACTAGTTCTATCGTTTTTACTAGCTGGGGCATTAAAATCCACATCTTCAATACAGAGTTGCAATTCTGTGTTTTACTTTTTTGACTTGTTTCTGTCTCAAAACCTTCTTGGGTTCTGAAGCTGCTGCTCACCACTTACAAATATTATAAATACATTGACAGCAGAACTTCTGCCTTTGAAATCACTCTTTGCATTGCTGTCCCAGGGGTCACCTGGGTCACAAACCCCCCGAGCCCCACCGAGGGATTTTATTTGGTGGGGGAGGTTAACTGGAATGGCAGAACCACACAAGGAAGATCTTGACTTTCTCTTCTTTTCCTCTGAGGCTCCCGAGGGTCCGTTTCCCTGACGAAGGCAGGCATTCTTCCTCCAAGAACACTGATTTCAAATGGTGCTAGACAATGAATAGTTAAATCTAAACCACCAAATGAAATCAGCTTCCTGAGGGAGCTTGTGTCTAGCTGGGAGGATATTCCTGTAACCATAAATTGGAAATGCCACAGAAGAATACCTAGCCATGTCGGGTTTTTATTTTTCCTGTTAAAACAGTTGATGCTTTTTTCTTATTCTTACCCTTGATTTTGGTTTGAGTCACTCAAATGTTCACTTCTGTTTTCTATTACACTGCTACCAACAGCAAGAAAATTGCTTGCAGCAGTGTCACTCCAAGGAATTTTGTTAGTCAAGCTTCAACAACATGTACAAGGCTTTAACAAGGAATGAAGGACCTTCATCCTCCTTGTGCTGCTGCCTCCTATTAACACATTCTGTCTTCTGAGCTCTGCCCACAGCACGACTACATCCAGACACACCAGCAAGGGCAGCACTGCTGCAAAACTCCCTCTTGTGACAGCAAAACACCTAAGATGTTACCAAATCTTCATTTCAACAGCAGCAGCACAAGGACCAGCGTGTGACTCAAGCTACGTATCAGTGCCTAAAAGCTGAATACGCATCCCAAAGGCCATGCAGAAAGCCTGGAAACCTGCCCACCTGTCAGCTAGCTCTGGCTGAGGTGGGATTTGCAAATTAGGGGAAAACTGTGTCCCAAGATCCAACGTTAAGGACTGAGTTGATTACGGGCTGTTCAGACCTGGCACTTGGCAACTGGAGCCAGCACTGCTTCTTAGAAGTCTGACACAGGGTTCTTTCCTGGAAATCTGCTACTGAAGTGTGTTCTAGACAATTTACTCCCTTTCAAATACTTTTTCTTTTCATAATCTCTCTGCAGCTCCTCATCTCAGCTGGCAGAACAAACATCAGACCAGAAGCCCATCTGCAGAGCGATGTCGAGCAAGTCCTGAGTGTTTGCACAGCCCCACTGCTGCCGATGTGTTCTGGGAAGCACTCAGGTACATCACAGCCTCTCAAAGGAACAGATGACCCCAGGCAGCGGCACAGAAGGCACCACGAAGTGTCTGCATGGCAGAGGGAGGCACAAAGACACCACGTGCCCCATCTCATGTAGAACAACAGAGGTCTAAGGGAAACAACCCATCGGAGCAGGCTGGGCCTCCGCAAGCGGGCAGTTCCTGCAGTTACTGGAAGAGCTGTCACCATGCCAGGCCACATCAGCACTGGATTTATTGTGCAGCTTTTCTGTCCAGAAAGTGCCTGTGTGAGGCAGAGCAGGCAGGAAACAGCAGCACGGAACTGTGCCCATATCCCCGGGCCCTGCCCCGAGCACACAGCTGCCTGGGAATCTTCCACACAGGCTCACAAAATACTAACAGGTAAAATAAAGCTGCTTTAAAGCGCAGGCAGAACTAACCTCTTTTTCTTTCAGCCATGCAGAAGTCCAAAATTTTGCCTTGCTGCAGTGTTTTCAAGAAGAGTGAAGTATGTTTATTTTTTCCCTCCTGCAGTTTATTTCACCTGGGTGTGCTCTGTTCCTGCCTCTGGAAGCCTTGTGAAAGCTGATTTTACTTGATCAGAACCACAGAACCACTGAGGCTAGATAAGACCTCCAAGATAACTGAGTCCAACCTTTGATTTAATACCACCGTGCCCACTAAGCCATATCATGAAGTGCCAGGTCCACCTATTTTTTGAGCACTTCCAGGGATAGTGACTCCACCACTGCCCTCAGCCTGTTCCAATGCTTAAACCACTCTTTCAGCGAAGACATTTTTCCTAATATCCAACCTAAATCTCTGCTGAGACTTGAGGCTGTTTGCCATTGTCCTGTCACTTGTTACCTGAGGAAAAGCTGATTCCTGCCTCACCACAACCTTCTCGGTAGATGTACGTCTTCATGTAAACAAGGTCTTCCCTGAGTCTCCTTATCAAGTCTCAGCCAGTCCTTGTGGAACTGACATTCCAGACCCTAAACCACCATCCAAGATAAACCCATCTGCAGAGTCTTGAGGACAGGCAAATATTCTCAATCTCCTACTCTTCAGGGGGCAGAAAACCATGTAAAAAAAACCCCAACTAATTACATCTCTTCCTCAAGTTTTATCACCTGTTGAGACGCAGCTCTCTCTTCATTTACCACAAGGACAACAAACCCAACCAGCTCAGACTTAGGAATCCAACTCCAGGATGGCTGAAGGAGGGAAATCAAACCAGCATGGACAGTTCTCACGACACTATCTGTCAGCAGCACAGCTAACACACTCCTCTCCAAGAAAATCTTCATGAGAAAAGCCCAAGAAACCTGAGATCCAATTGTGAAACAAGGAAAGCAGTGGCCCTTCATAATTACCTCCCCTGCACACGGCTAATTCCTGCTGTAGCACCTTTTGCATGCAGTTGTATCCATGACATCCATGGATTTGAAGCCGAGGTCCAGCTGCCTGGCTCTGCCTTTACCACCAGCCTTAGGATGGTTGCAGACCACAGCGTCTCCATCTGGCTATCCAGAAAGCAAATTCTGCCATTTAATACCATTTGCACTTTTGAAGAAAGCGTCTTTCAAAACTTGTAATAACTCTGCGTGTTTCTAGAACAGGCTAATGAGGAACACGCTCACACCAGGGCTGTAAACTGTCATTTCTAAATTGGAAAACCAAATGAACTGCAGATAGAGAGCTATTGTGCTGCTCCAAGATGCCTCCTTCTAATTAGGTGCTGGAAGTTTTAAAACATTTTCAAATCTTGGACTGCTCCATCCTTCCCAGATTTAATGATGGGAAGAGCTGCGGGCAATTTCCTCAATGAACTGGGAAGAAGAAGAACAGAGGAGTTAATGTCTTTACATTTACAAGTAAGAACTTGGGAAACAGGGAAGAACAAACCCAGAATTCAATGACTTAGATAAAAACTGTAGATGGAAGACCATCTGATTACACTTAGGTTTCTGCAGTTACAAATTCTGTAATCCTCCAGAGAAAATTATGGGAATGACATGCCAGTGACTTTAAGCTCTAATCTTACAAGCTTCGTAATTCATGTTTTTATTTGACATTGATGGGATCACTTCAATGAGTAAAGTTTTGTCTGCAATTAAAGCACTGAAAGAATGAAGTTTGCAAAGGCTTTGTTTTGCTTTTGAGTAATTTTAGGGGTTTACAGGTGGTTTAGGGGCATTTAAACACTTACCAGGGAGCCCATTCTCTTCCACTGATGAATTCCTGCAGAATTCCTGCACTTGGAATAACATGAGAACTTTCTGTGACTGCAAGAGACAACTGTGGGGGCACTTTATCCCATCAATCAGGGATAATCAGACAGAACAAGCACTGGGTGAGACCTGGAAAGACTTCCATGGTGGATTAATGATCCTGGTACAGGAAATTCATTAAAAGTAAGTCCTACTGCTTCCTTTCCATGCCCTGCCATAACAGGAGCCGTGTAAATGGATTTTGTTAGAGTTGTACTTCGGACAGCTTTATGATCCATCCAAAAGGCAGAGTCAGCCTGGAATGTGCAGACAATGGCCTGTGAGAATAGCGTATCTGACAAACTGCTCAACTTACTGTAACTTTTTAAATTCTTTTTTTAATAAAATGTGGAGCCAAGATGACAGAGTGACAAGTCTGCAGAAAGGCTCTGTCTGTACCATGGCAAGGGACTGTGTTAACTTCCTACTTAACGCCTGGCCATGGATCTCATTTATGAGCTGCTGCAGACACCCCATGGCATGATGGAGATTGAGGAGCCACTGAGAAATTATGTGTCAACTGAAAAACCAATTAATACTAACTGCAGTGAGAAAGAACTGTCTACCCAGATAGAAACTGGGATTGTGAAGCCAGTTACAGATGTCTTTAAGGGATTTTTTTTTTTTTTGGTCATTTTCAACTTGAACTTAAAGCACAGCTATTGGGGAAAAGCTGCTTCATCTTTTCTTTTTCTGCACCATCAATCCCCCAGAGTTTTCACCACCAGCTTAATGAATTCCAACTATCAAGAGAGCTCATCCGCTCTCTAATTTGTCTTTTTTTGTTCCCTTCACTAAACAAGCAGGAAAAATGTTTTTAATTTGCAAGGCTGAATAAATATCTACTGTGTTTGCCAAGACTTTACTGACATTCATGGCTGTCCACGAAGCTGACGGACTTCTCACAGAGATGGTTTATCTCCTCAAGTAAAGAAAATAAACCTGCCCTAACAAGAAGATGTTAATCTTTCTTAATAAAATAAATGAAAAGCAGCAGTTCAATAAATAATCCTGTGGCTAGTGAAAGCCCTTCATTCAGGATATGGTCCCAGAGCAGATTTTGTTGACAGCAAGATCACACAGCACTGGGACACCCTCCAGTGCTCGCTGCTGCCTCCGATGCTGCACTTCTTGTCACCTTCAGCAGTACCAATACGACTGCCTGTGGGCCATGAAATTCATTCAAATGATTCTAATTCAAAGAAAAAAATGAAGCGTTTCTTTTCTTGACTGAGTTATTTTCAGTCGTCTGGTTTTCCACACGGTCAGGGAAGAGGTGGCACTGCATTGCTGCTGAGCTGGAAATGAATGGCTGGGAGTGGGCAGAAACTGATTAAGCTGGCACTAGCAAAAGACATGAACTGTGGAATTACACCTTGGATAGCATCAAATCCCATCTCTCTTGCTCAGCTGGTCATGAGGAGTTGAGATGAGTTTCAGCCTGCAAGGCTACACAGTTCTTGAACTTTCACAAGAAAATCAATACACTGAACTCTGAGGTTCTTACTCAAGCTTTACTGGATTTTTACACAAGGTTCAACTTTTCCCACAGGCCTGTTTGGCTGGATTTTTCCATTTGAATTTCTCTCACTGAACAATTCTGTCATCTTAAAATGAGCAACGTGCAAGGAACAATCAAAGCCTCCACAGCTGGAATTTAGTATCATCAGAAGGGTCTGTGGTGACTTGATATCAACAGTAAGAAAAAAAAAGCATCTGAGTCGTTTGGGAGGAAAATAATGACAAACCATTACTGAAAAGATTCCTACACTGATGACAATATTTCACATTCCTTCCCGTGCTTTGTTTAGCTGCACTGAAAAGCGCTATGAAGTCAAGAGATCTGGGGAACATTCCTCTGGAACAGGCAAAACAGCCCTCAAAAAAGACAATTATTTCCCACTAGTGAAACATCTAATTTTATCCATTATGCAGGCATATCATGCATTTATATTTTTAATTTCAGAGCTCCTCAAAGCTTTGAGCAGGAAAGGTCTGATGGCTACAAGGTATTTACAACAATTGATACTAAGGAAGGACAGAGATGTGCTGTACCTGAGAAAAAACAGTCTCCACCATTTACAGCTTTATCCGTGGAACAATTCATTACTGACAGGTTTGTCCTCAGATCTGGAAGAAAAAAACACCAGAAGCTGTTTAAATTAGTCCCCTCTGTGCTGTTCTGCAAAGGGATGAATTAAAACACAATTTGACAATCGTTTCTCTTTCTCCAGGTTTTACACAGACTTTTAACCATGGTATGACTCCTCATAATCAGTACTTGTGTGGGGGCATTTACAGTCAGAACGGGCCATCGAGGTGTGCCACTAACCCATCACCAAGTCCAGGCATCATGTTCCCTATGGAAAGAGTAATTTTGGATTAGAGCTCCAAAATTCAGCAAAAAAAAGTGCTGTCTTTGTTTCATAACAAAGCGTATGTGTAGGCACTCCTTATGAGATGTATCCAAAGATATATCCAAACCTCCTGGTAGAATCCCTTGAGCTGCAGTCCACTTGTGCACGGACTGTGGCAGTGGTGCCACAGGGAAGTAATTCTTTGTGGAGGCAGAATCCAGAAACAGCAGGTGCAAGAGAATCACCTGCTGCACAGAGCAACATCCTTGACGTAAAAGTTGTCTCAGATTTACTCTGAACTCTGTTTTGAAACCTCTTCAGGCTGATTTTGGGGATTAGCAGGGAACGAAATCCTAAAAATACAAAAGCAGGCTTATCAAGCTGGGGGAAAGGCAGTAAGATGTTTTTGTGACAAAGGCTTCAGGATATGAATTATGCATTAACAAAAACTGACTTCAGTCTGGATGGGAGGAGGGAGATTTCTGTGCATCCAAATCCCAGCACAACGGGCACAAGCTGCTCTGCAGGGAATTACATGCATCCTGAACAAACATTATCCATTTGAGAATCTCACTCTCCCCTTTTTGCCCGAGTATTATTTTGTGCTAATTGTGAGAATCTGAGGCAGAAAACCACAAATAACCTGCGAAATCCTTGGAATCAGTCACCACCTAATTCAGAGAGGGCTACTGAAACCATAAGGAAGCAGGAACAGCCTGGCTTCAGCCTCCCTCTATTTCTGTCCACATTCACACCCTGTAGCCATCACCATAGCAGCTGACTGCTCCTTCTGTAAAACACCAACCTTTGGGGCAGCAGAGGCAGGAAAATAGCGGGGTTTTTTTTCCCAAATGAAGCACCATTTGCTGCATAAAAGCAGCTGATGTTGTCTTTTAGAAATTGGACAGGACAGCCATAATAAAAAATATAATTCCCTGTTGACTGCTGAGGTATGTTAATGAGGGTATGATAATGAAGCAGCCACCCACAACAAAACTCACTGCTGACTGTCCATGTCTTACATTATAAAAACACTTATTTTCATTCCCACTACTGCATTATACATTTAAAATCATCTCAGTGAGATCTGGAAGAAAAACAATGGCCATTAAGAATAAAAAACCAAAATATTTCTTCAGCTTAAAATAGTTCTTCTGACTTACAGCTTTTGGGACGTAAGAGCGATAAGCATCATTTTTAGCAACCGCCCTGGCACGGTGGCTGTTATATAAGTTTCAATAGGAGCTCTAATCCCACCCCTGAGCAGAAATGCCCCTGTCATGAAGCACTCCAAAGCTACACCTGCTGTTTGTGTCCCCGTCCCATGAGCTGGATCACAGCCACTTCTGTCTCTACAAAGTGAGCTCTCAAAACCAGGCACCCGCTCACGCCGCTGCCCCTCTGCTTATCTCCACACTGGATTAATTTGTGCAGCTCCACACATCACTGTGGCACTTTGTCTGTCAAAGCATGAAAAGTGGCCTGGAAAGAACTGCTCTTACGTATCTTTTAAAAATAACAATAAACAGCACGAAAACATTTATTAGTCTGTGTTTTTTTTGTCTGATAGAACACAAACTCAGACTACTCCACTATTACCGAAGAGGAAGTGAAATTAAAATTATCACACAGAAAGAAGATAACAATTAAGAAAGATAGGAAGTTCAATCAGACCACTCCAAGTTTTAACCCCAGTTCAATTCCCACACCTCACAAACACACTGCAGAAGACCTTTCGGTCAAAGACAAACAGTCTGTACTTCTCCCATCACGTATGACACTGCAAAAAAACCCCGAAACCCAAGCCAGAAACATTTTCAGAGTGAAACAAACCACTTTAGAACCTTCCCTTGTTATGCTGAAGAAGCAAAGAAGCTGGATGGGGCACTGAGCTACCTGGGATAGTGGAAGGTGTCCCTTCCCATGGCAGAGGGTTGAACGAGATGGTCTTGATGATGCCTTCCAACCCAAACCATTCTGTGATTCTATGATTCTGTGAAGCAGAAATCAGTATTTTTAAAAGATATTCACTTCCTACATTCTGCTGCTGCACAGTGACAAATATGTATGCCAGATACATTTATATACTACATACTTCACAGCAGGAAAAACAACCAGGACAGAGATCTTATTCCACCAATGTACTGGAAATAGAAATTATTTACCTTTCGATTTGCACAGATTCGTAAGCAGGTTTTCCCTCAAACAACATGTTCTTCCTCTGGCATATGCAAGATGCCCTTGTGAGATCAGCACCTGGAATTTATAAAATGGTTTATTTAAATGTGTGTTTGTATTTCCACTTCAGCTTCCCCCCACGAAATGCAGAGAAGTCACATGGTTACGGTAAAAATTAAGATTTTAGGGATTGGTCAATGCCCTGTTAGCCATTCCAGGGACTGGAAGAGCCAGGAGATGAGCGGGATCTTCACTGCATGCTGAGCCAGGATCACCTGGATCCACTGGTGAGCATCTGGCAGCGCTGGAATCAATTACATCTGCACAACCATGCACAGCTTAGAATATTTACTGATCCTTACTCCTGAACCCCTTTTACTACTCAGTTTGTGCATGTGACTTCTCTGACAGGACAGTCACATCATGAGGATAAAAGCAGACATTGTGCTTCAATAAAAAACACTGATGCTGGCACACGCCACGGAAATTACAGAGCTAATCAGAGGACAACATAATGCTCCATGTATTGAACACAGCCAGGCAAGGGATGGGAAAAGGGGTTGTTGGACTCTGAAAACAAAACTGTTTTACAGACTAGTTTTTGCTTTGATCTACAACAGCTATTAAACAACTTTAGTTGCATTGGAAAAATATGTCCCTGTCCATCAGAAAATATAATGTAAATATATCCAAATTACTTGTGGTCTTTTTAGTCTCCTCCCCACATCTGGCTCCACCATTTGAAGCTACAAACAAGGTCAGCATCTCATAACTGGATCGTTAAAGGACGGATGGAGTTCTGATTTTCTTTGGGACCTGAGAAACTGAGTTTGTGCAGCAGGTATTTACTTTCCCAGTGATTTCCAAGTAAGGCAACTACTGTAGCAGGGCAGAGTCCCTGTTATGGATCAAGACACACTGATCTAGAAGCTTCATATAAAACAGAATAAAATGAGCTTGGTTTCTAGTCTACTGCCTGAGGCAAGAAAGAGAGAAGAGACACAAAACAAAGTGTAAGGAATAATAAGGCAATAAAACCTGATATAAAGGCAGATTAACAGATTAAAGCCTTTCTACACTAGGCATCATAGGAAGATACAGTTTTAAAAGAGAGGCTTAAATACAAAGGTGTTTTTGTGGCATTTACAGAGGGTTGGCATGGGAGAAAGCTCCTTTCTGTTGACACAGAACTGAGCTGCAGCAGATTGCTATCAATCCACGTGTACACAAGCCACACAAACACCCTGGAAGAAAAACAAAATGATACACACAGGTGCAGGTCTGGAACCTGACTACAGAGAGAGAGAGAGAGTGTGTAATCAAATCCATTACTGCAAAGGAAACTTGGTAAGAGAGAAGATGCAGAATATGCACACAGAGAACATCACTGCGCACGTTAAAAATATAATTAAGACAGACCACAAAACCCCCCAGAATAAAGGGCATCCAGTCAGGATGGAATCTCAAGTGGAAACATGATTGATACTGCTGAAAGTCTGACCAGTGTAAAAAAGGAAGAATGTAGAACTAGTGTTAATATTTAGTTAAGAAAAAGCAACTATAAACTTCAAAGCTTCCAATGAATTCAAGAGGCAGTATCAGTCTGGAAGTGGTGTAGGATGGAATCACAGAGGTGAACCCTAAATTGCAAATGACTGGTGTAACTTCCTACTTCTAAAAATGTGGCCATTACTAAACTAAGGAAAAATAAACCTAAAAAAAACCTAGTGATTCACCCAATGAGAGATTTCACTGTTTATTCTGCAAGCATTCAAGTTCTCCTGTTTGTAACAGACATATTAAGTTAATTCATCAATTACTAAATGAGTTCAGTTAGTTCACAGCGTGTAATTAATTTATTCTCCTCTGTTAACAGGCACATCCTAATGTCACTCTGTACTATTTTGCAAATTCAATTTAATTTACTAGATACAATGAGAGAAAGGGAATTTTGAAGGCAGAAAATGAAACTGCAGCAAAGACAGATGCAAAACCTATGGAGATAATGTCCAACACAAATAGCATCTGGCAGCAAGGTCCTTTCCCTGCTCAGCCAGGGCTGACTGTTCTGCATTAACTGTTTTGTGGTTGGAACAGGTCTGGGATGTTGGGTGCAGGAATGTGGCAGCTGCCAGCCCATGGTGGTGTCCCCACAGCCATTTCCCTGCAGCTGGACTGACTTATCATTTCTCTCACCCCTTCCAGTCCTTTGCAAACAGTTCCATCAAAAGAACCCTTTTTTTCATGGAATTGCTCTGGATTTCTTTGTGGTTTTAACAGTGGCCAAAGAAATTCACTCAAGATATTCACTCAAGAGAAAATTCGCTTCCCATAATTCCTACTGTAGCCACTGTGAAGGTTAAAAGGATTAAACGGTTTAAGTGATGACTGGGATAATAAAGTATGTGCTGCGTAACGCCAGCTGCGCAGGCCTTGACAGAGTAAAGCTTAAGAAAAAAAGAGAAGAGGAAAGCCTTTAAATATAAAACTTGACAGTCCCTTGAACATATCTGCACTCCCAAGTCCACGTGTAAAGCAGGAGCCATGAGGAGAGCTCTGGATGGGTGTGGGATGGAGGTTTCACGCAGCACCTGCAGCAGTGCCAAGGTGGGAACAACCCCAGTTAGGTCAGATCTGCCTCTCGCACTCACCAACCCTTCCAGCACCGAGGGAAAAGAGAGGCAGACACACCCTCAGCCAAGGAGGGAAATCAGCTGAACCATGATAACGGTAATGGACTGCAATTACAGCTTCATTAACAGGAAAATTAAGTTAGGTTTCCATCAGTAACAAGCCATACAATTTTTCCTGTGTTGGTGCAACATACGCAGGGCTGGAGCTCTGGGAAAGCCAGTCTTGCTTCATGAGTGATGCAGCACCAGGCAGGGAGACACACAGCTGTCCACAGTGTCCCTTGCCATGAGACTGGGAGTCTGCAGGCACCAGCCACGTGGCCTGTCTCGGTTCTGCCTGGATTTTGGCAGCATTTAGGTGCCTGGACTCTGGAGTGATAGAACTTCCTATTCAGTAGCTGCTGGGACATCAGCACGTGCTGTATCACAGTCAAAGGTGTCCCAGCTGGAGCGAAGGAACCTGCTTCTCACCTAGACTTTAAAAAAAAAAAAGGCAGCCTAAACACCACTAAGTTCCCTGGAAGAGCCTGAAAGCCACCAAAATCCATGCCAACAGCAGAGCCCTTTCCAGAACAAGGGTGCACAGGAGCCCTGGTGGTCACTACCTTCCACTGGACACTGAAGCACCACTAGAAAAGCAGGAGAGACCCTTTCTGTGCCTGTTCAGCCTTCAGCTTCCCATTACCCTGGAAAACTGGAGCAGCACAGCTCCTACACGTGTGGCTGAACACCTCTCTGCAGCATTTGTGTGGCTCCTGGTACCCAACAGGCTGTTTCAGAGCCAACCTGAACTTTCCTGACAAGCAAACACACTCTCTGAGCAACTGACGCCCAAATCCTGGTCTAATGCATCACAAACAAGGTCCCTCTGGAGAGCCTACCTCTACACTGGTAATTCTGATCCCAAAATTACATGACATCCATACCCCTGCCACCTTCTCAACACCTCAAGGGTCCCCCCAGCCTTTTCAGTCTCATTCTCTCCCATTCTGGTGGAAGCTGAGCTCTGCCCTCTGATCCAGGACTTTTTCTCATCACATGTAGGAAGCATTTCGTAATTCTGGCCAAGACAGTTGAGTTCCACACCCAGGGGCAAAAATCCAGCATGGATACACAAACTGGACATCTATGTGCTTTAAAGGGATTTAAAACTAGCCCAGTACTGGGTATTTCTGAAGAGAGTGTATGGTGCATGTACAGGGGGATACACCTAAGCATCATTTTTAGCTGAAGCTTAAAATACACAACCTTTCCTGAACTATTTCTGTATTTGCATGGATAACTGGTAATATCCTTGATGAAAAATGAATAATTAAGAGAGTCTGGAAGTGCTTAAAAGGATAGTAACAGAGAGAAGGCAAAACTGATTCAAACTACAGCATTGCAGTGAGACAAGGAATGACCATGATTATGTCTGAAGTACTGTAATTTAAGACAAACTACAGCAGAACTGCTACAGCAGCTTGCTAATTCTATTACTAATCCTTACATCACACTTTCCAGACTCCTTACGGATTTCCCTCCTAACAGCCTCTGCTTTATCAGAATTTTTCTGGCAAAAGGAATTACAGTAACTTCTGCTACGAGGGAGTAATTGTGTCAGGGGGTTGGTGAGGAATATTCACTTGCATTTCCAGACTGGAGCAGCACTCTGCTTACTGTGCTCTCTACAACACTGAACTGAAACAACCTTCATCCTGCCCTCAGGGCCATGGAAGATGTATCACGTTTCCAGTTAAGGTGAGGATAATGTGTATCCTGTGTGGATGTGCCAAGATAGGCTAAACCAGCTAAAATAACTGAAGTAAACATGCAAACTGCACTGTAAAATACAGTACAGATCTATCAAATAATGCAGACTCAAAGCAAGAAGTCAGAAGTCTGACAGACCACAGGAATACAGATTATGAAACTATAAAAATTCAATTAAAGCTGCATAATTAAGCCCGCATAACAGATACTATTTTTTCTTCTTCTTAAATATAATATCCTTCACTTCATGTGTCAATATTATTAATATATTGCCTTGTATTACTGCCCATGGCTGCAAACTTCTTTCTTTGAACACCTCAGTCCCAGATATTTTCAGATGCAAAGGAATGGAGGGGAACCATTGGCTACAATGCCCCAATCAAACTTGTATTTTTTTTCTGCCCAAATCCATAGTTCCGCATCCTAAAAGACAGATGCTGAGCATATCTGCTGCATCACTTCCCTGAATCCCTGCCAGCTCTATCTGCTCTCTGAAATCCCCTGCAGAGATGTGAAACACACCGTGAGCCCTGCACAGCTCCGCCTCCAACCCTTCCTGTTAGGGACTCCGGAGCAATGGGTTTTATCTCATTAATTCAGTGTTTTTTAGGAAACTACTTTTCCCTGCCAGTTTTTAAACCCAGAGGAATTTTCTAGATGTGCAGTGACAGCGCATGAGTAATAGCTCCCTCATTAAACTACCAGGGAGTCATAAAACAAAACAAATTGTTCAGCTTCCCAGTGTTTTTCCGATTTGCTTTCCCTTTCCAAGTCCTGTAGTGCTCACAAACATCCAAACTATCTAAGTGACGTCATTTCTAGTCAGAATTCTTAAAGGAAACAACATGTCCTCTGCCTGTTGCTCAATCCTCTGGTATTCTTGCAGTCATTTATTTGTGCCCTAGAGTAGTTTTAAGTAATTTTATTTTTTAAATCAAGAGCTAGTTGTGCTCATGTGAAACATGTACTTCTGAAACAAACCATGAAAAGCTTCTCTGGCATGGCTGTGTTGTCTTTGCTCCTGCTGGGAACAGGTTCTTTATCCCATTTTGAAACTTGGGAGTCACAACTATACAACATATAGACCAATGATTCAAGGAATACTTTGAAAGGCCACAATTTCTGCATTGGCTTGTGAGAATGAGACAAATCTCAGTCTCCTGTGTTGCTGTTCAGGATGAAGAACAAGGTAACATAACAAGATACCAAACAACCCTGGGAAGTAAAAAGGCTTAACAGTATTTGCACTTAGTATGTATTCTGGCAGCTTGCACTACCATCATTTTCAGAACGATCTCTTTAAGGTGCTCCTGCAATCTTCACCTTAAGATAGCAAAGGAAGGACTGAGTAGAAACAGTCTAGGGTGACCTGAATTCAATGCTCAGTGTTTTTACTGGAAAATGCTTCAGGAAAACTTCTGCTCCTTTTGCCTGAACAAAATCTGGGAGACGCAGAATGAAAACCATTTCAGACAGCCCGAACATCTCACATCACTGAGATTTTAATTCTTTTTAAATCTTTTAATGAGCAGCAGAAAGCAAAGGAATGAGATAAACTGGGAACTCCAGACCACAGTCTCTAAAACATTTTGGCAGCCATGAGGAGATCCATTACACACACCCAAGCTCACTGACCTTGCAGATTTCTCCAGGATTAGAAAACAAACCAGCTGAAGGCTTATTCCCTTTTACAGGGAACTGTGCTCTCTGTATCTACAAGTCAGTGTTTTGATGCTGATGAATAATCAGTTTTAAACACACATTTGAGTCAGGCAAAGAAGTGATGGAAGTCAGGGAAAGACTACTCGAGCAAAAGGTGAGCGAAGACCCCAGCCTAGAGCCTCAGGGACGCTCAGGAGCCTCACTGCTGATGATTTCACTACGAGTTAGGTATTCAAACACCTCTAAGGACACAGGCTGTCAGGATCTGCCTCTTTACACTGCTTTATAATTGGCAACAGAGGTGGGAACAACTTGCCAGCTTTGCTTGTCACATCATCCTTACGACAGCATGTGGAGGTACCGCTGAGGAAGGGGGATTTCGTCAGGACTGAAATACATCGCAGACACCGTGGCAGATGGCACTGGGTGAACTGAAATGGAATTGAAAAGTTCAGGGTATTTTAGAGAAGGTTCATTTAAGATGAAACAAGGTAACAGCTTCAGAAATACAGAACAGTGAAGGGAGACAACAACATATCCTCTTCATCCTTCTCCTGACATACGGAGATGCTCAATGAACTAAAATGACTGTAAATATTTTGGCATTTACATCATGGCCACAATTGAATGCTGACTGGTCCTGATACACTGGCACCTCCCCAGACACACAGCCCCCACTGCCCTGCACACTCTGCGGTCCAAAGGGTGAGGAAATCTCTCTTGGCCTCTGTCTAAACGCAAAGCACAGGTGAAGTGGGGACCTCACAAGAATATGCCAAGAACGGAGAAGGGTTACGAAATCAAGTTTTTGGACAGATAATGGAAACACCCAAGATTATTAGATTAGTATGAAACAGCAGAAATAACCCTTTGAAGCTTTAATAATTGTCCTCTATAAGGACTCCATCACCTCTCCCTGAAGTCTTTGGTACTGGCTGCTGTCAGAGATCTTACTGGAATGGACACATCACAGGTCTGAGACTCTGCTGATGCCCTACGATACAACTCAGTTTAACATTTCAGAAACAAGCCTGCTACTGAAGCAGAGTTTGGACAGCATTCCCAAAGCCACAGAGCCCATCAGGCCTGTGGATAGCTCCTCATTAAAAGAAGCAACAAGGAACAAAACTCCAACCTCTTTTGCAGGCGGTGAATGACACCAGCATGAGACTGACAACTTTCAGGATGAGGTCACCTCCGTTTCCCTTCGGAAATGAAGCTGGCAAGTACAATTAACAATAATTAAAAACTCCTTTCACAAAGGGACACTACACTTTTATTATCTCTGTTGAAGCCTAATGGCCTTGTTGATTTTTTTTTTTAAACCAAGACATGATAAAAGACAGAAAGAAACTGGCAATTAAGAACAGAAATCCTATTTTCTTAGGTACCGTAGTATTTTGGCTCAAAATATGTATTGTCCCCTGCTTCCCTAAAAGAAACTCAGTGCTTACTAGATAGCCATTGGAAAACATAACCAAAAATTTTAATTCACCAAAAAAAAGAAGCTTAATGGATAAATAAAAGCACTCATGACCCTGAAAGTTACATGGGAAGTGCAAGCAACAAGCTGTAATCACAGTCATAAAAAGGTCCTGGCATTGGATCTGATGATTTTCTTCAGCACAGAGCTCCAGCTGCATTAAGTTCCTTTGCATCCCAATCTACTATTAAAAAAAATAATTACATGAGAGCCAAACCCCATCCACGCTATTCTGCTGCACATCTACAGTGCAATATTAACTTTATAAACCCTTTAGAATGTTTTTATTTTCGCTGTGGACACTGAAAGTACCACTGCTCTTTATCAGGGAAGGTGTTTTGCTATTGGTGTCTCCCCCCATATGCAGGCAGAACTGCCAGAACAGATTTGCCAGCAGAGCTTTACGCTGCAGATTAAACCTCGGCAATTCCACCCAGAAACTTGGGTGCTTAAATCACTTCTAGAAGTGTGATTACTTTTGAAAGATTTAGAGTTACAACCCCAAAATGACCCTGCTGCTGTGCAGAACACGCTGCGCTCCCGAGCGATCCGAGCGGCATCAGGCACGCGAGTCCCCCTCTCCCAGGAGCGTGGGTGGATGATTTTCCCAAGACTGAGCCAATTTTAGGACAGAAGGGTAAGCCTAGGGACTGAGGAATGAGAGGGTTAAGGGGGAAGCAGGCAGAGTGGAGGGTGAGCCAGCAGCAGGAAGCCCACCTGCCCTCGGAGCAATGCCCGCCGGACGAGGAGCGGTGCCAGCCCACAGCCCGGAATAGCAGCGGGGCCGGCGGAAGGGAAGGAAATGTAGAGTCTTAGGCAAGAGGTCACCCCAGTCTGAACACATCAGCACTTGAAGCATGGTTTTCTAAGGGCCTGACTCCACAAATCCCCGCTGGTACCAAGGGTTGTGACTCGAGAGGCCAAGGACCAAGGACACTGTGACACGATCCGGTCACTCTGTCACTTCATAGACACGGGCTGAGTGTAAACAGGGAAGTCATGTGGCATCCGTAGTGTCATGTAGTGACTTCCTGAGTGCCACCCGAGCTCAGAACATCGCCTGCAGCATCTCTTAGCCCACACAGCGTCTGCAAAAATGGGAACCTTCAAGCACCTCCTATTACTGACACCCATGCCCGCCATCCTCCGTGACTCAGGAATCCGTTTCTGGATGCTAGCGTGCATTTCCCACTTCCTTTCCCTGCAGTGCACAGAACAGAAACGGAGCTGAATGCTGACACAGTAAGTAGATTGATTGCAGTATTTTGCTTTTTGGACCGAGTCCCAATTTCAGTCTGATCTGGTTCTCAGATAGGAGGCTGTACATTGTCACAGCGTTTGTAAGAGCGGTTGCTACACTGATTCCACGAGATAGGCGAGGCTGTGCATCTGCATATCAGAAAACCAGATCGTGCACGCTGCAGATGCATCAAATTTTCTCAGAATAATAAAGTGGAGAGACACTGAAAACAGCATGGAAATCATTTGATGGGCTTCTTCCAAACACGCTGATATAAATACAGGTCAAATTTGCAAAGAGTGTTCAAATTTGCATCGTTATGTTTTTAAAGCCTTTTGAAAAGCGAATATTTTATAACAGTTGAAGACAACAAGCCTGGGAGACAACCGATTTGGACTGGTTTGTCCTAGTACAACACTGACTGTGGATCATGCCAGGGAAAAATTCAACTTTCAATCAACTGCTCAAATAACAGGTGAAATTTTCCCAGTGCTCAGCATCCAGAAGATGTCACCACAAGCTGGAATTAAGTACACAGGTGCTTCCTGCTGCCTAGCACGTTGAAAATCACTTCTTAAAAGGATGGTTATACACTTAAAATGGAGATGTATTAACCAGTACATATCACCAAATATATCTGAAGTATACAAGCAGCTCAGAAGCTCCTTTCCTACATACTATAATCCCAACAGATCCCTGTCCCTTTTCTCTGACACTATTTTATTAAGTTTACTCAAGAAAGAACGCAGCCTTGCTAATCCGTGGCACTGCAATGATTATCTTTTAACAGTTGTACCATTTTGAGACAATTTTTGACAGCAATTCACATGCTATGATACCACTGGGATTTGATCTACACTTATTTTAGACCAAAATTTTAAAGCTTCCAGGCATCTCCTGAAGGACTGGAGGAAGGAAGGTCTTCAGACCCCTCACTTTTTTTTAGTTGCTCAGCATTTCTTCTGGTAAATCAACCATGACCTTTTTAAGCAGACAAATTGACTCTCACAAACGTACTGGTTCTACCAGACTGAGTAAGACAGACAAATAGTGAAAACTTATTTCTGGCAATAAATAACAAGCTGCTTTGAACTATTTTTCAGCCCAGAATTGCAAATTAACAAGTCCACGCACAGTCTCCATCACAAAGCACTGTAATATGTAAAAGGGTGCTATGAATTTTAATGCAAAGGTGTGTGACGTTATCTTCCAGATGGGAAGCATTAGAAAAAATGTTATTACACACACATGTTTTTAATATTAGGCAAATGAGACATCTTGCATGCAGCCACGTTCTTGGGGTAGCGATCACAACTGAAATGTGTGGTTGATCGTAGGGAATTAAAAAAAAAAGAAATATTCTGACAAAACCACAGAATCACAAGGGATGGGTGATGTACTTTTTACCACCCTCCTTGACCTACCCCACTGCAGCAATTTAACTGGTTTCAGCACGTTAAAAAAAAAACCAAATAGAAAAAGAAATCTTACTTCTTGAAGCTGTCTGGTTGTTTTCCTATAGACACTATCTCAGCATTACCCAGCCACTACAGCCATGAACTGCTGCTTTCTGGTTTGCTGAGATCAAGTGAGTGGTTCCCTTCACTTTCTCTTGAGCAACCAACAGAAAAACTCTGGGTAATTGAGAGCATTAGAAGATAGAATCTCCAGTAATAAAATCTAGAAACAAATTTAAGATAATATGTAGGGACTTTAGGGAGACCTTACAACAGCCTTCTCCTACCTCAAGGAGCTCTATGAGAGCTGGAGAGGGACTTTGGACAAGGACATGGAGTGACAGGACACAGAGAATGGCTTCCCAATGACAGAGGGAAGTGTTAGATGGGATACTGGGAAGAAATTCTTCACTATTAAGGGTAGGAGGCACTGGAACAGGATGCCCAGAGAAGCTGCCCCATCCCTGAAAGTGTTAAAAGACAAGCTGGATGGGGCTTGGAGCAACCTGGTCTAATGGAAAGTGTCCCTGCCCATGGCAGGGGGGTGGAACAAGAGGATCTCTGAGGTCCCTTCCAACCCAAACCATTCCGTGATCCTGTAAGTTCATGTCAATGTGGTGTTTAAAACAGGAGCTGAAAGGCTTAGAACTCTCTGGGGCAGAATGAAGTGAAACAAGTCAAGACAAAGGGTTTTATTTCTCCTCAATGCACCTTTCAACCGTGTTGTTCCCAACTTTCTCTGTAGTGTCTGAAACGCACTGATCCCTTACGTAACCCAAGCCTTGGAGAAGTCAGTAACCTCCACTCCTGTAGTAGCTTCCTGCACCTGCCCCTACAGGTAATAAAGGATTATACAGATCAGAACTGCAGAGTTTATGAAACTTGGTTTTTTCTACTCAGCAAGCAGCTTGTTTATTCTTAAAATGGGTGGCTGTGTTAGGGGGAGAAAAAAAAAAAAAGGAAAGAAAACATAATGAAAAGGAAGAACACACCCGTATGGAAAAAAATGGCCAAAGACAAAGCAGGCTTATTGCAAATGCTGCACAACCCTGTCACTGACAAAAATAAACTACTAATTACCCAGAAGGGAAACTTCAAGGTTCTCGTTCCTGCGTGTACTCAGAATCTGTCCACACTTCCACAGAAGTCTCACGCTGCTCTTATGATTGTTTTGATAAGTTTTCATATCAAGCAGAACAATAAACAAACTTCTAGTTAGGCCTGCCACTGTAAATATTTTAACTGTGTCCATGCAGACCCACAGGTGGCAACTGGGAGCAGTTTTTTGACAAAGCAGTTCAGTTCCTGCAGTTCCTAAAGCATGTGTAAACACCACCAGGATCACTGCTTATGTAAGGAATGCAAATTTGGGGTTCTGACAGATCTACAACCCAACAGGCTTGTATTAAACATACCCCCAACGTTCCTCTGGACTGTACTTTGCACAGTTACTACAGCATATGAACATCAGCAAAAGATTTGGGCTGCTTCAATGGTAAGAAACATCTGCTTAAGTACAGCAAATTGTTTCTGGATTTGTCTAGGATTAAAAAAATGAGTAAACACTGACTACTGTACAAGCTGTCTTGGCTGCAGTTCCAAGCTTTATAGGAAATTTACTCTGCAACAGGTAACCATGTTCAAGACGAGGAAGATTTCACTAAAATGCTCCAAAGTCTGGAGCATATCTGCTACAAGGAAAGGCCAAGAGAGTTGGGGTTGATTGGTCTGGAGAAAGTTCCAGGGAGACCACAGAGCCCCCTCCAGTGCCTAAAGGGGTTCCAAGAGAGCTGGAGAAGGACCTTGGACAAGGGCCTGGAGTGACAGGACAAGGGGGAATGGCTTCACACTGCCAGAGGGCAGTGTTAGATGGGATATTAGGGAGAAATTCTTTACTGTGAGGGTGGTGAGGCATCTTATCTGTCTACTGATGAAAACCTGCAAGGACTGGTGTTTTCAGAACACTGCATATGATGTTATTCCTTAGTAAATACCTTTTTGGCAGCTAAGACCTGTCACTTCCTGCAGTCACTCACTTGTATTTGGGCTTCAAAAAGGACTTGCTCTATTACAATAAATATTGAGAATGTACTGTGTACAACAATATAACTTAACAGGACAGCAGGAGACCTAACCTTGGACAACAACCTGACTGCACCTGACTACAGAGAGGTCACAGCTGGGGCTGTAACTCTGCCATAGTAATTAAAAACACGTACAGATTAGTCACAGTGAACTACATAAAACCTCACAGCACTTATAGTAAAAGATCCTAATAAAAGCCTTGTCAGGCAGGGTCTGAAAACAATTTCAAGTTACCTTACTTTCCATCTGATTCATTAAAATTAAAGAACTTCAAGTTTGGGAGCTGTCTTTATGCTGAGGCATTGCAGGTTTGTAATTCCAGCATATCCCTCATCCTCACACCTTTTATGAGTCAGGTAACTCCTTCCCCCCACAGCTCTCGGGTCACTTCAGCTCCTGGGAATGACCACTACAAACCACAATGAACCAGATGGATTGAAAGTCTCTGTCTGTGACTTTGTTAGAGCCAAAAAAACCTGCAAATGCATAATCATGGTCTGACACTTCTGCAAGAACAGGAGCAGCATGCAACCAGCTGACCAAGGTGAGGATTACTGTTTACTGCATGCCCAGACACAGTGAAGTTCAGGCAGAGTAAATCACAGGGTGCCACCCAAACCAGCTGGGAAGCAGCAGGAGGGTCTGTGGCAGCTCTCCATCCCCCCTGTCTCAAGGAAGGAGATTGTTCCCAGTATTTCAGGGTATCCTCACAGAGCCAGCCCATAACACTACTCCAACTTTTTGCTACCTCCCTCCCCCCAAGCACTCACCCCCTCCCACCTCCTCTGTCACTTGCCAGTCTCGTTCCCCACCCACTCACACTTTCCCTTACTCACTCCGTAACCCACCCATTTACACGTTCCTCATTCATCTCCCCGTTCACTTACACAACCTGAGCCTCAAACACCTCCAATCCACTCAGGGAGAGGAACTTTGCCTCTGAAGACCCACCCGTCCACACGTCTCTCATCAACATTCCCATGGCCCCATCCAGCTTCACAAAGTTTGAGGGAATACTGCTCTGTGCTCCCCGTGCCCATGAGGCCTCACAAATCAATCCCTCCACTCACATCACTGCTAATCTTCTCCTGCCATCCCTTCTGGATGAGCCAAACGCGTTCTTTGGACAGAGTGAGGATGGATGGTGGGATAAGGACTGGGCACTGCTGGCCCTGCCTCTGCCACATCATGTGTGCTTGTGCCTCCAGCAGGCACCCAGCACACCCCCACCCTGCAAAAACCTCATTTCTGTAAGCTTCCAACCCAACCCTCTCAACCTCTGGGATACTCTGGAAAGAAAAACAGAGGTAATGCTTCAGGAACGAGTGGAGGACTGGGGTAAAGGTGCTGGATCATGACCAGAGGGCAGCTCCGAAGGGACTGGCTGAAGCCAGCATGGCCGTGTGCCAGCTCACACCAACCACTCTGCCTTTCTCTCATGGGGTGACTGCAAAAAAAAGTCCATTTGTCCTTTTTATAGCCACTGAATGTTTTTCGTTTTTAAGGGGGGGATACTGATCTAGCTCTTAGTGGTCAAGACAAAGGAAAACTTTTGAGACAACCCTCCTCAGGCACTCAAAGCTTCTGGTAGTGAAGAGTAAGCCCTGAGGAAGAAATAACAAACAAGCAAACCCCAAATCCCACAGAAACAAGTAAAACTATAAAAAGAAACAATAGTTATGAAGAACTTGAATGGAAAGCTGGGATGGGGGGGTTGGGGAAGACTCCAGTAACTACACTGCAACTTCCACTAATTCTGTCACTAATAGAAAACTAACTTTTTTGGTTTCCCTGCAATGCTCTCTGCATACTTGCCTGTACACATAGCTTCCCCAGTTTAAATGCCACAATGGAGTTAAAAATCACTTAAATTTTATCTACTCCATACAAAAAACATTTTCATTTCCAATTCAAATTGGCCTTTTCAGGTAATTTTCAGCAATTTCTCAAATGACACCAGAACAGACCACTCTTATACAATAATAAAATATGTGTCTGAGAAATTATACTATTAGCAGTTAAATTTAAAACGTATCTTCAATCAGTAGAATTTTCCCAAATCTTGAAAAACTGAACATGCAGCACTTAAGGTAAGTGATACATTTAATATTCAAGAGCACATAATACTATTCCACTCATATTTATGGGCTGTTAACACCAGAGAGAATTACTGAAAGATGAGAACCTAGACTTGAAATAATATGAAATATTATGAAATAAAGAAAAGGAAAAACTTAGGGCACATATTAGGCGAAGAAAAATCTTGCCATCAAACTTTGTGGGAAAGATTCCAGAGGATTAAAGTGGAAGGCCAAGTTCTTGGAGTATCTCTAGCCATAAAGTGCAGGCAGATAAAAAAAACCAAACACAACCACCCAAAACCACGCAGCAGGAAACATGTACTGGCAAGATGAAGGCCTGGATGATCTAATGCACTTTCCATCTCTAACATCTCTGATTCTGTAATTCCATAGGAGCTCTTAGCACAGGGCTGGCCAACTTCTGCAGCAACTCCATCGTCTGATTGGTGTGTGATAATCACAGTGCTCAATTAAAAGGAGGCCCTTGTAGCTGGGTGTTGTAGCTACTCCCCATCAAAGCCGTGCCAGTAGGGATGTGACTGGCAGGGGCTCAGTAATGACAGGGTTGTGGGGAGCTCTCCTAAAAAGGCACAACAGAGTTTATGTCATTAAAGAGACCATCATCATCTTCCTTGCAAAACGCCTGGGGGTCAGCTTTTGACAACGGATTTGATAATGCTGAGTTCAACTGTGTCAACATTTATGTATGCAAATAACTTCACTCCTACATGCGAGCAAGCCTTAGTGCGGCTGGATCTATATTATACAGCATTTTCAACTATTTACTCTTGATTTGTGCGCTGAGAAAATCTTCCCTTAGGGTAAAATACCAGCTTGCTTCTCAGATCATGTGCTCTGTTTGCTATTTTCAAGTTGTTAGGTAAGCACACACATGCAGGAAGAAGATGGGGCAGAAGGATGCATGGCATGAGCACACCTCTGGTGTTTTAAAGAGGACTGTATGAAGAAAATGGATTACAGCAACAGCAGTAAGAATCAATCAGGAAAACTGAGAGAAAAATGCAAAAGACGAGAAAAAACTCCAAAGGAGAAAAGTAGAAAGCAGGAGCACATAGAAAGATAATCCTTCCCAACATGCAGAACTGTGCTGTGCCTGCTGGAAGCCGACTGCCTGAACTACTGCTGCCCTGAAATCTCCTGCAGAGAGATGGGTTCGGGGATATTCTCCTTTTTTTTTTTTTCCTCCGGCCAATGGAAATTCTACCCTGACTCTGATTAGGACAGGATGTGTTTTGTGGAATAAGAGACAAAGGGAAGTTTTGTGAAAAGTATGAACAGAAGAACAATTTGCAATGCTGTTTGAAAAAATGCCGGTTTGATAAATGCCATGAGCCTGTCAGGCTCTATAAAGTTTATTTCTATATATTTATTTATAACAGTAAGATCTAAGGTTGAGATTGGATATTGGGAAGAAATTCTTCCCTGTGAAGGTGGTGAGGCCCTGGCAGAGGATGCCCAGAGAAGCTGTGGCTGCCCCTGGATCCCTGGAGATGTCCAAGGCCAGTCTGGATGGGGCTTAGAGCACCCTGGGATAGTGGAAGGTGTCCCTGCCCATGGCAGGGGGCTTGGAATTAGGTATCTTTAAGGTTCCTTTCAATCCAAACCATCCTTTGATTCCATGATCAATACCCAGAACTTTTAGCAAGGGATGGACTCCTCTCTGTCACTATACAGTATTATTATCCCTTTTCTTAGGTACTTCTGCTCTGAACAGATGCTTAAGTTAAATGGAGACACCTAAAATCCAGATGCCAAAGGAGCACAGGAAACAGTGCTCAACAAACTGCTTGTTTTGGAGAACAAGGTTAATCAGCTCTTCCTCGAGCTCCACTGTGATGAACAGACGGGAGAGGTGAGGCTTCCTGAACACGATGAACTTCATGCAGGTGTCACTGTAAGTGACAGTGTCACCTCCTCCTTTGCTTCTGGCCATGAATTCCTCCCACCTCCCCATCAGCACCAGCAGCCCTGCAGCCATACCATGGCACGGAGCAGCTCAAACTTCCCTAGAGAAAAGAAACGCAGAAGAAAAATCTCTTTCGCAAACCGGCTCAGCAAATTCAGCTGTTCAGTTTGGCTCATTCCAAGGCCACATGGTCATCAGGGATGGCCTCAGAAGAAGCTGAGCTTCAAACCATATGTGAAACCTGCAGAGCAGGTACCGTCTGCTCACACTGACACGCCAACGGCAAAACAACATCCAACAACCACTGCAACCCAAAGCCATGTCCACAGAAGACAGTACTTCACCTTTAAACAGTATCCCAGTGGTTAAGAGCCCACCTGGGAGGCTGGGCACTTCTCCCAGGGCTGGGCATTTTTCCTCCTGCAGACCCCACCTCCTGCGAAGTCCCTAAACCAGCAGGCTTCGAGCAGAGCTTGGGCTGAGGCTGCTTTCTGCCCTCCCACAGGAGCCGGGCCAGCTCGCAGAGGAATTCAAAATTCACAAAGCTATAAAGAGAAAGCCCTGGAGGGCAAGTATGACTCCATGAGAAAGAGACTCCCAGGAGTAGGGGCAGAGCCCTATATTCTGGTCTCTTCTCCAGGAATTGCTCATGCCTACTGCACTGAAGATTAGATAAAATGTATACATAGGTCCTTTTATACTGAAGCTTCAAAAATACATCCTATGAGCTATGTAAACACATCTAAGAGCCAGTGAGAGCTCTGCCCTAACAGGAGAACAGCATATTCCTACCTGTATTCTTGGAAATATTTTTGTACTTGGTGGATAAAAGTAAATCAAAGAGCAAAGCTGAGATCTTCCCGGTTATGACTCACTTCTGCCAACTTCATGTTTTGGCAATAAAACTGCATAGACACTCTCACCTGAGCCTGTATTAACAGGTCATATGGGGAATTTCTATAGCCACTTGGGTTCTTAAAGGTACAATTCAAGTGCCCAAACTTTGGTGAGAAGCTGCCTGTCAGTGTCCACCTGCTGCACCAGGGAATCCCTGCAGTCCCAGCAGGGCATGGCAGCACTGCCCAGAGGCGGCCCAGTTCGGCAGCAGACACAAATCCAGTTCTGGATGCCCCATCCCTGGACATGTTCCAGGGTAGACTGGACAGGGCTTGGAGCAACCTGGTCTAGTGGAAAGTGTCCTTGCCCATGGTAGGGGGTTGGAATTGGATGTTAAGGTCTCTTCCAACCCAAACCATTCTGTGATTTTATGATGTGGGAAGGAAGGGGATGAGACACCAGAGATCACCACACACAACTCTACTCTGAAAATGCATTGATAAAAGTGGCTTCCATTCATACCTCATGCTGCTGGAAAACATGCATTTTTATTTGCCTCAATTACCTATTTTTTTTTTAAGATGTTGGTGTTACCATTCCAGTAGAGTGATGGAAGAGGAAGACTCCTCACTCCTCTTTTCCAGGTCCAATTTTAAGCTCACCATTTCCTATGCAAACTTTAGCTGCAAACTCTGGATAGCCATGGGCCATAAAAAAACTTAGGAAATTTACAAAACAAACAACAGCCTGTGAACTTCCACATGGGAATCCCTCAGCTATCAGTACAAATCAACACTATCAAAACACTACCCAGACCTAAAAGATCAAGCACTGCGTTGGTACAAGACATCACACTCCGCATCTGTGCATCCAATTTTGGGCTCTTTTAAGTGTTTTCCTTACATGCAATTTATGGCTTGTGTTTCAGAAGACATTATTTATGATCAAGGTTTTTTTTTTTGTTAATTTTTGTTCGTTTGCCTGTTTTTTAAAAAATCCAGACTTTCATTAGCTACTGCAACGAACAGTACTCTGCTTCAGAGGTAAGTGCTGTTTGACCTGCCTTCATGTGCTTTTTTTTGGCTCAAAATAATAACCAAAGGCATGGAAAAACATCACCTTTGCAACATATAATTCAGATTATTTCAATCATATTAGGTGACATTTTAAAAGCTCCCAATAAAAGGAAATACTGCTTGCATGACCAATTCAGCATATTCTACGATTCTGTGACTCTATGTAAAAAAATCAGGTTTCAAAATATGTTATTTTTCAATTATTTTGGGTGCAAACCATCCCTGTGCACTGCATCAATGGTAAAAGCCAGTTTCCCAAAACAGTTGATTTTCAAGAGCAGCAGTTTCTCTGTCCCACAGGTTGGTACACAGTAGTGAACTCAAGATCTAAGACTCCTTCTCCTCAAACAGGGCCTGCTTGGGATTTTTCAGTAAATGGAACTGTTCCACTGTGATCCTGGGGAAATTTGATCCACTCCTTCAATACAGGTTTAACAGTTAACAATTTAGCAGCAATAAAAATCTGCAACTTCCTTTCTTTTCATCTGAAGTGATAAGAAAACAATGATTTTTTTTTCTCTTTAAAAAAAAAAAAAATCCCTCCTGAGAACATTCTGATAAAGTTATGGTTAAATAAATGATATTCAGGAGATATGCAGTTAATTCACAAAAGTAGTTGGCAAAAATCTATCTTTGAGTATCTAACTCATATAACATTCTCCTTTGTTTGTTTAATTCAAATAAAATATTTTCCTCCACCCTTTCCTTTTCATAGGCTTTTCACACCCACCTAACAACCAAGTGACTCTTCCCTGACCCGGCCTCCCACGCCTTTTGGTACAACTGCTCCCCGCTCTTGAGCTCTTCTCCCAAGATCCAAAGGAAGCACTTAAGGAAGGGAAAGGAAACCCAGTACAATGCTGAACCTTCCTTTTTCTTTTTTTTTTTTTTATTAAACCACTGAGTTTATTTGCTGTTCCGTAGGGATGTGTGGTGCACGGACTGCCTCCTCTGTGGCTGTTTTGGAAAAAAGGGAAAAAATATCCCTGAGTGCCCTCTACAAGCGCCAACACAAGTGGGTTTGGGAAGGCACAGTGTCCTGGTGTCACCATCCAAGGAAATAATAGCAGCAATGAATCCCTCCCTTCGTGGAGCAGCTGCAATTCCTACAGTTGTTGTTCGGAGAAGACACGTCACAGAGCAAGATAAATTCAATAATCACTATTCTGCTTTTCCCATTTTCTAATAACCTCAGCATTCCAAACAATGCTCTGGATAGCCAAGAGCTACAGTATCCCGTATCAGCATCCTCTCTAAATGGAAAACACAGTGATAATGCTCGTAAAGCACCGAAGGAAAGTTAAGTATCACTGCCCTCATTTCATCGACAACTAAAAATAAATGACTTTCCCAAGAAGCTCCCCCCTCCAAAGAATTCCTCCCAAACACAGTGACAGACTCGACAGCAGATTCAGGGAGCACAACTTCCAGACCCAGCTCTGTCAGCCAACGTGATTCCTTCCAGCCAATAGTATGTTAATGATTTAGGGTTTTTTTGAAAAACCACTAATTGATATCTTTTTTCTTGGCATTTTTCAGAGCCACTTAAAAATAACATCGTTTCTATTCTAGGCATATTTTAGGGAAAGTATCATTAGATTTAATTCCAGGGATGAACATCTGATTTTCATGTGAAATTCTGGAAGACCAGAGCCTTGTTCGTTAGTGTAACGGGGAAATTACAGCTTAGCCGTGACTCCAGGATGATGTGAGCTCTGGCCCATCCCCTTTGCTCAGTACCGATGTCAGCAGAGTTCTGTAGGTGAAAGGTGGGAGGGAAAAGCAGTTTCAAACTGTTTCTGTCACCCTGATCAGGAAAGTTTCCCCCTCATTCACAGACTCCTAATCTGTGGCAGGGCAGTCAGTGCTTTCTGTAAAAGCTCAAGTGAAAAAAAAAATGAAAGCACCTCTTCAAAGAGCTGCTGAAGAGCTTTCTCTCAATCACATTCAGCAAGATACCATCTCAGCACTGAAAATAAGCACATAAACTTACCAATGCACTATCGGGAGAAGCATCAGAAAGAAAGTTCAGGTGTTATTCAGCCGTCAGCACCTCAGCTCCTCCCTGGCACCAAGTAAATCCCACAGCAGCAGGTACCAGAACTGCCTCTCCTCTGCTGCTCACACCCGAACGCTCACAGCCGGGCTCTGAATCTGCTACCAACAAAAGAAACCACAGGAAGACTGCTTCCCTAATGCTTCAGAACTGAGTCAGTGGGTCAACAATTCCTTCGGTTTAGGAGCCAGACCAATTCCCTTAAACACCCCTTTTTCTTTCTTTTTTTTTTTTCTCATGGAGAAGCCAACTGTCTCCTGCCAGTGGCAGCCCATCTGCTTCCAGAACAGCACCAAACCACTCCAAACCACCACCTCGCTTTGGCACACGCATCCGTTCTGACGCAACTCCATTTTGTCTCCCACGTCTGGGAAAAGCCATGAGAAAATACTTACAATTGAAAAGGCAGCCGGGAAAACTGCTCCGTGTGCACCTTGCACAGGCTGTGCTGGCTCCCATGGCTGGGATGGAGCGGCACGAAGGAGAGCACTCCACGTGACCCCAGACCTGTCCCCTGGCGCGCCTCGTTCCGTGCAAGCACAAAATATCCCGGGTGTGCATTTCAGGAGCACTGCTTGAACAAAGAGAAAGCTCCGGAGCTGCTATCCCTCTTCCCCATCCATGACTCAAATCGTCTGGTTGAAAACTGGTTTCGTAATAACCCTTTAGTACCACCTACTCACATCACAGAGCGATTCTTGCAGCAAATGCACAGGAAATCACCAACGAGTGCCAATGGAGCTACTATTCCAAGAACCAGCTCTTTCGGTTATTCCTTCATCACTTGGAAACCGAGATGCTTTTACTTTCCCTATTGCACAGGGTGTAATTTTTTTTTAAGATGAGCCTTTAACTATGATCCTGTAAAATACTTTGTTGATAAATCACCAGCTGAAAACTTGCCCACAGTATTTAAAAAAAAAAAAAAAAAAAAAAAGAGAGAGAGAGAGACAGAAAAATTTCACAATAGTCATTCCAGAAAATAACAGTAACTCCTTTCTGGAAATAACTCACTGGACGAATCAAGCGGAGAGAATTAATTTTTGGAGATAGTCTGCATCCTGCAGAGCACACAAAGGCGGTATCGTCAGCCACGTGCCTTTGTGACCACCAACAGCAGACCCCTGACTCACCCAACCACGAGATGAGTCGCTATGAATGGTTTCCTCTTCTTCCACGCTTCCCCGGGGTGCTCTGTGCCACCGGTATATCCTGAGCCTAATCCCGACTTTGATGGAAATTCCAAAACTCATCTGGGAAGCCTGTGGCCACCAGCTAACGACGTGGCCATCTGCTCCCTCCTGCTTTGAGTCACCTGTCAGCAATACAAAAGGAAATTACTCAGCAGCGAGCACGTGGAAGCCTCTGCTACAGACTCTGGTGCACCCTTTACGGGAATACAACATTCTGGAGCACTTGGATCACCCTGAAAGGAAAGTGTTACATCCTGTAGCACTCCCATTCAAAAAAGTGAAATTTGGTTTAAAATAGAGATAAAAATGAATGCCAGGAGTGCGGGGAGAGCGCGTTTCAGCTGGGTTCTCAGTGCCAGCATCACTGAGGCTGCCATGGAAGGGGGGACAAAAATAAAAGAAGACATTTCACAAACACGGGACCTTCACTGTGCGTGACAAGAAAAATAATTAAAACAACTGAGAGAACTAATCTGTGGCTGCTTAGGAAGTTAACTCTTCGAAGGAAGTGATTAAGAGAACAAAAGCAAAGTGTTATGTTTATTAAACAAGTGAACTTAACCCATGGAGAGGGCTTACTCCTGTGAGTAAAGGCAGAATACTCTCACAGCCCTCCCTGCAGGCATCAGTTCACACCGGGCTGGGATCTTAGTCAATATTAAGAAATTATTATTTCAAAGAAATAAATGTTATTAGAAATGCGAAGCACAGCTTTACCTAAACACTAAATACTAGCAGAAAGGCAGACACAATGTCCTGTGGCTCTTTACAAAATCCCCTTGATCTAACGCCTATTCAGGACAAAATTCGCAAGTATTTTCCTGGGAAGACCTGATTAACCACTAACAGCGTTCACAAATTCAGTCCCAGCCACAGACATGTTTTGTTTCATCACACGTTATGCAGTGCACAAATTCAGCCCTCTGAAAGAAGGCTCCCAACTTCTCCCCAAAAAAACAACCCACAAATACAAGGCAGTTACTACAAATGCTGCTTTGAATCTCCAGGAATTTCACAAATATTAATTAATACTAAAGATCTAATTGTCTAACCTGCTTCTGCATGCAGAAAGAGCCAGACCTGGTGCCTCTACAAGGGGGGAGGGAAGCATTTCTTGTTCCTGTTTCGTACTTGACTTTTTTCCTGCGCAGGAGATGATCTAATTATCCAACGTGTCAGTATATTGCTTCACCCTTCCTCGTGTGTCTCCTTACATTAACATATTTTAACAATTCAGCTCATTAGAAAGGAGGCGAGGAACAAAATGGCAAATTATCCTTAAAAATCAACCACAAAGGCAGAAGTCTTCCCATGTTTTGTCCTGTATCTCTCCAAAACTCTACCGGAGCATGCAACCAACAATGCTGAATGTAAATGGGTCACAAATCTCCCGAAATCCCACATCCTCACACTGCTCAGATGGAAGTGTACCTGTTGAAGACAGGAGCCTGATGGGTGAGCTGTGCAAGGGAGTGATTTTGGGTCCTGCCCAATTAGAAGGGAAAGAAACTCCCAAATGCCAGCCCCTTATTGTTCCCAACCGTGCTGATGCTCAGCTGCAGGCACTGTGGCTGCGAGGGGGCTGGTGGATCTCATGTATAATAACTGGGGATGGGAGATGAAAGCGAGCCATCAAACCACATAAGGCTGCTACCCATCGCCTTGAAATGGATCTGAAAACCCCTGAAATCCAAATATAACATGGTCAGCACCTGCATTTGCATATGTAGGATGCCAGCCAAAGTTTCCGAGCCTTTTTATCAAATGCCTTTTTTTACAGCAAAGAGCCATTCAACAGCCAGCCCTGTCAGGAGACACAGATTTGAGAGATGATCTTGTGTTTTAAAATTCCTACTACAGGTTTAGCCTGAGCAGAGTGCCCATGGCACACAGTAAAACCATGGGATCGCAGGAAACATTTCTTCAGCAAGTTTTGTGTATAATAGCAGTGCCTATATATAAATGTGTTTACGGCTAATCCCAAAGAAGAGCGTGTTCTGAAGCAGCTCCTTTATTGTGATCGAACACGCTGGATTCATTCCCAGTTTTAAGCCTTATATAAGGCCTTCAAGGAAACAGAAACTTATTTTGTACAAAATCGTGCCAGTATAGTAGTAGGTGCAACGGAATTATTCTGTTACACATTAAGTTTTACTAATAAAAGACCTACATTGCCGTCATAAAGTCAAATGCTGCTTCCCACTAGTACAAACAAATATTTCCTGCCAGGTACGTCCACTCTGACTAATAAATAACACAGCTTTCTGAACCGTGGGCTGCAGCATAAACGTGTTAGATTATCCCTGTGGCCTGTTAGGAGGCAGCACAGCCCAGCTTGCTTGCAGGTATGGCTCACTCCAAAAACCTTCGAGGATGCAGCACAGGTCAAGCCATCCCAGGTTTGGTTTCCATGTCCCCATGCAGGCTTCTGGCACTGCTCCAGCAGAATCTACAGTTCCCAGGACCACCAGGGAGTCAAATCACTCCAAATTCAAATTGTCATTAGGACCAAAAAGCTGGGTATGTGACCAGGTCTTAAAACTCAAACTCTTGTATTTGTAATAAAACCACTGAATTGGTAATAAGCATCAGAAACTTTAAAATTAAAAATATCACCCAAAACCCACCAAACCAACAAAAAAACCCCACTTGACAGAAATGACAGGTTATGATTAACATCTTATGGTGGTCTCCATGCTGTGTTGCTGCAGAAAATCTGCTTGGGCAGAACACAGCCATGCCTTACGTGGCCTGGGAGGACAGGGCAGCTCCCTGAGTGGTACAGGCAGCACAGACACAGCCAGCAAGACAGAAATACTCACCCCAGTGCCATTTATGTGTCTACATCCAAATAAATAAATCAGTCTCTACCAGATTAGCACATGCACTTTGCACAGCACTTCATCGATAGCACCAAGGCTTTTTCCCTGAGGCCACGTCCTATTTTGTGTTACCACACACAGGCAGCTCAAGGACTAAACCAGATCAAAACTAAACCTCTTCTTTCTTAAGATTAAATTATTACAGGACTGACCTTGCAGGTACCTTGGCCTAACCTTTCAGAGGGGTTCACAAGCCAGCACTAAGGTTCAGCACCAAGCACAACACTAAAATTCTCTTTGGGAAAGAGATGCTACTCACCCTTCTGCATCCTCCCATTGCAAAGTCTCTTCCCTGGGACGTGGGAAGACTTGTATTTTGTTTTTACCTCCTGTGCCCACAGCCTGGCACTGTGCTGTAATTTTGATACTAAACATATATGAGCAGAGTAGTGACCTCTCACCCCTCCTTCTGAAATACGCCACTGCTCCCAAATCACATCAAAGATTTAGAATGCGACAATATGCAAGCACAGCTTGACCCTTACCCTACAGAGGAAAGGACTTCTCTCGGCATTTGGAAGTCTACCTTTCGATTTCTTTTCCTAATCCTCTTTCTACATTTTATCCAAGCTGTTTAAGCAGACCCCAAGTTAGGACACCATTTAATACTGCCACACCTTTTTCTTCCCACTTCACTTGCTTGCAATTCGTAGATGCCCAACTCTTCCTATTCATTCTACAGGCATCTGCTGTATTATTTTACATCTGCAATTCCAGGGTTAGCAGTTTTTTAGATTTCATTTCATGGGCTTGCACGCAAGCCATGTTCACAAATACATTCTGGAGCTGTAGAAGCTGACAGGAATGGCTGAATTCTGACCCTGGCATGGAAAGGATGACGTGAGGGGCAGGCGAGGCAGGACGGAATTGCTCTCCTGACTTACTCTGGTAGCTACAACAGATGGATCCCATAATCCAATGCAAACAGCGAGCAAGTTTCTTGGTAATGAGAGAAAAGGACACGATGACCTCTAGGTAAAAATCCTGGGAACAGCAAGCACACATAAACATCAACCTGAGCAACTTTAATTCTGTGCCAGAGCCTGAAGTGAAGATAACAGCAAAGACAAACACCCAAGACAGATTTAATTCACGCTGTAATTCACTGCATGAACATGCCAAATTGTGGTACAAACCGCATGCCTTTTAACACTCCTCATTGTAAGGCCTATTCTTATCTTGGTGATGAATGTAGGATTTTAGAAGGTTTTTTTTTTTTTTTTTTCTTNTATTTTTATTTTGGGGGATAATTTTGTTTTTTAAAATTTTTTTTTTTTTTTTTTTTTTTTCTTGAACCTTTTGCAATTTTGGTGCTCCCTGCTTTAGCTGGGAGGAAGCTGGAAGTACTTCAGGTTATGAGCTGGGGTGGAATATGTCCTAGTACTGATCCACAAACACAAGGCATCTCATGACAGGGCGCTGATAATGAATTGTTGCATGGATACAGACAAGCCCATTACTGTTACCTCCCTCTCCCCTCCCAATAGAGGGTGTTTTAACTTAAGATTTATTTTGTTTGCAAAGTTGATTCAGCTCCTCCAATGGGAAGCAACAGCAGCACGAACTGTGTTTTCTTGGTATGAAGGTACAGATCTCTTAGCATATGCTTTAAATAACAGACTAAAAAACTCCCTGTTCCTTCTTCTGATTAAGAAATCCTTGAACAGCTCAGTTCCCCGACACTCAGAAACCCCAACAGGGTAGCAGGGGCCATAAACACTCATTTTCTGCCCCAAACATGGGAACACTTCAGAAATAACGAGCATATGGAGGAGGATGGATTTTTGGGGGGATTTCCTTTATTTTGAGTGCTCCAAGCTCACACCACTAGATGGCACGTTTGAAACTCTTGGCATCTCAGTGAAATCACAAGTCTCTGCTCGGCATCACACCATGTTTATCCTCTCCTGGGATGGAAAAGTACAGGTAAAGTGATATCTCAGGAGCCAAAGAACCGGGACAGGCGGACAATGGCATGGGAAAACGTGCCCGCAAGCAAAGGCAGTGTCTGCCAGCGAGCTGAGGGAGGGACTGCTGCGGAGAGCTGAGCTCCAGCACTTCCAGCTCTCATCTTGGTGTGGCCTCAGTACATCTCTTCACGTCTTAGGAGAGTATCTGAATGTGTGTGCCAGAGGGAGCTGAGACAAGAGGAAAATGGCAAAGGAGGGTGAGAGTTGAGCCTCTGGATGCACAATGCCACGTTCCACGTGAGCTGAGCAATGCTCTGCTGCTCTCTGAACGTCCCCGAGAGCTCAACAGACCAAAAACCATCCATAGCCTCTCCAACGCATCACTGGCATGAAATGATGGGAAGGAGACATTCAGGGCATCACGAAACAACAGGGGAAGATGTAGCCAACCCACAGCATCCCATCCAAGATGTGACTTTTCCAGAAGCGTCAAGCACTGCCCGCCCCACAGACCTCCACGACAGATAAGCAAACACACAGCAGCCTGTGACACTGAGTCACAGCCTCATGGGCAAGTCATCTCTTGTGCAGGACACGTTCTGGAGTGTACCTAGATGTGCCCCAGTGTACTGGCCTTGGCAGGGATGCCAGAGCCTGGCAGCACCACTTCCTTAAGGCTTCTAGCTCGTTCTTGTTGCCAGTTCCTTGATTTAACTCAACCCACTTAGGAAAGTGCATTAGCACAAGCATGTACCAACATTCCAACCAAGTAACATTCCCTCAAAGGAGAACAAGTCGGTTCAGCACCACCGTAACGATCGTGGGCGCTCGGAGCTGGTACTTGTCATGGCATTGCACCACACATTCCCTCCGTGGGCAACTTCAATAGATGAGGATTAACAATTTACCATGAGCACTTCAACATCTGACTCAGTCCTTGGAATGGGCACTTGTGTCAATGGAAAAAAAAAAAAACAACTTGTCAATTTGAGCTGGAGAAGGAGAGAGATGTTGATAGACCCCCAAGGGCAATGGCAGAGAGTGCTTCTTGTCTGGGTGGAAGAAGAAATACCATCTTCCTTCTTCCATGAAAGAACATCTCAGCCCCAGAACTGCAGCAAAAAAAAAAAAAAACAAAAAAAAAATTCCTTATGTAGGATTTAGCTCTTAAGTGCCCTCACCATCATCATCCTCGCTGAAGGACCAAAACACACTCCTGAGGCAGCACAAGAAAGCTCTGCTGTAGCACCATCCATCCTACACTGGTCTTTTGGAATTCTGCTCTTTCCTGATCCATCAGTTTGGCACTATTTTGTGTATTTACATGCTCCTGTTTACACAGTATGGGCCTGCTGGGCAAATACTCCTCAAAACACGTCAGAGTACATTTCTGTGTCCGTGTCTGCAGGCTCTGCCAGCAAGTCTGTAGAGATCAACACGTGGCTGTAGCATCCTGCTGAAATATTCCAGCAAGGCCTCTAATTCCAGTGGACAAACAACTCGAGAGAATTCAATTTCAAACATAATGATGCAGTAACCTCATCTTAATCTTTCCAGTCCCCAGGGGCCTGCATCTTGGATACAGCTCTGTCCCTCTAATCATCCCCCTCTCTAATGGTGGATGATGTTGAACCTCGTGTCGTGCAAGTAGGAATACACCACGGTGTCTTGACTGCTTTTAAATGAAAACCACAAGTACTCCAACAGAAAGGTAAATTCCTCAGCGTAAATACAAACGCCACTGCAAAATTTTGTGGGGGAAAAAACTGGTGGATCATCTGTAAATGAAAAACCTTGGAATTCTGGTTCATATCTTCCTCCTAAGGCAATGAAACACTCAGTACACTGCATCCCAACTGAAAGCAAGGAAAATACTTCATGAGTGGGATTATTCTCACTTCTATTTAAATACCTGCAGCACAGATGTTGATATCTGGGTTAGTCAGAGGGAACTCCTTTAAAGTCAGCGCAAAGAAACTGTCACTTGCATGACATGATTCATCTGACTTATTCTAGGCAGTTATTTGGGATGTTTTGCCTCTCAGCAGGGAAGCCAGGAACGTCACAGCCCTGTCAGATGAGTACAGTGATACCAATTCTCAAATGCTGCTTTAAGCTACTGTAAAAAAAAAGGGAACTTTTAGATAATGATTTATGGCATAAACTTTTATGTACTTATTTAAGTGGAAAACCACAAGTAAGAGTAGTGCCCCTTAGAGTTTTTGTTCCAAGAATTTTCTTCCTCAAATTTGCAAACTACATTTTGCAGCACTGGCCCAGATGGACAAAGAACTTGGGGCAATGTGAAAGTAACTGATCCACTTCCCTCTTAAAAGAATTAATTTGAAAGCAAACACAGTAACCTAAAGAGCAGACAGTGGATTTCATCACGCAATACCCTTTTGTTAAAAAAAGGATTTTTATGAGGAAGGAGGAATAACCTTATGGTTAAGGGCAAGATGTTCAAAAGTGCACTGCTAGCTCTGGACTGTATTTTTCACCACTCAGTCTCCACCTCAATGTCACACACATTATGGTTATTGCCTCAGATTTACATTTTTGGAGAGGACACAGTCAGGGAAGGAGGTTTTGGGAGGAAGATGAGGCTGTTTTTTCTCTAGCACAGCATCACGAGCTGAGCACCCCTTGTACGGAAAAACTGACTGCAAAGAGGATGGATCTCATGGACAGTCACAAGGACACGGCTATTAATGAGTAGAGCTGAAACTCATGACATTGCTCTGGCCTCAGTAGCAAGGCTGCACTTAATGTATCTTATCTGGAAACTCCCCGGCCACTCAGCCTTGCTGTCAGCGTAAGGAGAATGAGCACCAGCATTTCCTAAACCTCACTGCCCTTGCTGCTCTCCTTCTCAGCAGACAACCACACGTACATCAACAGCTTTCTGAAGAAACTGGAGAGACCACAGGGATCACTTCGGCGGAAGTGACGCGAGCTCTCAGCACTTGAGTGCGTGTCGGTGGCACCGGCCTGGCCGTGCCCTTTGCAGTCTGTCCGAGCTCCCCAAGCCAGGACTGACCTCTGAGGCACCACACTCACTGGGAACACAGCAGAGAGTTTTATCATTTCTGAGCTCTCTCCTGCTCTCTCGGAATCAGAAATTCTGCATTCTATGTAAGTAATTCAGCCAATCACAGAACGGTTTGAGCTGGAAGGGACATTAAAGATCACCTAATTGCAATCCCCTGCTATGGGCAGGACACCTTCCACTATCCCAGGTTGCTCCAAGCCCTGTCCAACCTTACTCTGAACACTTCCAGGGATGGAGCAGACACAGCTTCTCTGGGCAACCTGTGCCAGGGCCTCCCCACTCTCACAGTAAAGAATTTCTTCCTAATATCTAATCTAACCCTGCCCTCTGTCAGTTTAAAGCCATTCCCCCTTTCAATACATGTCCCTGTCAGAAGTCTCTCTCCAGCTTTTCAGTGCTCTTTTTATTTATCTCCTATCCACAAAACCGGATCCACTCCACTCTCACCAACCCTCAGTATATTAGCAGCTTCCTCTGGAAAACCTGCCTGGCTGCCAGGGAAATTCAATACCCTCGGTCAAAGAGCACCCAACAATTAAAAAATTTCATTTAGCTGCCACCAAGCGATGTCACCAGGAGCAAAGTACAACAACAGAAGTGACAGCCAGGCGGGACACGAGCTTTTCCCAAGTATCGTTCGGGCAACAACTGAACAAACCCCTCATTGTTGGTGTGCCTGTGGAAGCGGATGGCACACACGCAGCTACCTACGTGTCTCCCAACACATACTGGGAGATGCTCGGGCAAATTTATCACTGGGAGAGAACATCACCTCCAACAGACTGCAAGCTGAATCATGTAAATTTGGGTAAAGAGAATCCCATTAAAGAAGCAAAATTAACACTAAGTGTATCAGATGAAAGACTTCACTTCTAAAGCCAGCGCCTGAGTGCAAATTCAAGCTACTTCGAAGATATTCAGGTCATTCAGACAATTATTTTAAAATGGCAGAGAAAGACAGCCTGATGATCCATGTATGGAAACAGGAGCCAGAAGCTCTGAATCATTCATAACAACACTTAGCAGCTCTATCATCGGCAGATCTCAAAGCCACTCCACAAAATGGATATGAATCGCTGGCACCCAGCTGTGGCTCCTCTGCAGTGGGTTGGCATCGCAGGGCTACACTGGGAGGCCTGGAGAGCACCAGGGTGCTTTCCAAACAGCAGGCGGTAATTACAGCTCTGTCCCCGTTTATCCACCTACCTACCTGCAATTCTCATTTAGCCCTCCCATGGCTGACAGCTATGGCTGTACCCAATCTCCCTCCACAGGAACCCCGGAGAAAGGGAAGTCTTCATTTAATCCTGTGAAATCTCTGGCAAATCTCCCTTTTCAGAATAAAAAAAAAACCAAAACATTTGTATTTTATTCCCACCCCAAACAGCCGCATGGATTCAGTGGATTCCTCAGCACCTGTTGTATCTGACAGTGATCTTTCATGCTTACCTTGTGTTGATGAGCAACACAGACCTGAGCCAAACCCGCCTTTCCCATCCCTACATCCACGAGTTTTTCCTCACTCACACTGATAGCCTGAAACCTTTCAATTTACTTCGCAAAAATCAGGAGGCTAATGCACAGAGAAAGTAAATGGACTGCTGAAGTAACAGGATGACTCTCCAAGATAAAAGCAGGCTCCACATCACCTGAGTCCTGGCCTCCCACCTGATCCAGGTCAGGGCTGCTACACCCAGTTTGAACATCTACTTTGAGGTTGCGTAAGATTCTTATAAACTGTGCCCCAACATCCCTCTGTTAATGGCAACAGCTGTTTCCCTGGGCAGAAGTGGAGGTCTGAAAGGGTATTTGCCTTTTAACTGAAGAATATTTTGTTAACAACACTGCATTGCTATTACCCATCACAATTTCAGTGGCCCTGCTACAGGTTAGAAAAAGGTTCCTGCTTCCACACTGCCTTTATCCACTCTGTTCCATCTGTGTGCCAAATAACAGGGCTACCAGCTGCTGCAATCTCCTGTCCATGGAAGATCTGAAGCACAGCATGCTGGAACCTTAAGCAGATGTAAAGCACACAGTCCTGCAGATGAAACTCATGACAGGACACATTTCCCAGAGCAAGAGATGCAATTAAATGGAAAAAAGAAAGAAAAAAGCTGCTACCAAAACCCTGTGACTTTCTCCTGGCTATGAAAGACTCAGACACTGCAAGTCTGTTCTGCACTGTTCAACCCCCAATCAAGTTTTCCTACACATTAGAGGCCCAACTTAAACCCAGTATCTGAGAATATTATTTAATGAAACCTTTACTCTACAGCTCAATTTTACTCGCTACCACTACAATTAGTGTAGGATTAAAACCCTACATTCTCTCAGATGCTCCCTTTTACCTCTATTTGCCCTGACAACTAAGTCATAATTCAGTTTTAGATACTCTCTTTTCTTTCCAATGATGGGGTGATGGAAAGAGAAGCAAATTCCTCTGCAGGCTGAACCCGACTTAAGAGGGACAAAGATTTTACTAAAATTGGGAAATGACTGAGGTTGCACAGGAAAACATGGACTAAACCCACTGGGATAAATAGGATTTTTATCTTGTCAATCCACTCTGGAGAGAGTAGGGTCCTTATTTTCATATAAATATTTGTGTCTAACCTTCTGGGAGTTTTCTGTAACACAGAAGTTGCCTTGTAAATGTGTTTGAGGTACTTCTCCCAGCACTGCAAACATCATATAACGGAACTACAGGAACTTCAAAGGAAGTGGCTGCTCAGGGCAAAGCTGAAAACATTTATTGTCACCCAGACACGGTTTTATCAACTTGCTCAGGCAGAGTAATTTGTGATACACCTTCCCCAGACGTGCCTTCAAAGAGAAGCGAAGCTGCTTCCCCTCAACACTAAGCTCCAGAGAAAATCATTTCCTGGTCAAGCCCAGCTCGTGCCAAGATATTCCTTGGACGAGCCATAGTGCCAAGCAGTGCCGAGACCTGCAGCCCACAGCAAGGACCGATTTTAACAAGCACAACTTCCTGCTTTTCAAAGAGGCTTATCTGAACTCCTCTTCTTCCAAATGTGCTGGGTATTTCTAAGATTTGTCATATAATTCTTTCCCTCAGTACATGTACCCACGTCCCTCCACTGGCCTCAGCTGGTACCCAGGAATTAACTCTCTCCTTATGTCCACTAGTTACCAAAAAAACCCAGCCTTCCACTTCTTTCCAGGTCCAGCATTTGTGTCACATTATTTTCACTTCAAGTATCATTTAAAATCAGCAGTAATGGTCACTGGTCTTCACTGGGAATACTCAGACTCTGAAGTCAATCCACTACGTCTAATTATGAAGTCAGGAAATCCCATTTTTTAAAAGACATATAAAATTTTGATAATTATTTTACTGTTCTTCTTCCAGCTCACAGAAGAATTTCAGAAGTAACTGTTACTAAAAATTAAGGCCTCTGTGCACAAGATCCTAATTTCATGGGGATTACTGACATGCATAAAGCACTTTGCTAGATAAGGACCTATCAGGAGATCTCTAGTTCTTCCAGAAATTCCAGCGCAGTCCAGTTGAGTCCAGTATGAAACACAGCTCTGATGAAACAGGGAAATTCACATGTCCTCCTGCCATGCACACTCTCCTAATTCTGCACCAACTCCACTTCTGTTTGCAGCCATCCCACTGCACAAATCCTGCACCAGAGCAGGGTCCAAGCCTGGATTAAGGATAAAGATGGGGCAAAGGGTCCCAATACTGACATCACTTACAGGTTAGTTAAACATGTATTCGGCAGTTGTTGAAAATCAGTGCAGGGATGATCAGTTAAAAGAAGTAAGTTCATTATTGCTGCGTCTGATCTCCTCTTTATCCTCTTTACCTCCATCTCCCAAAAACACCTGCTTTTTGGAAATGAATTCTTTTTTTTCCATAGCATTGACCAGTGGCCTTTATTCTGCCAGATATTTTTTCACTACGAAGACTAAACAATCACAACTACTTCTAAAATTTCATTTGCAGCAACAGCACCAGGTAAATTCCACAAAGAGCTTATCCTGCTCTGAGTAGGAGGTTGGACTGGAGACCTCCTGGAGACAAAGTCCCTTCCAACTTAAATTGTTCTGTGATCCCATGATGTGAGTATCATGTTATAAAAATCCAAGCAGGCTTGTTCATGTTTTTTGAGTCTCATGGAGAAAAAAAAAACAAAACAAAACAAAACTCATCTCTCTCCTGCCAAAAGGTAGGGAATTGGGTGGCAGCAGGGGTAAAAAAAAATTTAAAAAATTAAAAAAAATAAAAAAAAGGACCTACCAACTTTCATTTATACTGGTAATGCTTGAAACTTGTCTATACTTCTCCAAAATTATTTTCATCTTGGGATCTGAAAATTCCCTACGCCCGACTTGTTCCATTTCATAACACCATTCATGCCCACATGTCTATAAGCAAATTCACTCTGGCACAGTCAGTGATACCTTATTTATTTCCCTCTGAGTTCCTCTTTGGAAAGAGCAAGGATATGGAGCAATCAGATGAGTACTACTGAAGAAAGGTCACTAAAAGAGACAGTATGTTCTCATTTACTATCCATATTTAAGCGTTTGAGGGAAAATTTGACCGTGTAGTTCCACCCAACTGCGCTGCTCTCAGTACGTCCTTCTATTCCCCAGAGTTTGAGTGCAGACTTTGGGTCTGATTCTGTTTTCACCCAACTTCAGTTCACCCTCTCCTTGAGCCTCCCCCAGCCCACGCATGTACACGTAACATGTTAAAGGTCACAGCATTGCACACGTGAACATATCCGCTTTACGTGTTCTAAAACCTTGAGAACTTAATCCTCTGAGAACCAGTCCCCTTTCACGTCTTCCTCCACAAGAAATAACACGGATCTGGAGCTCTTGGGTTAAATTTTTCCAGCCGAGCCCAGGGATTTCACTCCCAGTACAGTGAGCGCGCGTTGGCCATCGCATCTCGAACTCTCCACCAGTGCTTTGGTATGTGTTGGCTGCTCTCCATGGCAAGTAAAGGTTAGGGTTACAGAAGGTCTCTCCCAGGTTTCAACACGCAAACATTCAAGAATGAAGATTTAGGACTTGGTGTGCAAGTGAAAAGGAAAGAATCATTAGCAGAATTTAGGGGACAAAGGTACTGCGCTCTGCAAGAAGGATGAAATTTCACTCTGGAAAGACTGACAACAAAATGCATTTTGTGTAATCTCCTTCCTTTGCAGAGTCAGTGTAATCTAGATTATTCTGCAGCTATAACAGGAGATTTGAGAAGTATTCCACACAAGAAACTTCCAACTGTGCTCAGGTAGGAGCTTCAGATTTAAAAACTGTCAATAGGTTTGTTAGCCAAACTGTGTAAGTCAAATGAGTAACTAACTACAAGATTATACAAATTCCCCATACTAAAAGCCCCCTGAATGCTCTATTCATCATAAAAAAGGATTAGCAGCATATAAACAACCTACGTAAAGAGACTTGAACGATTTTATTGTGATGTGCTATTTAGCATATGCAGAGGCTCCAATTATAAAACTTCTACCTAATTTTCCACAAGTCAACCAGTGAAATAGCATGTTTTGATTTATTTAACAGCAAGAACTCTTGGTAGGAGATTGTTTTACTACATGTGGTCACGCAACCCTATCATCACATTGCTGCTGGATGCAAGTTCTGTACAGAAAAAGGAAATTTTGCTCACTGAACATTAATCAATTGCTCAATCTCACCCAGCTTTGAAGAAGCTAATACAGTGACCGCAGTGATACTGAAGATTTGTGTCTCAAAATAACCTGGCCATATTTAGATCACAAGGGATACTGAATAAACAGCTTAATGCTATCTCAAAAGAAAAGCCGAACTTCTGGACCATGAAGCAGGAGAAAGGAACTCTGATACAATACAGCACAGTCAATTCTCAAATATGTCTGATAACAGGAAGCTGGAGTAACCTAGTTAATGAAAAACCATCAATAACAATACTATTCTTTGCAAAGCCAGCTCCTGGCATCTTTGGGTGGTTTTATTGCCTTGGCCATGGCATTTCCGAGAGGCACAGATCCAGCCTGGATCCCAGAGAAACACGGCCCTGTTCCTCTAAACGCAGCACCTGAGCCTCGAGGGCTTGCACAAAGTAGTTCGTGCCTTTGCACAAAGCCTCCACCACCAGAGTCCAGAGTCAACACGGCTGCTCTGGTGTTTGGCCACCGCAGTGTCACCACGCCAAGGTCTGCGCACAGACATCATCCACCTGACCGCGCACCCCCGAGCGTCCCAGCTCTAACAGCAGAGACCTACTGGCATCCTAGGGGCTGGGGCTGTTCCTGCAGTACATCAGCTTTAGATCTTCTTTAGAGAGACAAGCAAGAAGCCACCTTCATCCTCAGGAGAGCGACGTCCTCCTGGGAGCGCAGGTCCCAGAACACAGAGCTCCATCAGGACAAAATATGTAACTGCATGTGCCCCAGGCAAACTGCAGCCCCAAAACAACCAAAGCACTCGTGCCCATTCTCCTGAAGGCACAATGCAGGTGGAATTTAGACCGATCTCCATTTTTTCAATGACCAACAACTTGAGTAACACGAGCAGCAAAAACCAGGCTGTTGACAAAGGTGGACTATACAATAACACAGCGATACTCTGGAGGGTGGAAAGTCAGTAAACAAAACAAAAATAAAATGCAGATGGTATGTAGCTAAAGCAAACTGTATGGTTCACTGCATACCTAGCAGGCCAAGAAGGAAGGGAAATTCCTTCTCAGGGTTTATGTGAACAATGAGTTTCCCTGAAAACTCCAGGAGGCCGTTCCCAGCATCTCCACTGGCACCATTACTAGGAAAAGCAAATGCTGGAAAGGTTGTTTCAGTTCATTACTGACCTCAGCTGAAGTCTGAGGACCAGTGAACTCCAGTGTGGATCAATGTGACCTCTTGCTTCAGAGTGTTACTGTTGTTACAGTGTGTACAGCACATACTGCTGCTTTTGAAAGAAAATACAGCTGTGGCTGTGCCATCACGCTCAAATCCACATTCCAACAGTCACACAGGTCTGATCAAACCCTCTTCCATGTGCTGCTGCCCAGTCTCATGCTTAGGATACAGCCAAATTCTCCTCCATATTAAAAAAAGCATGAAAACAACGTAATGGGTGACTGTAGGTAAAGGGTAAACCCTGGAAAGCAGCAACCCAGATATTCCACATAAAAAGCAGCAAAATCTGTAGCCATCCTTATCAGACTTATGTATAAAAAATCCACATTTTGGGATATGTCTGTCACTCTATTTGTTAGCAAGCTTCGGACAACTGAGCATGGAAATACAAGCGAATGGGCCTCTGAAATTCTTCATTAAAATATGCCCAAAAATCCATCAAGATACTCTTTAAATCTTCTCAAAGCAGTGAGATGGCACCAGTGTATCTAATGGCTATTTTCAAAAGAATTGTGGCTCCTCTGCCGCATTGTTTCTATTGCATGAAAAAGTCAGAAATGGTTGAAATGTGAAAAATAAGAAAGTCTCACCAATTCAGACCAAACCGCAAACCACTCTGTAAGATCATGGAATTCTACAAGTGAAGAGACAAATGAACAAACATGCACACCAATAAAACTTCACAAGAAGAAACATGCCAGCTTCTATTTATTTTCATTTGCTCTGTTCTGCAGATTAGGAAAAAAAGGGCTGTAGCAGTAAAGTGTTGCTGAAGCTCGAGGTAAATTTTGGAAGTTTTTGTTAGAGAATGCAAAATCATTTTCTTTTTCAACATGGCTTCAATTCCAGGCAGGGATGTGAATGGAAAAAGATAGGAAAGCGTTTCAGAACCTCAAAATAAGGAAGACTGGAACAAACATGAAGTCATCTACGGATAATGCTCTTCAAATATCAATTCCTACGCTCAGTTTTTTTGGTAATACTTTGATGTGTGCTGTGGTTAAGCAGAGGGTTGAAAGAAAGGACAAAAAAGAGGCAGGTTCTTCAGGTGCCATGTAGGTGCAAACTCATTGCAAAGTTTTGGTTCTAAAAGCCAGTTAAAAACACTGGCACAAATTATTGTGGAAGTTTCCATCTCCTGTTTTCACAGGGGCTTAGAATCACTGAAGAATTTTTGAACCTGTGAACAACTCCATATACTACCCTCATTTTATTGACAATAGGAACACCAAGTCTGTCCCCAGGCATGACCCAGCAAGCCAGGGAGTGGAAAACTCTGCTCCTCTCATGTCCATTTTTCAGCATAAACGAGGACAACCTTTCCTTCCTTAACAAATTGGAAATCGATGGCAAAAATACAAATATGTTAAAACCAATTCACTGATTTAACACTTTAAACTCCAGCTGAAATAGAGCAAGAAGAGACAGTATAACCTTGCTTACCTAGTGTACACTGCATTTCTACTTAGTCAGCTTCTTACAGGCAGTAAATGTATGTTAGCACATTCACAGCTTTTGAGCAAAGAGGCTGAAATCCGAATTTCAAATAGCTGAGTTATTTTTTAAATCTGGAAAAATACACATTAAAAAGAATTTTTAAAGAACTACATGCAGTTAATCACTGAACACAACTGCCATGACAGCAAATCCATTTGTGAGAATTTTGTCATCGTGGGTTGGTCACTGAAAGTGTCAGGCTGGAAGGGACTTCAAGATCATCCAGTTCCAACTCCCCTGCCACGGATTACTGCACAATTTTTATTTAAATAAAATCTTATTTAGCTGATGGTAATGACTATCCTTCATGTAAACTCTTCTTGCTCTTCAACAAACCTAATTTTAGGCTCTAATTAGCTTGCAACTCAACAGAAGCAATCAGAGTACTGGCATGAGCTGCTATAGGAACAGAGTTTAACCATTAATTGTAACTTATCATGTCTTCTTTGTCAAACCTTTACGGTCACTTGGAAGAATTCCTGACTGTAGCAATTCTTGACTCTTACAGATTATATTAAGACAACAACAGTAATGAATTAATTCAGTTTCCTTCACATAAGGAAATAAAAGTAGAATCATTAAGGCTGGAAAAGCCCTCTAAGATCATTGAGTCAACCATTAACCCAGCACTGCCAGGTCCACCACTAAACCATGTCCCTAAGCACCGCATCTACCAGTAGGTATCATTAATCCTAATTTTCCAGGTAGGAAACTGCAACACGGAAGAACGCAATCACATGTCCAAGATCTCAGGCAGAGAACTCTCATTTTAACCTTTAACTTAAGGGTTCTGATCTACATTTTCCCTGCTCAATACAGCTGACTGCTGTTCTTCCAAGTCCTTGGACTGACAAACACAGATTTCATTAAGCACTTCAGAAAACCTACATTTTCAGAGACAAGCTGACCTGTGTTGCAACCATGAAAATTAATGCAAAGATCAGACGCCACACTTACACATATCATTAAGTACTTGGGGATATTTTCTTTAAAACCAAGGCACATAACCAGAGGGTCCTTCTTTCTTTAAACTTGCCATCTCGCCCTTTCCCATACAGCCATCATTTTCCCTTGTACACACACTCACAGTCAGCAGGTTTGTTGGTGCTACACAAGCAAGAAGATCCAACACTTTCCAGGATTAATGCTCAGGGAAATGTTTCAGGTGAAGAACACAGAAATACACTCAGTGAGATTTCTGGAATATTTCCAGAAGTGGCTATCTAAAGTAGTACTATCAGAATCTAAAGGATTTCCGTTTGTCCTTCCTTCCTTCCCCCGTGCAAAAACCTTGCAAAGGCATTAAGGAACACAAAATTACCCGGCAATATTTAAGAGGCTTTTTTGCCAGTGCTGCTTCAGCCACCAGCCAAACCAAACTTTTCTTTGGTCGTTAACATACCTCTGGTCTCATAACTCTAACAACCTGCACTCGCAGCCAGCGACCAGGAACACTTCCTGTGCCTCGGGAGAGCGATCCTCTCGGAATTTAAACGCTGCCAGTCCCGCGTTTTCAGTTCGAAGCGAATTAACAAAAAACTATCAGGAAGTTCAACATTTCTGAAACGACTTTCTAAAAATATCCCACCCTGCCAGAGCAAACAGCAATGACAACTTGCTCATCAGTTTACAGTAATGTACTTTCCCTAACACGAAAGTGCTGGCAACACCAACAGCACAGGGAGATGTCTACCGTCGTCGATATGGATGATTAAAATAAAAACCCATTACAGACTAAATTTTGGCTGCTGATGTCTGCTGGAAGCTGCTTTGCAGCCTCCAGTGGAGAGAGCTGGGATTTCCACCTGTAAAACATGGATCTGAATCTAAACCCCCTGTTTCTTTACTCAAAAAAACCGTAAAAGTTGCTGGAAAAGGAGCTCACCGAGATCAACAGAGTATGCCCATCAGGCAGCTGTATGCACATACCTAAAGTAGTTAAAATAATAGATATCCATAAAAATACAAATAACTTTTCTGGTAAAAATTAAAGTACTATTAAAAGGAAAGAGACACACGAAGAATTACCTCTGTTCTTGCTGACAGACACGTAGTCAGAACAAGACAGGCTGCACGCTTCGAGCCGTTAATAAAAAGAGGAGCAAGCGAATCAACAGCTTTCGGATGAATCCAAATAGTTTTTGTTTCTCTGCTGCAGTTTCACCACTCCCACAGCGTAATTTCTACGTTTGCTTTATAATGAAAGCAAAGTACAGGTCAGAATAAGAAAGGGAGGAGACCAAAAAACTCTGCTTTATTAGTCAAAGTTTGTCATTCTTGCTGTCTTCTTTTCAAATGGGGGGAAAGCAGGGCTGGTGTGACCAAAGGGGATTTAGAGGGGGTGTTCTGCTTATGCTTACTAAACCAGAAGCTGGGCTCATCTGCATTTTACATGATCTGATTGGTAAAAGCAGGAAGTAAGAAAACCTATCAAGTACATGATTTATGGAAAGATTACCACATGACTAAAAAGCACAGAACAAGAAGGACCAAATTCAGCTTTCACTTACAGCAATGCGGGTCTGTTCTAACTCTATTGCCTTTGGCACATTTATGACATTGAAAACAAGATAAAATATTTGGTCTCTGTGAGAACATAAAGCCATTTTAAAACCAGAATTTAGCCTCTGCTTTTCAAACACCATCATTGTTTCAAGTCTGCTCGGTGCAGAATTTCTGTACTGCACAAAACCCACGTGAACTATTTAGAGGGTATTTTCAAATATATTTCTGCCATCTCTACCACTCTGCCTCCAAATAATCCAGCTACTCACTGCTGTGCTACACACTCTTGTACACTCACACACCCCATGTATGTTTTAAAATGTACTTGAAAATATTAAAAGGCGGGACAGCCCACAAGTGCTCTGGAAATTCTCTCTTGCATTTCATAACAGAAGTTAAAGTGTTCACTCGCTTTATTATTTGGGGAACAAAATATGAGGATGATTTTATGATGTAACATTGTGAGGAGCCAACTCAGTTTGAATTCAGCCACTTTAGTTTGCCTCAAGTCTGGCCGTGGGGGTTGCCAGAGGCATGTGGGGGGAGGGAGCGGGCACTTGCCCACTTGCAGGAGGCAGCCAGGAGTGGGGGAAGCCTCGCCTCTGGGGAGACTTCGCCTGGCAACACCCCACACGAGGCAGGCAGGAGGAGACACCGTGGAGGTGCTTCTCCAACCAGAAGAGCTGTCCACCAATGGACAGGAAAGAAAGGTTGGACTGGACCAATGTATCCCTGTCCTTGGGCGGACTCCGGGAGGGGCCGGGGGGTATGAAAACCAACTGCGTCAGGGCTCGCTGCTGCTCGCTGGGGCTCGTTACTGTTACTTTGCTGGCCCGCTCGCCCCCCTCCCTTGCCCTGGCCCCAGCCTGCCTGCCTGCCTTCTGGCTCTCCTGCCCTGGCTGCTTCGCCCTCACACCGCTCCTGCCTCCCTGTGCCCCTGACCCCTTCCTGCCACTTCGCGCCACGCGTCCTTGCCTGGATCGCCTGCTTCCAAACCTGCCGCCCCGACCCAGCCGGTCGCCGCGACCCTGTCCAGGGTCCTCGTCCTCCCGTCCAAGCGCCCTCTCACCGCGTGTCCGGTGCCGTCGCCGCGGGAGCCGCGCCCCTGCGGGAGCCGCGCAGGCTCGTTCGGACCCAGCCCGGCCGCAGGCGGGCAGCGCGCACCACCCCCCGCCGCCCAACAGCACTGCCCTGACCCGCTGGGGGTAACGCCCTCTTTTCCTCCCTGCCCCCTCTCTCTCCTCTCCCCCAGTCCTTGTCCATTTTTTCCTTTCTCCTTTTCTGTCTCTTCTAGCCCTCTTTTGTTTGGGCAACTCCTTTCCCTTCTCCTTTTCGTTATCAATAAATGGTTCTCAGATACAAAGTCTGCCTCGTTTGGCCTCAGTTCGTTCCCAACCATCTATTTTTAAAAGAACTGTCCGCAGTTCCCCACAGTGGAACGCGACGAACATCCAGCAAGGTATGGAAATTTTTGTACAAGCGACAATAAGAAACAGAAATGATCTGGTTTTTTGCTCTGTTGCCAGCAATTAAGTCTACATTTCCATGATAAGCTGGTAAATTATACGAGCTACAAACTCTTTTTTTTTTTTTTCCCCCCCTTTATCTCACACATGGTTTTCTATACTAGAAGGGGAAAGTGTTAGAGGTGAAAGAATAAGTAAAGAGGAATGTTTACCAGGATGCCACTTGAGTGCTGAGGAAAAATAGAGAGTAATCAAGGGCTAAGAAATAAAAGCAAACATTGTGAGACAGTGAAACAGAGCTCTCCCAGCAGAGGCTTTTTTTTCAGTGATGGCCTCACAGCTGTGCTGTCCCCTGAGCAGCTCACTCAGATGGCAAAAGGTTAAAAGCACTGAGGAAAACCTGAATCATCTGACCCAAAAATGGAAAAGAGGAGAGAGAAAAAAGACACTCTGGTACGAGCTCAGTTTTAATGTGATGCCCTCTTTTAAATACTGAAGGACTCCCTTTTGACAAACACTTGGTGAAACACAGACTTTATGTGTGCAGACAACAAAACCGTAATTGCAATTCATTTTCTTAGGAGTCAGAAACCTCAATTCTATTTGACATACTGTAGCAACAAAATATGAATAAACTGGATGAATTTTATACATAGGGTTTGTGATACTGTCCAATGTTTCATTACAATGTGATTTTATTGCTATGTTTAAAAATGACACATGGATTCACCAAAGACAGATTTCTCTGTGCTGTCTGAAGAGACATGGCACATGCCTCCTGTAAAGAGCTGAGCAATAATGTATGTGGTTTAAAATACAACTGGTACTCCCTAAAGTGTTTTTTCATAGGCTTTAAACACCAGATCCTCAAGTATTTTCATGTACATCACAAGAGCTGGATCTGTCTCCAGCATGTGGGGGAGCAACCCCAAGAAAGATTCCAAACAAGATAACAAGATTTCTTTTTTTTTCAAGTAACTGTTTATCATACTGTCCAGGAAGTGGTACAAAATCCTGAATAAAAGTGAGTGCTGATTATAAACCTGTCTTTTCTGGAGTCACTCCAGCACCCCTAACCATCTGCAGGGAATAGGAGACAGCTCTCATGTACACAAAACACCTTCTGGGAGACTCTGCACCCATACAACAGTGACTAGATTACTGGTATGGATCAGCACTGGGTTTATCTTACTCAGCTACAGGTGCCAAAAAAATTACAGGCTTACTTTAAACTACATCCTTGAGCAGCTGTCAGAGAGAGGCAACTGCTGATGGTGAATCTTGTTAAATTCCTTAGAAATAAAAATTTACATGAACATCAGAGAGAGAAGCAGCTTTGCAGGTCAGCATGACAGGGAAGCAGACTTTTCAATTCCCTCAGGCAAGAGATACTTTCTCCATTTGGAACATAGAGTTTCCCAAAAAGAAATCTTAGCATGACAAAATCTCAAACCTGTTGCTCTCAGCTTCTTGCTAATTAACTCAGAAATTACTGGCAGATTGGAGATGAAGGGAAGGTAAGGGAGTCGCAAACTCACAGAGATGGAAAAAGTCAGGAACTAGACAGAAAAGGAGTAAAAAAAGTACAAAACACCTTTTAAACGTTGTGTGTTTCACAAAACTGTGCCAGAATTAAACTAGAGAAAAAAAAAAGTGACAGGATTGCTGCTGCAATCCTGAATTCCACTCTTCTACAAACATCATCTTATAAATCAAAATCTTTTAGAAAAGATAATGAAGATCTGAATGATCTAAACCCAATAAATTTCAAAAACATGACGTTCTTCATTGAGAGTGAAGACAACTCAGTGCTGGTTTGAGTTACAGAAGAATTAAAACCATCCAGAGACCTACAAGGGATTGTGCGCATCACGTATATGATGCTGCCAACCCATCTTTGTACCAGAAGTAAGTAATGGCAGAAATCTTTCAACTGCTACATTTGAATTTCATCACTCATTTCCTCTGGGTCCCCACCAAAAAACTGCGGAAAAAAGCAAATTTCAAAAATTCCTTCTAGGCTGATTACACACAGGAATAGGGAAAATAAATGCATGCCTGTCTACCAGTTCATTCAACACAGGAGGGATTAGTCACTTTTCTGAGCACAATATTAGGATGTTTGTTGACTGCGGCCAGTCAAAGAGCGACACTTGAGAATGGAGCCATCAAATTCATTTCCTGGTCAATAGGTCACAATCCAAAGAGAGATTTCTCAGAGGGAGGGTTTAACACGGGAACAGAGGAGAAGAAACTGGGACTTGGAAGGTGCCTGTGGCTCGAGGTTTAATGGTCATGTAGTTCCTTCCGAGGAAAGGGAGTGTTCCTGTATGACACAGCCAGCAAACCATGCGGGAGTCACATCCTGGTGAAGGGTGGCAGCTCCAGACACTTGACCTGGGAGGACAGCTTTATGCACAGGAATGTTGGCATAAGGAATGTAAAGCATGGGGAAAGGCATTTCCAGGAAGACATTTAGGAGAATATTGCTCGTGTTGTGAGAGTTGTGTCTGGAAGCCCAATGTGGCTCCCAAAGGATGAGCAGAGTAGGGTTTTGCCACAGTTCTTTTCAATCCCAGGGACAGTGCTCAGCCTCGTGTCCCTGGGGCTGTCAGGAGGAAGGCACAGCTGAGCAGCATCACCCAGGATGAGCACACTCACATTAACCCTCTCTCAGGCCCTGGATGACTCCCACGGGAGCAATGAACTAAAGGGAACCTGTGTCCACTCTCTGTGCTGAGGAGGATTAGGATTCCCTGCCCCTCCTGGTCACCCAGGCAAACCTGAGCTGCCACAATGCCCCATCATCTCTGTCCACTCTGTCCCCCCTGGCACTCACAGGGACATTGCAAACTAAATCAGCTTCAGAAGCCATTTCTGTGCACCGTAATTATACTGGTCTAATTTATACATCCATTAGAGTGTCTTCAAACCAATCCGAGGACAGGTTTGACTCATTTAGCAAAATCTGACTCACGCTTCTTGGGTATGGAAAAAACCAGTTTGCAGAGTTGACTCTTGCAGGCTCTGAACTCCTGAATCTCAGTGTAGTTTTGTTTAACAACAGCCACGTTATGAGACCTCAATTTCCCTGTGCACCTTGAGCACTGGAGCAGAGCACAGGGAGAAAACAGAAAGCACAAAGGGAGTTAAAAGAGTCACCTTTTGCTAAGGCAGGAGCTCATGGCACATACAGTTTTTTGGGGAAGAAGGTGAATATACATTTTTTTAGAAGAGGCATGTTTCATTTCAGTGGAGATACTTTTCACACCCAAAACTGGACTAAGAAATTGAGTCAATATTAGATGTTTTCTTAACCAGCTTAGCTTCTGAATACAAAGGCCACACTTTCCTATCATTAAAGTTTTATAATATTAAACCTCCTTTGATTTCTGAGGAACTACTTACGTGTTGTGTACCTGGATGGGACCCTGTGAAGTTACACTCCATATACACAAGGACCACCAAACCTATTCAAACTAATTACACAGTAAGAGAGTTTTCCTGTTTATTTTTTTACTGGTGCTCTTGGTTTTCATCTGAGTTCTCCTCCAATGGCATTTACACACTCAGCTTTCACACAGTGACTGTGCAAATATTGGAGCTCCAACACCCAACAACAAAACCCAAACATATTAAGTCTTTTGTGCTTTCAAATATATCCTTCCCTGGTGGATGGCACTCCATTTAAGAGTGGCTCAGCAAAATTATCCAGATGATTATTTATGTCTGTGTAAACATCAGATCCATTCTAAGGAATACTCAAAGGCCACAAGAACATGAGCTGCTTCTGAGAATCCAAGTCACATTCATGTTTCCTCTGAAANACTCAAAGGCCACAAGAACATGAGCTGCTTCTGAGAATCCAAGTCACATTCATGTTTTCTCTGAAAATAACAACTACTTCAGCAAAAAAATCTGATTTTATTTGACATTATTTTCAGGGAACTGCTAATTTGGGATTGATTGTAAACTCAGAGCCTCAGAATGCTTCATAATCTAAAGAACCTTCCAAGGAGGCAGATTCATTTACTGAAGAGAACTAAGAGAGAAAATACACTCAAGATCAGCCTGATCTGTCTCCAGTGCTGGACGGATGTTCTGCTGTGCCAGTGGGTTTGAGGGGTTTTGCATCAGATGCCGAAGAAGTCCAGAAAATGCCAACATCATCCAACCTTCAAACTTGGGAATGCAAGCTGGCTTCCTCCCAGCAATTCCATGACCCAAAGGCCAGAGTCTCATGACTCCTGATGGAGCACCAGGCATGGCTGTGCAGATGGAGTGCAGCCACACAGTCCTCCCGACCCAAAGGCTTCTGCTGCTTCTCCCAGGTTGGGCTTCCCCACTGACTGCTCTTACTCTGCCCTACCAAATAAGGTAGGAGGAAGATCCAGGTTCTACGTGGTTTGGATTTCCCCCAGGTAAGCAATTCTAAGAAAAAACACTGGGCAGCAATTTGATGAGAAAGAGCCATCATGCAGGAGTTCTGGATGGAGAGTGTAAGGTCGCTGCCAGCCAACTCACCTACCCGAACAGTGTCATGCATCAGGCAATCCCTCCACCAGCTAAACATCATCCTTCCAAGAGGATCTCTTCTACAGAAATACCTCCTCTCTTCTCACAGAATCATCTCTAGTAATTATTAAAGTTAGTCAACCATTTCCCAAAGTCACAAGCTGCAGTCTAAAACCAGAGCCGCCCAAAAATCTCCCAAACACAACAATTTTGCACTGCAAAGCACCGATTGCGTGGAAATGTGCTGATTTCACCAAAAAGCTCTATAAAAGGCAACAAGATTGGCCGGCAGGACAGTCTGTCCAGCTTCCTGCCAGGCTGCCTGCCAGCCCCAGGGTGGGTACTCCCAGCTCCCTAATTCAAAAAATAAAAATCAGCTATGAGAAGGCTTCCAAGGGATGGGGATTTTGCTTCCAGTAGCTCTCTGATTAAAATAAAATGTTGCACAGGTGTGTGTCTGTCAGGAAGGCAGGGATAGCTCTGCTATACACAGTAAGAATGGCTTCTCAACAACAGAAAAATTGTATTTTGAAAGACAGATGCCACTGCTAACAGCACAGGAGGGAGAGGATGAGACATCCCTGCATAAATCTGTGAGTGGGAAGACAATGGTAAAGAAATCCAAACAGCAAGACGATAAATCAGAGGTGGGGAATCCCTGTCTTATCCCTTCTGCAGTGTGCATGCAGCTATTGTATTTAATTAAAATAAATTACAGCTTGCTTGTGTACAGCCTGCAGGGCTTTTAACACCCCTGAACGGAAGCACAGAGATGAGCAGCCACCCTTCAGGAGTTCACTCTCCGTGTCTCCAGACGCAGAATGCAGATGCTCTGTCACAGCACAGTCGCAGCAAGGCTGACGGATTGAGGCAGAACAAAAAGCCCAAAGAGTTCTGCTTTTATACCATCCACTTCCTCAGCTCCGTCCTTGGGATCCTCGCCAGGATGCTGGTAACGTTTTAATGGAGAATGCAAAGCTGCCCAGCAGTGTGGCAGCTGCTTCTGAGCACGGAGGTTTCACTGGAGAGGGGTTTCTTCTAATGGCAGTGATTTAACTCTATAAACTAAATTTCTTGGCTGAGCAGGATCGATGCGTTTTTCCTGGTTAACCACCGCACCCACACCCTCTAATTCCTGCTTGAATTCACTTCACGTATTTGCAGCAGCAGCAGCAGCAGCACCTGAGGGCAAGAATGTCTCCCTGCACTGAGGTTCACACTCACTCTGCCCCAGTTTGGCACAGGAATATCAGTCCTGCACCTCTGAGGACCAGGAAGGGAGGAGGTGCACAGATGCTGAAGCACTGTGCCACACATCTGAGGATGCTGCAGAGATCATTGATACCCTGGCAGTGTTTTTGGCAGATACAAACTGAGTTTCCAGCATCACCTAGGTCAGCCACCCACACAAAATGCTCCAGGCTCTGGCTGATTTCTGTGGAACATCAGCCTGTGAAGGTCTGTTACATCAGGAGGTTTGCAAACTCCAGGCTGCTGATTACAATGAGGAAATAAACATCTCTTGGCAGACTAAGTCCCTAAGAGAATTAGAGACACAATGTACCCAATAGGACTCTCGATTTGGAGCTGCTCAGTGGATGCTCAGACAACAGAAATCCGACTTTAAGCAGCTGCAGAATATACCATATAATTTTTAAAAAAATTAATTCTATTTATTGTCTTTAGGAAGGCGTAAGTGAGGAGGAAATGGATTTGAAGTAAGCTTAGAGAAGTCCATGATAATACTAATTCAAGATTTTGAAGTGCTTTACCATCAGCAAGTAAAACACACAGATCTCTGACAGGAGAAATGAAGCAGGAAAATGCAAAACAGCTTGTCCAAGCTTATGCAACAGATGAGAAGCACAAACAACACACAGATCTCCAGGCTCCATCTCTGTGTCCTATAATTCTTTCATTTTAAAAACCTAAATCCATTTTGCACTCCAACAAGGTTTTCCACATAGATTTAAGTGTTAATTCTGGGCTGCGTATGTTTTTTCTCCCCTGATGTGGTATCTCACCCATTATCTCCTCCTCCCTACACACACAATATAAAAGCATTTAGTATTTCAGATCCAAGAAAACAGGGGAAAAAAAAAAAAAAAGTCCTAAATTTTTATCTAAAGGCAAATTCTTCTTCATATGGGCACAATGAATTGAACTAGCAGTCCTTCATCTTACGATGAGAGAAAACATTGCTTGGAAACTATGAAAATTGAAATTGCTAAGATGCTACTAAATATATATATATTTATGATGCTTCTATTTCCTGCATTAATATCATGTATAATGCATTTTATGTATTCTCTGTTCAGATGCAGATTTACTTCACTGCAGGCAGAGATGAGGCAATTATCCAAGACACTGACAAACCATTCTTTAGCCCCATGAAGTGCAGTGAGTAACACAGATCACTCCAGCCCACAGCTCATGTGGCACAAGGACTGCTCCTACAAAAGGCACATAAAAGGCTCTCAGTGTCCATGGTGGTGCCAGAGTTTTTTATGTGAAGCCACCTCACCACAGAGGCAAGGCACAAAAAGGAAATCTAAGAACTCATCTTAGCAAGCTCCTCACTTTTTGCAGAGCCCACGTTAAACTTACAGGTACTTTCTCATCTGACATAAATTAAAAGTCCTCTTTTAAAACCAAGTTGTGTTTTTATGTTTCTAAGTCATCTAGAAGACAGCACTGTCAAATGGAGAGTTTCTCTTTGAATACCCACTGCCTGTGCGAATGGCTACTCCCCACACTTCCAACAACACTGACCTCTTCAGGGTTTGTCTCCTTTCATGTCTCCTTTTTTCATGCCTGTGGACCTTCTCAGAAGAAAAGGGACACCTGAAGAGGGAAATGGCTTTCTTTACCCTTGCTGTCTGTAATTTTCTTTTCAAACCCTCCTTCTCATTCAGAGTAAAGGGGAATATGCTCCAAGACACCTACTTGCTCACAGATGAGCGAGGAGCGAGGTCCTCCTGAGGTCAGATATTGGGCTTTTACTGCTAAAGAGTCAAAATATTAATATTTATTGTTGTGTCTGAGATCTGAAGCAGCCCTAGTGCCCTCACTTCACAGGTCCAAGTGACAAACACAACTGACAAAGCCACTTTGTGGAAGGTACACGAGTTAGCAGAACGCTTCCTCAGCCAGTAAAGAGCTTCTTATCATCTGGTCCCTTTTTAAGACCAGCCTCACACAACCAACCAACCATTTAAACAGGGCTATGACAGAAAATACTTCTACCAACCCTAGATATGTCTGTGTGCATGGTACAACCGTTTTTTCTGGAAAACATGAACTGGAATGAATACAGTGCCATGACACAGCATACTCTTTCCAAGATCCTGCAGGGCAGATGGAACTTTGGAGTCCATCTTTTAAGTGCAGAGGTTGTTCTCTATCGTGACTGTAACAAAAGTTATTTTGGATCATTTTAAAGGACATCTTTGAAAAAACTAAGGTTTACGCCTTGCAGTAAAAGCACCTGATTAAAATGCACAGTTTAAATGGAATTATCTCTATTTGGCAGGTAAGGCCTGTAGGAATACAAGGTTCCCTTTTCCAAAACAAATGTAAGAGATTTAATCTATTTAATACATTAATCTGCTCTAAACCTTGGGGTAACTGCAAAGCTTTACTTCCTGTTCTGAGGAAGGAAAGAGAACCAAGAATCCCAGATCCCAAAGCCTGATTATTTTAAGGAAATGATCATGTGAAGAACTGAGCCCCGAATTTACTGTTTCCCTCAGCATGAATGTCCTAAAGGACAATTCATGTATAAAAAGGCTTGGATTTGAAAGGACTTTAAAGATCATCTTGTTCCAACCCCCTGCCATGGGCAGGGACACTTTCCACTATCCCAAGTTGCTCCAAGCCCCGTCCAACCTGGCCTGGAACACTTCCAGGGATGGAGCAGACACAGATTCTCTGGGCAATCATAGAGGTTGGAACTGTATCTGATGTTCAACTTGGAAAACATCACAGAAAGAAAGCAGAAGTAATGCACAAAGATATAAATTTTAAGATCAAGGGATGCCATCTCTCCTTAAATCCCTCTCTAACCTGCTGGTTTTTTACCTGGAACTCCAGATGTGCAGAGTTTTCACCAAAAAACAAGCTCCTTTTTCTTTGCACGCATAATGTTCTAGATGAGCTACTTAATACACAGAACTCCTCACAGGCTCTTGGCTGAATTCCTTCCTTGCCTGCTCCCAGTAATTAAAGCCCAATTTAAACAGCCTTTTCCAGGTGTCAGAAACCCACAAGGTGTTACATAATGCATGACCACCCTCCAGAAATTGACAGATCAGGTATCAGAACTCAACCACCCTCACACACCTGGTAATTTATTAAATCAATCTCTACCCCAAGGACTGCACCATCCCCACCCTCATGTGCAAATGGATGAGGAAATGAAGGAAGTCTTGGGTAACTTCATTGGTATTTTTATATGAATTTTGAGACAGACCTTTTTTAAAATGAGAAGTTGCATCACATCATGACAAATCTTTATTTTGCATCTGGCTCAGCATTTCGCAGTGTAATTTAGTACCTCTACCAGAAAACTCATTGTAAATTAGTAAGAGATGAACAAGGAGCACTGGAGAACTGAAGTTCACCAGAATAAATGCTGGCGACTTTATTATCACTTCCAGCACTGACCACATGTATTGCGGGGAAAAGGGTGACCTGGTTAAGGACTTTTCCATTTCTATCTCTGATCTCTCAGGGAATGTGCTAAGGAAACGATTGTCCTACTGAATCATTTCAAGAATTTTATAGCCAAGATGAATTATTACCATGAAATAGGTCTTGGAAACAAAGATATTTGAGGAGACTCAATAGCTATTAAATCATCGTGGAAAACATGATGCTGAAGGAATTGCAGATGCCTGACACATGTTCTACCACTTTTTTTTTTTTAATATTGAGCATCTATAAAAAGCAACTCTGCAGAATTACTTAAAACTTTTCCGACAGAAAAAATTCAAAAAGAGAGACACAGGTATAAATTAAAATGGCATTCATATAAGTAAAAATAAAAATTACAACTAAAACACCCCACAAACGCTGTTGGAAAAACTGGAGTCACCAATAATTTCAAAACCTATGCATTAAAAATATACTTCCCACTTAGTAAACAAGCTGAGACACATTTTGCAGAGTTATAGATATTTTAGAGTTGAGTCAACAATACATAGAAAACCTCACATCATCTTACAATGAGTCCACTTGTTAGCTGGTGTGAAACCTGATTCAGAATCACCTTAGGTTTTGTTATTACAATTGCAATGTAGATGTTGTTATCACATAGAACATGCTCTGTTCAAGACAGTTGGAAGCCTCTCTCCTTAAAATTTGCCATTGTCTACTCCAAGTGAATCAGAAAGATGGTCTGTAAGGCTTGCGATGCAAAATACCACTGAAGAACATGCTGCTCTCTTGACCAAAATGGAAAAACTCTTGTGCTAAACCTTCCACTATACCAGGCTGCTCCAAGCCACATCAAACCATGAACACTTCCAGTACTCAAGTAAATGTCTTAAATATATTCCAAAATACTCAGCCAATGTACACCAGCGTTAAAGTAAGGTCCAAGCTTTTCTTTCACCACCTGAGATTACAGACAATACTGACAAGTTTTGGAGGTCAAAATCTCTTTCCAGCCCATCTTGCCTTCAAACCTCTCCTCTCCACATCCCTGGACCACCACAGCTACAACAGCAGTAATTAAGATACAACCCCAACCTTGAATTCCTTTGTGCTGTGACAAAGTGATGACAAAGGGAGAGAAAAGATCCACCTTGTGCCACTCACCCTGAGCCACGTGGCTCCAAACCAGGGAACCCAGACAGTTCCACAAACTGCACTCGCAGTCCAGGAAATGAGGAAAACTAATGGCCTTTTTAATTAAATGGATGTCTTATAGAAGAGCTGACCATAGTCTTATAAAATAGGAAAATGAGTATTCCTCTTTGACTTACATTTTGCGTCCTGGTTCACTTGTGCAACTCAGCCACCGTTTCTTTTTCTGCAACACAACAAAGAAAACAAATTCTGTTAAAAAAACCCCAAGTATTTGCTTGAACTGACGTTTCTCATCACATTGTTAAGTAATGCTTCAAGCTTACTGCTTGCTTTTAGTCAACACTGGAAAATATTTCCATCCTTTGTGTCTGTTTCTCTGATTTTGATTGCCAGAGTACTCCTGTTACATGAAACTGCTCTATCAAGATGAACCTTGGAGACTGCCTGGTGATTTGAGCGTAACACTGAAGAACTAGAAATAAATTACAAGACCTACTGCAGAGCTGACCAAAGAAATTCCTCGCAGCCACAGAGAAAGTGAATAAACATCTTTAAAAAAGGATCTAATTGCTCAAAGGTATCTTTGTAGTGCCTTGTTAGATCTGTGAGTGTTCTCTGTTGGCCTCCAGCACCTAATTCAGAAAGGCTGATGACCTGCCCTTCGTTTGGGGTCATACCTGGTACCCCTGTGTTCCAGGCACCCTAAGACACTGCAGTGGGAGCTGAATATTGAAAGGGTTGTCCCTTATGTCCTGCTATGTGCTTCGGATCCAAATCTGTAGAAATGGAGAAAGTACATCCATACCTTACTGGGAAATGAAGCAAAAGAAAAGCAAGCAACCAGAAAAACAAACAGAAAAATCTACTAAGTAGAGCTATGAGAGTATTGTCCTGAAAAAGAATGCTCTGATGCTACATTCTCTATTTAACCACATAATTAGTAAACTTACAGAAGAAGCAGCAAAAAAAATTCCTCATTCCCTTACTAGGCTAAGTAGAGACCTGGAAGAACTTCTCAAACCTCCATGAAGAAGAACTGGTATGCTCCAGATAATGGAGTAACTAAATAACTGGGGACAGAGTGGAAAATGAAGCACAGAGACATCTCATCGCTCAAGGTCAGTGCTGCTCTTGTTCTGCTGAAAATGGTAATTTGCAAGGAGAAAAAAAAAAAGAGTATTTAAAAAAAAAAAAAAAAAAGGAAAAAAAAGAGCAAGTAGTCATCCCCCCAGCTCTAAAATGCATGGGAACAAATGACATTGAGNTAAAAAAAAAAAAAAAAACTATTTATTAAAAAAAAAAAAAAAGATGGAAGGAGGACGACACTAGTCAGAAAGAATCCTGACTCTGGCTAGGGTTTGCAGCCAGGAAGGGATAACAAAGCAACAAGTAAATGCCAGCATGGATTTGTCAAACTGCTTCCCTTCCCTTTCCAACAAGTTAGAAAGCCCCAGGATACAGAAACAGTGCAGTGATCACCAAAGTTACCTGAGCATGGCATTTTTCATGCCACGTCATTCTCCCAGATCAATAAAGGATCACGGATTTGGATAGAAAGACACATTCAAAGAATGAACTTAGTTGTTCACAAGCAATCACCCAGATTTTAAGACATGGCATCCAACCTTCAACACCAGCAGAAACCCAACACATTCAGAGAGAAGCTGATTATCTCATTAATTCATCAGACGACTATGCAGGAGAAGTTTTTTCTTAATCCTAAATTCTAAAATCTCAACAAGAAATAAAAACATGTATCATTAGAGGGTATGAAATCATCAAACTCCTTTATAAGAGGCACAGTTAAACTTCAATCTATTTAATTTAGCAGAACAATAGAGCTTTACGAAGTGTGTTTCTCACTAATGACCTGGACACTAGTTTTGTTATTTCAGCCTCTAAAATGCACAGCCAATATTTGTGGTTTTTAAAAAAATGGCATTTCTTTCTCAAAATGTTGTTGTACAGGAAAAAAAACAATCAAGAAAAAAATTAAACTCGAAGTACAATCAAATATACAAAGGAAAACCACACAAGTACAGATTTCATCATACTCCTCCAGATTTTAAATAGATCAACATATTTTGGAGATGGGTATGATTTTATGCGAGCTGTGCCCCTTTAAAATTGGCAACTACATTTAATTCAGTGCCGCCTTATTCCAACTTCCAAACTCCAGTTGAAAATAGATCTCACAATGGAATCCTACAGCTGAATATACTCTGGGAGAAAATTAATATTTTAATTTATTCCAAATTCATTTGCATGACAGTGTATCATTAGTATATGCAAAAAAAAAAAAATGTATTATACCAACAGAGGAAAAATTCTGTGCAAACAGTGAAAGAAACTCACAACCCACCAGTGAGATGAGCTTGGAACTTGAAGCACAAAGCTGTTTTATTTCTCTGAGAAACAAACACACACACACAAAAAAAAAATACCAGAAAGAGCTGTTAATAGTCCAGATAGTCATTTTTAAAAATACCATGTGACCTTAAAAAAAACTTACAAAGCGAATATGATTTCTTGCATGCCAGGTGTCTCCCTAAATAGCTAAAAAGAGCCACATGGACAATCAAGTGCAGACTAAAAATAACTGATGTAACACAGCTCACGTACAAAGCAAAGTTTTCCTACCTCACTGATTAATACGTTGAAGAGGAAAGAAAACTCTCACTTTTTAACTCCATCAACCTTGTTGTCCTGGAAACAATTCTTCTACAAGAGAAGTATTTAACTGCCAAAACATCTTCTGCTACTACTCTTCAGTCTTCTTCTTCCCCCACTTCCCTCTCTGCACTGCTCTAAATGTTTAATAAGCAGCCAGTACCAAACCTATCCCATCAAATGGGATAGAAATCGGATCTCCTGCTCTTAAAAGGAAATAAGTAATTCCATTTGAGTATGCAGCCTTAGGAAACACCAGGTTTGCACAAAGGCTATGGAATGGACTGTGTAATTTTGTTGTTGCTGTTGTTTTTAAAATGTCCTATTAACTGAACCTTTCATATTTCAGGAAATGGCCTCAAGTTGTGCCACGGGAGGTTCAGATTAGATATTAGAAAGAATTTGTTCATGGAAAGGGTGGTCAAGCACTGGAACAGGCTACCCAAGGCAGTGGTGGAGGCACCATCCCTGGAAGCATCCAAAAAAAATATATAGCACTTGAGGACATAGTTTGGTGGTGACCATGATAGTGCTGGTGAAAGTTGATGGCTGGATTTAAGTGACCTTAAACCTTTTAGTTTTTTCCAACCCAAATAACTCCATGATTCCATATAAACCAGCAAACCTACAGGGTGAACTCAGCCTTCCTTATTTGCGTGCCCAAGTACCTAGGGTGAGTCCTTTCTCGACACTCAATAGCTCTGTGGGAGTGCAACAAGGTCATAAACCACAAAAACCCTATCTTTTTTGGGTTTTATGGTTACTGTCTGTGTTTGGAAGGGAACAGAACTTTCAAACCCAGGTCTTGGCAATTTGTGCCACATTGCTGCCCACAGACAAATTAAAAAAAAACACTTCCATGTCCCAGGGAAACACTTGTGCCCTCCCTTTCTTAGTTGAGAATCGTTCTTGAAACAGGTCTGTGCTTTTACTAGAAAACTGAATTTTAACTTTTATATGAAATAAAAAATCTGGTTTCTAAACCCAGTTATCTAGGAAACAGGAGGTTTGTTTCAGACCACAGCTTTACTCTCCACATCTCTCCATACACTGCTCTTTTTGCTAGACAGCCTGTTTGGGTCAGATACAGCAATTTGGCCTTTCCTAAACTGGTCCAGTCCACTGCAACAAATATACTTATTTAAACACTTGTAAATTCTTAATTTCTAAACTAACAGTGTTTTGAAAAAATTGGCATCTGAGCCTGTCAGTCAGCCTGCCCACACACACTGCCCACACCTGTTTTCCGGTAAAATGCCAGAGTCTGCACCGGTCTCAGATGGGAAAAATCACAATACACTGTTTTCAAATGAGACCTGTTAATTACCAAAATTATTCCCACAGCAAGTCCAAAGGGATTTTGGTTCCTTCAGAAGATCCATGATTAAACACAATTACGCTCAGCAGTTTTATTCAGTGTGGTATCTCTGATTTATTATCTTCAGTCTGCTAAGGACACCTGCATATTCCCTTGACTTCCTCCAATGTCCAATGTATTTTGAAAGGTTTTTCATGTTCCTTATTAATGCTGGTTATCCGTATTTCTGTACCTTAGATTTTTATATAAACTCTATCTAATTGTTGTCCAGAGAAGCTGTGGCGGCCCCATCCCTGGAAATGTCCAAGGCCAGGCTGGACGAGGCTTGGAGCAACCTGGTCTAATGGAAGGTGTCCCTGCCTATGGGACCATCCCCTAGACCAGGTCATATGTTTAGCTGGCAAAATTAGCTGAAATCACAATTAATCAGGATCTGGAGTAGCTACCAATAAATTACTACCACTAACAGATCCAAAATCTCAACCTGACCGTCTTGATCTGCCTCTGCAAAATGCCACAGTTGGGGATTAAAATTTCTCATCTCCTCCACTACGGATCCAGTTCCCTCGGCAGCATTTTACTGCACAGGCTCAATAAACATTCCATGTGTCATCAAGCAGGCAGTGAACATCCACACAAGTCTGTCTTAACACGTCAAAGATCCAGGGATTTTCAGCATCCCATCCCTCGTACCGTGCACGAGAAAATTCAACGGTGGAGACAGAGAGGAGGAAGGTATTTGGAAACTTGGTACATATGAGCAAATTTAAGATTATGAAAATTGTGGAGCCTTACAGTAGCAGCGCTGTTGCACGTGTTACAAACACTGAATTTTGTCAAACTATTTCCAGTAAATGCTTTTTTTTTTTCCCCACCTCAGCACTAGAAATTCCCAGTGCATAGTATAAATCATTACATTCTGCACTTTCTAGCGCAAAAGAGGACCAGGTTTTACCAGCCAGCTTTTAGGAGTGTTTAGACCCTCCCTCTCTGGTACAGAAGCACACTGATCTCAGGCTGGAAAAAAATTTCTTATGCTGATTTTTTCCTCCTTATTTCAGGCAAAAATTACAAACCATAGCAAAGCTTTTGCCTTCTGCTGCCACTGAATACCAGTTGCTGCACAAGTAAAACAGAAAAGGCTGAAGTTATTTTAAAACAGCTACTTTTCTCTATTTAAGTGTTTAGTTTTCAGAAGTTGAGTATGTTATGGATGGGAAATTAATGCCCAAAGTGATGCAACTACCAACACCCTTGAGTAGGACAGTGGCAACAACTGAAGGAAAAAAACTTGCAGGGTAATATAAAAACATAATAGGGAGGGTAGAATAGCATTATTAACTGGGGAAAAAAAACCCATAAAACAAAACCAACAAAACAACACCCTCTGATGATTCTTTTTAGTCTCAGGCAGCACTGCTACAAAATACCTAATAAAGGTGACACAAAGAACTTCTAAACCATTTATTAATTACTTGAGGCTATTTCTCATTTTACTGCTTCACTGCAATTTCCATTAGCATGTGAAATGGTATCATTTTTTTCCAAAGAGATATTTCCAGTGCAGTCAGTGCGGATTCAACAAGGCCAGGACCACCATATAAATAGAAATCAGAAAATAGTATTTCCATAAGAAACCACTCAGATTTATTGGATTAACAGGCACTTACAAGTGACTCACGCTGACACAGCCTATAGTAATCCAATCTATCTGAGATAAGAATAAATTCAAAGGAAACCTTAAATTCAGAAAATCACCTCTGTGGCTGCTCACATAGTTGGCTTTATTACACAAAATCACATCAAGTGTTCTCTCCAAATGGGAGGACAAATAAATTAAAAGCTAAATTCTAGCAATTTTTTATTCACGAGTGCAGCATGTCCTTAACAGCAGTAGCTGCCACACTGAGCATAATTAGAGCAGGATAAGAGAGCCCTGTGTGGAAGTGCCTTGTGGAACACAGCAGTTTTCCTGTCCTAAGATCCCACAGGAATATGCTGTGCTAAAAGGAGTGGGAAGAAGGAAAGCCAGCAAGCCACCTCACTACCCTTGTGTCAGGAGAACTTAGGTAGATTGTTACATCTGCGGTGGCAATCGCCATTTCTCCTGCCTGTACTCTGGTTTTGGTTTCCGTCTGGGATTTCTTGGGGAACTCTGACTTCTCTCTGGAGGATATTACTAAATCCTAACAAACACTGAGGTGTTCTGGCTCAGCACACTGAAACATCAATGCTTTCCTGAAACCGTGAAGGACGCATTCACAGCTCTCACACCTCCTTTAAAACATGGCAGCAAGCAGGGAGCTGGGATGGAGCTTATTTCTATAAATACTCCTCCACAGCAATAAAAGAATTTTTACCTCTTGATATTGCCATGAATAGCAACAGTCTGAAAAAAATGTATTATTAAATATTACAGAGTCATAGAATGGCTTGGGTTGGAAGGGACTTTCAAGATTATCTAGTTCAGACTCCCTGCCATGGACAAGGACACCTTCCACTATTCCAGGTTGATCCAAGCCCTGTCCAACCTGGCCTTGGACACTTCCAGGGATGGGGCAGCCACAGCTTCTCTGGGCAACCTGTGCCAGGGCCTCCTCACCCTCACAGGGAAGAATTTCTTCCCAATATCCCATCTAAACTGGCCTTCTTTTCATATGAAAGGAAAAAAGCCACTAGAAGGAAAAGTGACACTGGCCAGAGCAAGGGGTCATGCACTGAGGACCTGGACTTTTATCTTTATCACCAATTACTGTAAGTCATAATTAAATACCACCTGTGTGTAAAGATATTTGAAAGCCATGTATCTTCTGCCATCCATAAAGCAAAGACACTTCACTGTGTGCAGGGCTGTAAATCACTGAGTACACAGATTAAAACTCATTTCTAAGAACCAGCTGCACACTACTCAGGCCAACAAAATCTTATCAAATGCAGATTTCAAGGCTGAAGTCACTTACTAACAAAACTGCTGTGCTGCTCTCACCTGTAGTACCCAGTTAAGTTAGATCAAGGACAACAGCACGTACCAACTACATCATAAGCATGAGGCTTTAATTTTTTATGCACATTTTCCTTCAGGCATACACACCCACTCTCAGCAAATTCCCATTAATGGCCATTCTACAAGCCTGAAAAGCAGTATGTTATAGCCTTGGGCTAACTAAATTAGAGTGAGCTATGCTGAAGCTGCAATCGGAGTGAAAACCTGGAGTATGACTTTCACCACAATAAAGATACTCCCTCAGAGAGCCTCTCCACAGCATAGTATTTTCAAAAAACCTCACCATACCCTGCACCTCCTGTGAACTTGGTCATGACAGCCTGGGGCCTTGCCCAAGGACACTCAGAATAAAGATCAAAAATTAACCAGCAGTCAAAAAATGTTGATTATACATAAGATTTTTAATGTACTTCAACTGGGGATGCAGATCTTGGCTTGAAGGAGCACAGAACAGATGAGAACTCAAATGGCAAAGTGCAAGGGGACAAGGCACAATTTGTTCTGATTGAAAGACAAGGTTAAAAATCTCATTTTCTGTCACAATGAATTGCGTTTTCAAAGTGAGACCTCCCTGGCCTTGTGCATTTTTCAGATTTGATTTTGGGAGAAATTCTAGCCTTTACATTACAGTAAAACACTGTAAAATTTTCAAATAGCTAGATTTTGTGCTAACCCTAATTCATAATCATTCTGGCCTTGCAACCGTGGTGTGAAATTCACTGAGCTAGACAGCTGGGAAGGGGGGGGTGTGAAGAGTGGGGGTGGTGTTGTGTTTTTTTATTATTATTGCACTTCTGGTGTTCAACCCTTCTACTCTATACGAAATCCATATTCAGAAGTCTGTAAGGATGAAGATGCTTTTACGTACAAGGATTTGGTCAGACTCTAAAAGCATCTGCACCTTCACTTGCAATGAATGAATCTCCCTTCAAATTTACTTTGGTGACCAAAATGTGTGTTTCTAGCCTGTAGCCCTGACTTCTGTAAAAAGTGGTACTGCTCAGAAAATTGTTTTGTCCATGTAATGCTCTCCAAAATAATTTTTATCCCTTCAAAACCCTCTAAAAGACACCTACTGAGAAGTGCTTTCCAGTGAAACCTAAAGAAAACTGCCTGAACTCACAGTACTGGTACAAAACTAAACCTCAAATAAAGTTCTAGGGAAGAATCGACAGCTTTTTACGTAAACTTGTGGTGAGTTTTCACTGAAGCCCTCAACTCTGCCTACCTATGGCTAAATGTCATACTTCATTTCCTATCCTAAATCAGCCAGAACAGCAAGGTGGTTTTGCTCTGTCATTTTCAGACCTCATTAAAACCCAACACTAAGCATAATTCTGGATAGTGGAACTTGGCTGTGGACTGAAAAAAAAATCCCCAACACTGAGACAACCTAAGAAATTTAGCCTTTTTGTTTCTACCTAAATGGGCCTTGGGCGCAGCTCTTCACCAAAGACATGGTTTAATTTTTTCACACGCTCTTGATACGTGCTGGATCAACATCATGAGGTGTGCTAATTTAAGCAGAATTATTTCGGTTGGAAAACCCCTCTAAGATCACAGAGTCCAACCATTAACCCAGCACTGCCAAGGCCACCATTAATCCATGTCCCCAAGTGCCACATCTTTTAAATCCCTCCAGGGATGGCAACTCTACCACTGCCATGGGCAACCTGTGCCAGGGCCTGAAAACCCTTTAGATGAAGAAATTTTTACTAAAATCCAAACTGAATCTCTGCTGGTTCAACTTGAGGACTTGAGGCCACATCTTCCTGTCCTATCAATGGGAAAAGACAAACACACCCTACCTACAACCGCTTTGTAACACAAGCACATCAGAAAGTCAAACTCTCGCTCAATTTCTTACGCAACTATCAGTCAACTTTTTATTATTTCCCCCCACGAAAATCTTCTTTTCTTAGCAATTCTTTAAAGGCCACTACCCCCCACGCACACCATGAACTATGAAAAGCAACACTGGGCTCTTTCATGGATCACCTCTCAAGGTATCACGCTCCAAAGCACACAACGTCACTGTATTTCTGCCTCTGCAATATTGTCTTCAGGCAGCTACAAGTTGTCTCAGTGAGAAAACATTACCCTGTGCGTGTCCTATTAAAAAAGATTAATCTGTTCAACACCTGATGATTCACGCACCCACATGTTAAAAGTCCACACAAAAATGACTCATTCTGTCCGTAAGAATATTCACCTGGGATACCCAAGACCCCTCATCTTTTCCAGAGCTGGTAACAGCTTTTTCATGCAAAGGTGGTGGATGGCAGCTTCCCTATTAGAGCATGAGTGACATGAAGGAGCAACAGACATGGGACTGGGCCCTGGAAATTTTATAAACAATCTACATAATAATAATAAAAATACTTGAGAGTTAAGCTTGTAGATAAATGAAGCATTGGCAGAGGAAGCAGTAACACTCCACAGTGAGACAGTGGTTGAAGACAACAACTGATTTTAATCCTAACAAATCAACATCACCCAGATCTGAAAGAACTAAGGCTACTCCTCCGTGACTTGGACACTTTCTCCCAGAAAAGGGCTCGGGAGCAGCCGTATTCAATCACCCTGGTAGGGAGGGCCAGTGCAGGGCAAAACCATATTAAGGGCTTGGCTGATGACATCAGCTCAGTGTTCGTGCAACAAATCAAGCTGAGTTCTAGGCTAGAACTTCATGTCCAGTTCTGATACCCACGCTGCAGAGACGCCAAAGGACTGGCAAGAGTTCAGGGAAGAGCTCAGGAAACAGTGGGTCTGGCTGGGATACAGACTCTGTGACGCCAGGCCAAACGTCTCCTTCATTAGAGAGATGAGTCCCTGACCTTGTTTTCATAGGTACTTTGTGAATGTGACAAATAACAAACAGCCCTGCGATCCTTGCAGAGAAAGGCACAGCAAGGTATTACAGCTGGAAGCCAAACAAGCTCGAAGCTGAACTAACATGTCACTTTCTAGCAACAGCACTGCTAAATATTTACCATATATTGGTGTTTTAGGATGGCAGAGCTTCTAACAACACTCCAAGATGCACTTCTGAGGAAAACTTCTTCTCTTCTTTCACAGAAAACCAGACAGGCTTGATACAGAGACATGAATCTAAAAATTCCATGGAATCACAGAACAGTTTGTGATGGAAGGGACCTTAAAGACCACCCAGTTCCACCCCCCCTGCCATAGGCAGGAACACCTTCCACTATCCCAGGTTGCTCTAAGCCCCATCCAATACGGTCTTGAAAAATTCCAGGGATGGGGCAGCCACAGCTTCTCTGGGCAATCTGTTCCAGTGCCTCACTACCCTCATAGCCAAGAATTTCTGCCTCATATCCAATCTAAATCTACTCTCATCTTCCATCCATTCCCCCTGTCCTAACGCTGCTTGCCTTTTATTAAAAACTAGCTATGAAATCCTCAAGTTAGTACTGAAGTTGATTTTCATGTGTAATTTTATTGTTACTGCTATGTGATGCCTACTGCTTTATGTTGTCTCAAGATTAAACTGTGCGCCTTTGCCTTGAAATAAGCATTTCAAAGATGGTTTTCTCCTTGGTAAACTTATCTGCAAAAATACAGGCATGGAAAATACCTGATACACTATTTTTCTTGCACCTCATTACTTCAAGAAGTAACATGGAAAATAAAGAGAGAAAAGAAAGAGAATACAGGACCTTAATTTAGAGGAGAAGTAAATGGTAACTCTGATTGTGTATTATTAGAATATGATGAGAATTTATGCAAGAGGACACACTCGTTTAGCCAGAAAAGCACTTAACAGAAGTGACTAAAGACATTCTTGCTGCTTGCATGACACAGCTCCCACTTTCCAGCCCTTCTATCATCCAAACACATTTTATTGCCATCCCTTCTGCAACTCCTGAACCTGAATTTTTGACTGAAGTTTAGACAGTACTTGGAGGCATCAATGTGCACAGCACACCCAGTCCAGTAATCCAGGAAAAGATAAGACTTTTAGATGTACTTGTTCTACCAACACCCTGCATTCCACGAGGAAAGGGGAACAAAGCGAACAAACTGGCCAACGCAAAGGAGCCCTGAGAAATGAAAAACACAAGAAGAAATAATCTAAGGAAGGAAGATTGTTTCCTGACACAAGAGGTAAAGTATAAAGATTCTGTACTCGTGTTTACTTTTAATTCTGTATTTAAAAAAAAATAAAATTAAACCGAGTAAAGCATAACTGACTCATTTTTAATTCTGAGTCATCTCAAATCAGTGGATTCCTGTGTCAGACTATCTGTGCCCTCAAGAAGGTAATGGAATATGGCAATTTCTAAACCACTTAAGAATCAGGAAATTCACACAGCAGGTAACACTAACAAGCCACCATTTTCACTTTATATTGAAAAAAAAAAATCAATCAAGCCCTCTCTATTGAATATAATAAGAGTTCTGAAAAGAGTGGGTAAGACAAGCCACTCTGCTTTAAAAGAAAAAAGCAGGTCAAGTCCTTCCCTGGCTTGTCCCGCTAGAATTACAGACCTTGAACTTGGAGAAAACAAATAAAAAACCTCTTGACAGCAGTAAGAGATCAGGGCATCCTCCTTCACACCGCCCTGTGCTGGGGGCTGCACACACAAACCACATCCTAAACAGCACCAGCTCTGCTCCTGCTGCCACGAGGCAACCACTCCTCACCTTCTCCTCACACTTCCACTGTATTCCAATTTAACATTCTGCAAAAGCAAATACACTGGGTTTATGTAGTAACTGCCAGTGTCTCATTCACTCCATGGGATTTGGAATTTAAACTCCTTAAGGATGCAATCCTAGCAAAATTAATGTATTCCAGGAGCTTGGAACACTCGTATTTCTGGGGAATTTATCACAGAAGTATTTAGCACAGTGGTTTTAAATCTTCTAATTTTACGAGGAGATTCGAACTGCTCAGCATTTTTCTTAAAATTCTTGTTCCCAGAATTACCAAGTTACATAAGAATCTCAGATGCCAATAATGAAACATTTTCTAGTCTCCAAGGTAGCACAGAAATGCCAGAAATTTGTCTGACATTCCTTCCCCTTCCAAAAACAACCCAGCAGGCATGTAAAAAGAACTCAAAGTGTTATTTATAAAGTCTAATTAATTATCAATTATTGAAATACTAGTAGCCCAATTGTTCCTGAATACTTGGTCAGGAATGTTGTTGAGAATTTCCATGCATTCCTGTCAGGTCTTCTTTATCCAGGGAAAGAAAGAGATGAAAGAAAAAAAAAGGAGAGGAAAGAAAAACGAAAAAGAAGAAGAAAAACGAAAAAGAAGAAGAAAAACGAAAAAGAAGAAGAAAAACGAAAAAGAACTGGTTTGCATCACAGTTTTCCAGCCTTTTTAAGATTACAAGTACCTGATGTTTTTATTAAAATAAATATCTATGGCTTTAATAAAACACATGAATTAAACTAAGATGTTTCCTCCCAATATCACAGCATCAACCACTATGGGATCAGCATTTGGAATAAAATCAGCAGGAGCACTTCCCCATCAATGACAGCAGCATACAGCTCTGTTAATTTATTTCTCATTATTATTCATCATTACTCTGGCTCAAAACAACTTTCAGGAGAGGAGTAGCTGGGAAACTTTGCGTTTTTCCTTAGCAAATACCTATGTAAAACATAAAAATGAAGCATCTAAACTATCTGTTCCCAATTACGAAGCCTGTTTATATGGTCCACAAATTCTCCTAGAATACGCAAGTAGATTTTAAAAGATTAACATACACATTAAAAAGTCCAAATCCTAGCTAACACTTAAATATTGGTGTCTTAAAGCTATTTTAAGTAAAGAGCAGCAGCAGAGATGAGTATGAAACTATGGCTACAGCTCCAGAAGCTACCAAATATCTGGATTAGTCCTATGGAGCAGGGTAGCTGGATGTCCAGTGCAGTATCCAAGCTTCTTGAGCTGCTTACAAAATTTCCCTTATCTCCTTATTTGCTATAGGTGGAACACTGGCACCAAGTCACCTGTGCCTGCCCTTAGATTAGGACAAGAAAACTGGAAAAATTTCTTTTCTCTCCCTCTCAACCTCTTCATCCCCGTTTCAGACCCAAAGCCTCCAAAATGTTTTGCACAGGCATGTTATAAAACTAACTTTAGGTGTTTAGTAGAGTGAAAAAGGGAACCATTTTGGATCCCTCTGCAGAGCTAAAACCTCAAACTGCAGTTCTGTTCATTTGTATTTTAATCCAGTCCGTGTGCTGGTATTCCAGCAGCATATGGCAGTGTGTATTTCAGTTGGAAGAGCTTCAAGGAGGAGAAGCAGCATCATTCTAAAAAACTGCTTATATACCAAATCAAGTTTTTTTTTTTCAAGCGAGTCTCACTTAAGTCTTTACGATGCTCATCCTCTTCTACCAACACAAAAACCCCTCCACATCGAGCACCAAGTTTCCTTTGCCCAATTATCTTTAGACTGTTCTCTGCTTTTTATGGCAGAACACCAAGAAATAACAACTATGAAGGAAGCTTAAGTCCCCTCTTTAGAACCATGATGATAAAAAGGAGATAAAATCTTACTACATGCTGTTTGGAATTATTCCAGCAATTAGGAGACTCTGGATAAATCTCATTTCACTTTAAAAATCAGATAGCCAGGTGAGATTAATCTTAATCCAGTGGGATTACACGGATATCACCTTTCACAACACTAGTTAGGTGAAACCCTCAGTTCCAGGGGAGCCAGAGCACTGAAAACCTGCAGAAGAGATGGTATTTGCATTACAAATCTGAGCAGAAGTTACCGTAAACCAGCCACACGTTGTACCACTGCCAACACCTCAGCAGAGTTTGAAATTCCACGTCAAGTGTCTAAAATAGACAACACCAGAAACATCATTCCTGAAATAACCTCAGGACCTTACAGAAGGTGAAAATAGACAACCTGAAGGAAACAAACTCTGAATAAACACCAACCTGATTATTCACTGATTGCTCAGGAGTCCTGCCCACACTTAAGCCAGCGCAGAGGTTTTTTCAGGCCTTGGTATCAACAAATCCTTATCACTGATTTCAGTGAGATTTCTGCCTGAGCAAAGACTGTGGTGTCCTTCCCTTTATAAGTGCTCAGCGACTGAACTACAAGTTCCTATATCCCAAAGAAGCTGAATCATCCCCCTACAAATCGGATGTGAACCCTTGTTTCAAACCAGTTATCCCAAGTACTCTGTACAGTCCCCATCTGTGGAGCAGACAACTCCTCCAGTGAGCATACTCCCAAACCACAACAATTTTGCGTTAATTTTCCTTAATTCTTGGCAGACATTAACTGAAAACACCCCTCATCCTCTCCATCCTGACATCATCCCTGAACATTGGCGTTCAATCCACGCTTATTTGATGGGAAAAAATAAACACCAAGCTCTTAGCATCCTTCAGTCCTCCAGAAAAATACTGTCTTTCCCCAAATTAACATAACAAGAGATCAGCAAATGCCACTGGTGAAGCAAACACCTGCTCTAAGGTTTGGTGGGCAGAAGAGCTTTTCAAACCTGCTAGAAACTGAGATCAGCTACCACTCAGCTGGAAGAAACCTCAGCCCTACATTATGTAATCTACATAGTTTTTAGACCAGTCTGCATTCTTGCAGAGCCCAAAACTGAGGAAGCTACAGACAGAACAAAAGAGAACAGAAAAAGTTCATTAACCTCAGCCCAGAGGCTGCTGAAGAGTCTGTATTTGCACACTGAGGCAGGACTGCCCACTCACCCACACAAACCTGAGCACTGCAATCTTGTAATATCGAGGGTAAAGCACCACAAAATTTCCAGCAAGTCAGATCAGTCCTTTATTTGGATGAACAACCACTAACAACTAATATGCTAAAAGATCCACTTCAGGGTTGGGTTTGGGTTTTCCTTTTCTTGGTAGTGTGTGAATAAGCGCAGACACAAACTCATCTTAAAAACTCAGAAACAGCTCAACTGATGCTGCCACTGACCATATGGAACGAACAGAAAGTCGTAACACCCAAATTCAATCTGACCTTTAAAGACAGATTCATCTCACCCAGTTTCTTCTGTTGAGTATGTTGGGGTTTTCCTCATTTCACAGAATTAGTGAATGGTTTCAGTTGGAAGGGACCTTGAAGCCCATCCAGTGCCACCCCCTACCATGGGCAGAGACACCTTCCACTATCCCAGGGTGCTCCAAGCCCCATCCAGCCTGGCCTTGGACACTGCCAGGGATCCAGGGGCAGCCACAGCTTCTCTGGGCAACCTGTGCCAGGGCCCCACCACCCTCATAGGGAAGAATTTCTTCCTAGTATCTAATCTAAACCTGCTCTCTTTCAGTTTGAAGCCATTCCCCCTTTTCCTGTCACCATATGCTTTTGTAAATAGTCTCTGAAATGGAATTTATACTGCTGGAAATGCAGTTTCTGAGTACATCTCCAAGTTGCAAACTTTTCACTTATTTATATAAGAATGAGGAAAAACAGGTGAAACTATCAAGCACCCAAGTCAAACCAAGCTGCTCCTTGCAATCAACATTATTTTATAACATCTTTACATTTGATTTAAAATTCCACTCTCATTTTATCCTTTTAGGTCACCCACAAAACTGTAACTTCTTTTCACCCAAAGAGATTCTGCAAGCCTTCTCCTTGCTTTTAATCAAGCATCAAATTGCTCTTTCTTAACCATCATAATGACAGAAAAAACTTTCTAAAAGGGAAAACATTCACCAGTTCAAAACACTGAAATAACAGGGTGGGATTTAATTCACTCAATTTCAAATAAATGCACTGGGTCAGTGAGGATTTGGGGTGTCTAAATCCCTCACTACAGCCCAGGGAATGCACACAGCAGCTCATTTGACCACACAGAGATGCTGAAAGAAGGATGAACCAAACTGCTCGTTCCACTTCACTGGCTGGGACAGCATCCTCCAATTATTCCAGTGGGATGACAGCCACAAGAAGGAGAAATTTTCTGGTAAAAATTTTCTCATGTTATTTTGTCTGACATGAGTATCTCAGCGTGCACAGAAGCCCATGAGGCTCAAAACTTCTTCCTTCCAACGACAGCATATTCAGAAAGAAAAGACACAAAACCAAGTTCAGCAGGACAGAGAGACTTCCCAGTTCCAGACAACGTCTCATCCCTGGAAGTGTCCAAAGCCAGGCTGACAGGAATTGGAGCAACCTGGTCTAGTGGAAAGTGTCCCCACCTCTGTCAGGGGGTGGAACTGGATGGTCTTTAATGTCTCTTGCAACCAAAACCACTCTGCAGTTCTGAAACTTGCCAGCCTCACGAAGGTACTCGACAGTTACCAGCATCAAACATCACCTCTTGAAACTAAAGTGGCCAAACTGCAGGATTTTGGAGACAGATAAATTCTAGGTATAGTCACTGCAATGTAAACACTGCATTTTTAAGACACCATTAATTAGCACTCCTTCAAACAACTCTGAAAACCCACGGCAGAGGCAAGACTTGACCCAGTCCTGACCCGTGTACAGGATCTTCACTGCTGGAGAGTGGCTGCATTACTGATTACAAAGCACTCAAGTTCAGTACTTGAAGCAGTAGTTTTCTCTATTTTCAGATGTGCAACTAAAAAAAAAAAATCCCCACTTGAGCATGAGGGTTGGACCAGATGACCTTAGTCAGGTCTGCAATAACCTCAAGCATTCTGTCATGAAGAAACAAGGAAACTGCTTTAAAGAAAACTAAAATGAAGAGGCAAAAAGGTGAAGGTATTAAGGAGGTGACAGCTTGCTAAAGACCCCTTATTGCATATGGAAGAACAGACTAAGTGCAACTTAAAACAAAACAAAGGACAATATTAAGAAAAGCGCTCAAAACATGTCCTTCAGAAAGAGAAGTCATACTGTGATTCCAGGAAAAAATAAACACTTCAACAAACTAAATGCAAAATTCTAAGCTGAAAAAACAAATACTGAGAACTGATGCGTTAAGAGGAAATTTTATCAAATACACCAGAAGGGTGAAGCTTATAAGAAAGTCTGCTCGGACAGTAGGTGACAAAAGATAAAAGGCTCAAGAGGACAAAGCTGTGGGGAGGGGGAAAAAACCTCAGAAATACTTTGCCACATGAAAACCCAAATGAACTCACTGTTCAGTACGTAACAGTTTAGGGAACTTCCAGCTCTGACACCTGCCTGCAGAGAGAACCAGGAAAGAGGATCCTCTCTGGGAAGTTGAGCATTGCTCACTGCCAAAGCCTACCAGGAATTACACAGCCAGGAGCATGCGGACACAGCCAGATTTCTAAGGAAACCAAATTATTAAAAATACCAACTGACGGACTGCAATCTGCAGGTCACAGACAGCAGAGCTCTGAAAGAGCTTCATGGATATTGAGAGTCCCTAAAAATTACCAACTTCTCCACAAGATCTTGAAGAAAACTCAGCTGTGGTGCAGAAAGGAGGAAGGTCTTACTAATCAACAGTTAATTTACATGCAGAGAACATACCCCTTATACACTCACATAAAATCAGACTCCTGTACAGGTCTGGAGTTAGACCTCTCTCATTTAACTGAACAATAAATTATGCTGAAAAGGACACATTGTGAGGTCACAGGTCTAATACAGATAAACCAGTAAGTGCATCAAAGCAGTTATCCTCAGTCTTTTCTTCCAGCTAGTTATTATACAGCGTGACTGGAAGAGAAAAAAGAAGATGAAATTCAAGTAGATTAATTCCAAGGCCTTGTATATAGAAAAAGCAGCCAACTACACACAGAAAATGAGGGGTTCTAAATTAGTTTTTTTCCTGATTAGGAGAGACCTTGAAGTCACTGTAGATAGCTTTGTGAAAATACAGTTTTCACAGGGGTTGATAACAGGAGCAGTGAAAAAGCAAAAAGAATTTCAGGAGTAATTAGGAAGGAAGAGAGGTGCTAAGAGGAAGCAGCAGTGGGACATTGGGACACTGCACTCACGGGCAGCACATCTGTGTCCTCAGCTCTCCACTTTCCTAAGGTGCAGCTGCAGGACACCATTGGAAAAATTATTTTATGCTACGGGTCCTTTAGATCTGGCCCAGTTTTACATTAGATGTTTGCTACATTAATGTCAGAAAACAAGACCGAGTAACAGTTCTACTGCTCAGGCAATTTCCTACACTTAATCATCTAACACAAGCATGTATTCATGATTGTGGAGATTTATTCTGTAGCCTAATTTCCCTTATTTAATCTGATTTTCTATTTACTTGCAATGCAGAGAGTGACAAACCAGCAGGTTCCAACCAAGTTGCTTTTGAGACTAAAACCTCAGAAGATGAAAAACGCTGGGAACAAAGCCGGTGTGGCCCTTTTTAAACATTAAACATCATCCTCAGTCATCCAAAAAGGTGAATCCCTTGCCCACCCTATCTTTCAAAGGTGAAATTACAAACAGGTAGCACTGGAACACCCTGCCCAGGGAAGTAGTGGAGTCAAAAAATGCATGGATATGGCACCTGAGGATATGGTTTAGTGGGGAACATGGTGGTGGCTAAGGGTAGAACTTGGTGATCTTAGAGGTCTTTTCCAACCTTAACAATTCTGTGATGAAGAATGACATTATATCTCACATATTATTACACATTCCTACGAAGTATTTTACAGAGACTCCACATTTACAAGTGTACCGAAACAGCACAGTGATTTTACCACAAATTCAGCTGTGCCACGTGCAGAAGCAGGCAAACCCACTCTGCTTTTGGCAGGACTTGGTGCCATTTCAGCTCTTCTTTCCACAGGGATCTGAGCTGGGATCTGTTCCCAGCACTGTTCAATGAACTCATAAATGACATGAAAAGGCCTCAACAGTGAGATGACAACATCTGCTGATAATAGTAAAGTTATTCACAGTAGCAAGAGCAGTAAATATGTAGGAAAAACCAAAAAGAAATGCATGCAGACTATTCACTGGACATTAAAATACATAAATGAAATTCGGGAGTGACATTAATGAGGAATCTCAATGAAATTAAGTGTGAAGTAGGATGACTGGAGGTGGGGCAAGTGGCCTTACTTCATGTACAGGTCAGCAGGCTTTGAACTGACTCAACACTGTAGCAGGTGGAGCTCTAGCTAGATTATGTTTGTAATGAAAATAGTTATGTATGAATTATTTAAGTCTTTTCCAGTGCAAGAAGTGGATTTTAAATTAAGTTCAGACTCAAAAGTTAGCGAAAGTATATGGTTCCTCACTGAACAGGCTGACGTGTCAGTTAAGATGGGGAACCACACAGCCTTACACTTCCCAGTACTTCTCATTAACAAATTCCAAAAGACAAGTCCAGTAAACGGTGCAAAAAAAAGACATCCAGCTCAGGCAATGCGTGTACAACAGATGCCTGGACAATGAAGGGTGTGCAGGAGGAGGATCCTTGTTCTCATTCTGTTGCTGTGCTCCTCAATAACCCACCTGTGGCCACTGCTGGAGACAAATCGCTGCTCCAGATGAGTGTGTGACAAGAGCTGCTTTTCTACCCTTACCTTCACTACCTCTCTGCAAGCTGTCAGACCTTTTTATTCTCTTCTGGACTTTTTGTGTTGTCTATCAGGGAAAATCATCTGAACTACGCTGTAAAAGCCTATTTAAAATGCCCAGCAGGAACAGGTGGAGGGGAGAAATGGATCTGGTGCCTAGGCATAAGGTCTGTCATCTTGTAGATAATTGTTTGCATTAAAGCTGCAATGCAGCTTTGCTCCCCATAAGACATCCATCCACCAAAGTGCAGCAGAACAGTTCCCTCCTTCTGCAAGCAAAATCAAGCCTAGGCAAAAGGGTCCATTCATTATTTGAGTTCCCTTTTCCACAAAAGTGACTTGAGCTTATTGTTCTTATCCCGAATTTCCCCTACATTTCCACTGTAAGCACCTCTTGCTAGAAGGAAAAACTCCCTTTGAAAAATCCCAACCTGAAAAATCACCTGGATTTACAAGCAACGAGACGAAAGTCCTACCTATTCTAGGAAACAGTCCTAATTCATTTAACAAAATTGATGGGTATTTTAATGACACTTTCAGACTACCATACTGGAACTGACTCTTTATACAGTTGTTCTGATGGTACAAAAATAGGAGAATACTAACCACTGTATCAAAATAATCTTTGAAAGAATTACCATATCACTGTTTCCCATTTTTTTCCTCTCAAAAAGACATCAAGTTACTCCAACATGGAGCATAACATCAATCTTCTGCCACAGAAAGAGAATTAGGAAGAAAATTTTACTTTTCTGGGTGCATATAGCACTAATTCTACTTAGCCAAGGCTAATTCTAATATCCAAGGCTACAGGAACAACTTCTATGTCGACAGGTACTGAATCACTTTAAGAGATTAAAATTATTGAGCCAATCACTACTTCTAACCTTCTAGTCCCTTCAGTTCTGTGAAAATTCTCACGGATAAAGATTATTAAAACATAACCTATATACAGAACATTAGAAATCAATTCTGCCTGGTCACTGTATTTTCTTTCACACAGCCCAGCTGCCTAAATTTAGCATGGATGTTTTTATTTCTATTACAAACTATGTTAACAAACTCCATGGGGCTCTTCACTACCCTTGATACTGAACCACAGACTTGCAGATGAAGGCTGGAAAAGCTGACAGGGTCAAATGTCGGAGCTGGGAAGAGGAGGATGAGTAAGGGGGTTGTAGCAGTAATCAAATGCAACTCCACTTAGCTCGGGAAGCTCTGGACTAGGAATGGAGTAAGGAGCAACAAGCATAGATGAATTAATTTGATATACAAATAGATCTAATGACACACTTCAAGTTTCTGAAAGGTTTCCCAACTAGGCTAAATCAGCTGTCCAGGCTGAAGTATCCATGGAAAAGATGGATTCCTTCCTAGAGGCATCTTTTTAGGGACAAGTCATCCCCTTCAAGGGGGTCTGGAAAACAAACTTTCAGGAAGCTGTTCATCCTATCTGCTTTTCACCATTGGCTTCAGCAGCACATGGACATTTAAGCCTCATGAGAAAAACCTCACCCACAACATTTGAGGTATAATAGAAAAACTGAGGTATTTGTATGTGTTTGGGATGTTCTGTAGGAGCATCCAAGCTGAAACTCCTCTGTGTACAGTCCTGGGAATCCTGCATTACTGTACCTGATTGCTATTACATTAGGATTCCACAAATACACTCTTTTACAAGTATCCAATTCCATCTTTGAGAGTTATCTATGCTGCTTGGAAAGATCAAGGATCTGGATCCACACACACTGACTACCTTCACTCTACTTGCAGAGTGTCTCAGTTCCGTATCCTCCTCACCGTGCTTGGTGCAGACACTTTGCCAGCACGCTCCTTCCACATGTGAAAACAGCATTTGCCTGAAAAACCCACTTTCCTCAGCTCCACACTGAAAGGAATTAACAGGCTGAAGAATTATTTCAGAAAGAAAACCATTTTGGCATTTAAGATGTGGTGACAACAAACCAATGAACAGGAAATCAAGTATTAGGGTGGAAAACTGCAGCTGTACTCAGCTGGTACCTGCAAGTATTTGCTACTGAAATTAGGTAACAGCTGTGAAAGGTGACAGTGGTTACTGGATAGATTCTATTTGTATTCCCTCAGATCACAGAGCTGCCACCATACAACTCTTATTTCTTCTTGGACCCACCATATCTAAAAAACAATGATCCTCTTGTGCTGTGGAAGGGATGGAATGTGAAATCCCATCCACATCCCAACAGAATCCCACAAACATTTTGGCAGGAAAAATTTATTATGTAAAGCCCAGATGGCATCCCAAATATTTCTACTTCAAAATTTAGAATTTTTTTTTTTTCCTTAAAATAAATTACACAAAAGCACCACGCCTAAAATTACTGTACAAGAGCATCAGGCAAGGTAACCAGACTTAACTGAGCAGTTATTTGGACTATGGGAAGAATGGGAATGTGGTTTTTCTCCATTTAACTCCATTGTCAGAAATGAGTAATATTTTTCTATTCAACTATATTTGAATGACTGGCAGAGAAGGAAGATATAAGCAGATACATCCAGTAACATATAATACTCGGAGAAGAACTTTTCCAGTTATCTGAAGTCTAACACCTTTGCCATCAACTTCTGTAGCAAGGTTTCAAACTTTCAGAATCAAATTTGACAATTTTTGTTATTCTAACAGGGTTCTTTTGCTTAATATTTGTTTTTATCCACCATGTAATTTCAGCTCTGAACCTAGGAATATGTGACTTCAAAATGGTTTTAGCTGCTGCTCCACCGAAGCAGCTAAATCTGATAATCAGTTTGGTTCAGCATGGACTTAGTCACTGCCCACCCTGCCCACCCTTTAAGCTCTGGGATAAAGATCAATCCTTGATTCCGACTGTCATTTTGCAGTGAGCCCACTCCTACATTCCTTTTATATCTATCACTTCACTGAATGCCAAAGAAATCTCAGTGTACTTGGCATGAAGGCTGCACTTCCTATATTTATGCTCCAACTAATGTATGCTCCATTTTAGTCCTTCCCAGCTTAAAATCATCCGAGGGGAAGACGGCATAAAGTGCAAAACAGTCCAGGCAACTGTTTTCCTAATACAAAATACTGACCACCCACACTGCATTTCCATCACCACCTTTCTTGCGCATTTTCTGTTTAAATATACTCAAAATATTAATCCAGAAGGAACCATGGTCATTTCTGTACAGCATACAGTCTTATCAGGTTTGTTGCTCCACCTCAAACTTCCAGAAAATAAATCATTACTTTTTAATTGTACTACCTTAACTTTGCTGGCAGAAGCACATTTGATTCTTCAAGACGGACGAAAGTGAAACGGTCTCTTCCAGGCAAGAATCCCTTATATCTGGCACGCTAACACTTCATCCTTTTTAATTATTCCACAGGTGGTTGCCTTGGAAACTGCCAAGTAGCTCTTGGATTTGAGGGACCCAGCATGAGACAGTAACAAGCCTTTGTAGCCACGGCATTCGGATCCCACACGGGCTGAAGCAGCAGCAGGACACGGAACAGTCACAGAAAACCTGGAAGAGACGGTTAAAATTAACAGGCATTAATTATATTGCGCCGTTCTTCAAATATAAAATACAAGGAATGCTGAGAGCCCCTGAACAGTGGATAAAAACTACATTTTAGAGGCATCTGCTCCTGCAGCTCCCCAGCACAGCCCCGGATTTCTCCTTCGGAGGATGGCACTGAAATGGAGATGCCGGCGCAGCTCACGAGCTCAGCTCTCAAGATCCAGCAAGATGAGATTTTTTTCCTCTCAGCTTCAAGAGAGACCTTCCTGAGCGTCTGGTCCAACTGCCTGAAATTCAGTGCTATTGTTTTTCTTTGAATAAAAATAGAGTAACTATAAATAGCTGCCATCGAGAATGCTGATTCACTGTATTCCGTATCATACAGCAAATTGCTCCCAACTTCACTCAGCCTGACAAACTAGGAAAATTCTCTTTGCTTAAAACACAGCTAGAAGCCCAGCAAAGCATCCAATTCTGCATTTGTGTCACTGGTCTAAAAGTACGAAAGACTTTCCTTTCTCTCTCCGATTTCTCATCATTTCAAATTTGCACATAAATATGCAAATAAAACCACCACAAAATCAACCCAAAGCAAAACGTTATTATGCTTTCTATCACTGGTCAAAACTATAGATTTCAAATTTTCAAAAATCTTTTTTTGTTTCCCCATTTTCACTTTTTAAACAAAAAAATAGGTTAATATAAGCCTTTAAAAAATCATTTTCATTAAAACTATCCATGATGGAAATGGTCACTCCCACCCTCAGAGGCCTCCCTATCTTTGCTGATATGATTAATAAGCCCAAGTTACCAGTGATTTCTCAAGACCTCACTCATATATAAGTGCTTGGATTTGTCGTATCACAAATTGCCTGGCAGGACCTCAGGAGTAAGAGGTGGATCTGCTTTCAACCTTCCACGATGAGACACCCAAAAGACCCAAGAGTATGTTTGTTAATTCTAACAGCTGTGTTGTACTAGAACCAACCAGAGCCAAATACGTATTTATTGCACAGAAAAATATTATAGTGAAGTAAGATAAATGAAACTGTTTCTGAACAATCTCCTTAGTCCTCATTTCACCCTTCCAGGGCAGGTCCTTCTCTCTTTCTTGCCTTCTTCAATCACTTGCTTGATTAAAAATTAGAACATGAAACCATTTTCTTTCTCTCTGTCACTGAATCCCACGAAGGACAAAGCACATCTGAGTAGTCCTACACAGGCTGCCTCTTTCCTGGTGGGTTCCATAGTTTTTCCTTCCTTGCTTCCCCCTGCACATCCCTTTCAGTCACCTAATTTTCCCATTTATGAACAAGGTTTCTTAAAGATGATGTGACAAAACCAAGCATCTCCTTTCCCTCATTCCCAGCACTTCCAGAAGCAAGACCTGTTTAATCCTCTCTGGATTCAGTTTAGGATGGTCATGAGTTTCGCCAATTCCCTCATCCCACCAGCCCAGGGCACACTTTCCATCCAGCCATCCACCTCCATACTCTGGGAGGGAAAATGTGCCTCCTTTTCAGCCCATCAGGTTTAGTTTGTTAAGCTTCTTTTAGGGATTTTTCCCCACAGAAGTGGCATTCTAAAATACTGTGAAAAATCCAGAGCATTTTCTCTGTTCCTCCTCTTCCTAATTACAGCTATAACCTCCTGCATGTCCTGCTAATGCAGGAGACAACCTCTCCTCTGCCCCAGTTCCCTCGAGTGTCTCTGACAAACCGAGTCTCCAAAGCCTCAAAATGACCCTTTTATCACAGATGGTTCTTTCCCTCTTGAGGAAAGGCAGATTTTTCATCCCTGCCTCAGGCATCTTAACACTACTCTCAAGCACGTCCTCACTCGGCACTCATGATCTCATTTTGTTGCTTCTCACAGGGCAGACAGGTGAACTTGATATACAATGTTCACTCACACCAAATCTGGTGCTTGACCAATTTCCCAGTCTAAGTCCTTTTAACCCACTGAGATGTTTTCAAAACCAGGGTACCCAGTTCTCAACAGGCACTAATGCCTCCCATTTTCATTTGCCTTATTCTCAGAGCACCCTGAGATTAATTCCAAAACTGTGTTTCAAGTCTTCTAACTTGACTTAAATCCTACACCATTCTAAAGGAATGTCTCAACAAGCTGATTTCTTGAGTCTTCACCTATAGGAGGTGATAAAACCACTGCATCTTTTCCCTATCCTCATCACCTTAGAATAAGTAAGTAAGTTTAAAGACTGTAAGAGAGTTCTTGCTAGCTTTTTTCCTTTTTGTTAATATATATTTTGGAAACTTCTGTAAGATGTATTTATGTAAATGTGCTCATTTTAACACATACTCTTCAGACATTCTGTTTCTGTGAGTGGCCCTACCTGTGCAGTGCTTTATCTTTGCCACGTTCCTCCTGCTCAAATTTCTTAATCCCAGTTTAATTTCTGCCTATCTCATGATCTGACTGGATTCTTGGGCTCTTAAGACTTTCTGTCTTCTTCATAAAAAGGTCATGCATGGGAGCCATGGGATGAACTCAGTAAAGCACTTGGATTTCTTCTGTTTCCTGTAACATCCATCCGTATCAGGTGCTACAAAGACACCTCAATCAACATGAAGCTCCTCTACCTGAATTTCTTGCCAAGGCTTTGAAGAAAGGGATGTCACACTCTGCAATTCTCTTCCAGACTTGTGTGGAAGAGTGCTACTGACTCTTCAAAATACAAACAAACCCTTCTGTCTCAGTCTTCAGAGGACACAGGTCTTTGCTCCTTTCCAGCCCCCTGGCCTAGGACTGCCTCAAGGTTCACGTTTTGCCTCTACCACCCCTGCTCTGGGACCCTGAGTCACTTAGTGATGGAGGAGCTCTGCTCCCTCCTTCAGAACGAACATCCTTAAACACTAAAAGCACTGTAAACTCCAGAGCTCCGTGTTATTAGTAAAATACATAAAACATGGAACTCGTGAATAGTAAAACTGAAAGCAAGATGAATAAAAGACTTTTAAGTAACTCCCCTGGTCCATTGTGGTTTCTTTTCTTTTTTTTTTTTCAGGCTTGTTCTCAATCCATTAACAACCTAATTTCACAAATCCCTATGCATCCCTGAAACAAGTCTTTGTTTCTCTGTTCGAACATTTCCAGAGATTGCTGGTTTTCCCCTCCTCAGTCTCCACTCCTATCCAAGGCTCCTTTCTGACCAGTCTCTATCCCATCCTCCAAAAAGCTGCTTCCCTAAAAATACCCTCAGATACTCTCAGGGAATGCTCCATCTCCCTCCTACCAGAGACTTGCACCTGATGGCAAACACAGCACAATAAGGAACTTTCCCCCCTGCTGTGGTCAGCAGAGACACAAAAAATTCAAACACCAGACATGATGAAAACTGGGGTTTTCAAAAAGGCCCAAAAGGTCAGCTTGCCAAAACCTTAATTAACAAGATCCGACTTCTTATTTCCCTTTTTTCTCTGCAGAATTTCCTGTTTGGTTCATGTAAGGTACATTGAAGCCATGACTGGGCTTCTTAGTGCAAAGTTCTTTGTCCTGTTGCTGGTTTCAACCACAGGTCAATGAATAGATGACCATTAATGCTAAAATTTTTGTTCCTCTAGTTACAATTTTTTTAAAGAAAAAAGTTCTTCAGAACTCACTATGCACAGAAGTGATACACAACCTCAACCACCTTCTTTAGCCAACCAGAAAACTGATGTTTCTTTGATAACTGTACTTTTAGCATCTGCAGGAGGCACATAGACAGCTTGAACCAAGTACAAAACTTCATTTTACTTAATGTTTTGAGCATTTTACATACACACATATATATATATAATTAGTAAGAGTGTGTGTGTATATATATCTATATGTATGTATATACAAAGGAAGTCATAGATACCATAGCAGATTGGGACTGTAGTGAGAGTTGAGTCCCACTGCCCTCTCTGGAAAATTCCAAAGCCACTGGATTAAGGTTCCAGAAGCAATTAATCATTTGAGATTCTTTCCAAAAAAACCAAAAACAACCCCCCCGACTTCCATTTCAGCACTGTTTACTGATTTTCTCTTCTAATATCCTTTATTTTCCACCTGAAAAGAAGTTAAATGGTATTTTAGCAAAAGGTGTCAATCCTGGATACCTTTTTTTTTTTTTTGAAAAAGCTTGTCAACAATTTTTTATGTTTTACTATTTGACACATATTAAGAAGAAAATAGGAGCAATCTTTTGAAGGCTGGCAAGAATCACATCTCTTCACAAAAAAAAAAAATACCCTGTGTTGTAAAGAAAATGATTTACTATTTGCTGTGATGGGTTTTTAAGGTTTACTTGCAAATACTTAGTAAACAAAAAGGCACCTTTTCCTTAAATTATTTTGAAGTATAAACAACTAAACCAGACTACAAAGCCTTCTTTAAACTCTTCCGCCTCCACTGAAGATCATCACAACCTGGTTACTTTACAGGTTTACCAGGGTAATACACTCAATGAATACTGAAACAAAGACAAAGAACCAGAAAAGACATCCTTTGCTGTCTTCAATAAAAACCTAAAGTAAGAATTTTAAATGAGAAATATGGGCATTTCCTCTATAAAAACTGCAGGTGGCCAGAAAAATTTCAGCCAAGCAAGCTTACCCCCAGATTCAACTACGAGATTTTACAAATTAGACATAAAAAGAACAATCAGGACACAAGGGACAGGACTACTCAAGATCAGATGCCAACCAGAAACAAAGGGAAGTAAAAAACCAAGAAAGGTATCAAAGTTTGGAGGCTCAGTCAGCAGAAACAAAGACACCTGAAGAAGAGAATCACAGAATTATTCAGGTTGGAAAAAGACCTCCAGGATCATTTTAGTCCAGCCATGAACGCAACACTGCCAAGGTGCAGCAGTAGAAGACCCTTGGGACAAGTGTGGCCAGGTAACTTTGAGAAGCTTCAATTAAGGCAGCCCAAAATGAGACAGTCACTTTAAAAATGTTTATGAGTTCAATGTACACTCGATCAGATCTCAAGGGAAAGGGTTCCCACCTAAGTGCTGGCAAACAGCTTTGATGACCAGGGCTGTCAGGAGCTCCTAAACAGAAATGGAAGGAGAAAGAAGATTCCTCTAGCAAAACAAGCCTGTACAGCTGAATTCATCAGTTCCCATGATTAAAATGAGATCTGTACCAGCTAATACTTGTGAAGGTGAACTCTTGCTGAAATAATTCACAATCAGATTATCCAAAACCAAATCCATCTCAAAAGAAAATGGAGTATTTTTCAGTCTTAAATACAAGAAAGTTTTGCTCTGTGCTACCAGAAGAGACATGAAATCAGGGTGCTGAATAGTGACTTCGTGCTTCAACCGTTCAGCACCGTTGCTTAAACAACACTGGAGTCTTCTGGCAAGAAAATACAGGCCAATTTTATGTAACAACTTTCACTACAGTAAGAGTTACTGGTAAACTGAAATGCAAACAACAAAAATTATTTTGACAGTGGTAAAAAACCAATCAGTCAACACTTTCAGCAGTATCTGGAGAAAGTTGTTTTCCATCTATGGAGAACGACATCAGCATGTGATGCTCCAGGAGATGGGCATATCCTGAATTTCTAGTTCATAACTCCACAGCCTTTTGTGGTAAGACAGCCATTCCCTCGCCCAGAATGCACAATCCTTTGTTGCTGGGGTTGACTTGTCCTCGGATCTCGTTCTTTACAGCTTCAGCTCTTTCTTCCTTTATCTCAGAAAACCTTGCCCTTCCTCAGACTACAGAGGAAGCACATTAAACTAATACAATGTTAGTATGATGTACATCTCAGACTTTTACAGGCTGAAGATGATCCCCTTATTACAAAGTACGATGAAGTATTAAAAACATGAGAGCTGGCACAGAGATTTCTTACCAAATGCTCTCCTGAAAGAAATAATCATTCAGTTGAGACAAAAAAATTATTTAATGTGAAGTTCACCTGGTTTAGCACTGTTCAACAGCTGGTCTTAAGATAAATGTCAATTTGTGTCTTCAAAGCAGAGTTTATTTTTTGAAAAAATGTTTACTAAAAACAGTCATCACATACTGAGAATTTCCACGTTCAACCTGCTAACACTCAGACTAATTTGCCTCATATAAGCCCTCCTGTAAATCCAAAGCTCTTTTCCCTTGTGTATTAGCTACCAATTACTAGTAACAACACAGATACTAAAATCTCAGAAACAAAATAAATGTTAATACCTAGATACCACTTGCCACTGAAGAGCTTTTGCTACATCAAATAACCGTTTTTTTGGTTTTTTTTTTTTCATGCCGGAGTTCTGATGCACACCTGAAGTTGTGAAGTTTTGGTGTTTAACACCATGAGGGTGAACCCACAGACCCTGCTGGCTGCAGAGCAACACAAACCACCACCACCCCCATCAAAAAAGGGCTGAGAACCAACATCATTCCCACCAGGAAGAGGCCAAGAACCAACAGCTGAATGCAACTCTACGGCTTCACCACCTGCTGCTGAGGCCACCTTTACCCACTTCTCATCCCTGACTGTTCATTCCCCCTCCATACAGCTGTGCCATGAGCTAGATCTTGGTACTGACCCTGGACAAATCTGATTTTGCTGCTTTTGTTGCTGGTTCTGCAGAGGGTTCACCCACAGCTGTAAGAGCACCAGGCCAGGACCAGGGGCCAGCTGGCATCCAGGCAGGAACTGGGGGATGCTGACTGCTTCTTTCAGCAGTGCTGCCAGTTTATGCCAGCTTAAAATTCTCATGAAACTACGGAGAATTAGGCATATCCAAGTTAGAAATGCAGCAAAACACAACAACAACAAAAAAAAAAAAAGAAGCAAGCACAGACTGTTTGTCCCATAGAACAAATTACTAAGAGAGATGTTGGAAGCCTCATTTCTAAGTAACTCCTAAGTAAGACAGCTTGCCCTTCTGAAAAACATTTTCAGCAGATGCCTGTTAATTTTTCAATTTTTCAGTCAAACATAAGCTACTGAGCTCAAAACAGGGAGTAACAGTTACACGTAATGACCTGCAACACCCTAAATGTCAGACTAAATTACCCAACAGTTCCTTCTGCCTCCCATCTTTGAAACGCAGATATATTTTAGTTCCATCCCTGGCTGTGTCAGATCAGCAGGCTTTAACGGTTTGAAACACAAGAGCCAAATTTAATGATATCCCTGCTTGGAACAAGTCCAGGGGTTGAATCTGATTTCTTCATGTAGAAACAAGCAGCACTTAACATTTGATCTGGAACTCGTACCTCATTAGGAGGGAAGCAGCAGAAGTCTCACCCGTTCCTGGTTCCAAGCTGGTGATGAGGGTGAAGGAAAAGGAGAAGGAGCTGCGCTGTGCTAGAGCTGGTCACCAACCCCGTCAAAACCCTCAGCTGTGAGTGCAGGGAATGATAATTTTGCCTGCCACGAGCAGACAGTTTCTGTGAGTCGGGAATCTTCACGTTCAGAGCTCTAAGGAGGAGGGTCAAATCAGAAACCTCAGCTTCCAGCATCGTTCTTCGTGCCTCACTATGTTACGGGTGAAGGAAGATGCCTTCTCTCTGCCTCAGTAACTGTGTAGTATTTCATCCTTTGCAAAAAAAAAAAAAAAAACCCACAAAAAAAAAACCCCTCTAAATTTACAAGACGTGTAGCACTTGGCAGGATTTCATAACTGCTGAGTGACTGAGATGAGCTCATTTAGCACAATTTTGAAATAAATGTATTATTTTATATAGCTGAACCTATACATTCTGCAAGGCAATGAGAGAGGGGAGGGATGATACAGAGCATGGCCTGAAGAGTGTGCCCTCCTACCAGTGCCCACACACACTTAGCCCTCTCTTTTCCAGCCTCTGTCACAGACTCGGACCCCCTGGAAAGAAACAATCTGCTCAGGGCAAGTAGAAGCATTTTTCCAGTGCTGCCAACTTCTGCCAAAATCCTATTTTCACTTTAAAATAAAGACTGTGCTCGTTGCACTACAAGATCCCTGACTTACATAGCAACACCTGTCACGAGAAGTAGAAATAAAATAAGCAGGCCAGGGAAGGAGAAATTTTTTTTTAATTCTCTCCTACTTTCTGCATGACCAGGGAAAGTGGAATTTGTCACCACCACAGGCAAACTGCACTTTTAAACCCATCACGCAGAGACAGACTGTGGACTGGAGAAGAGTTGTCAGGAACAGGCATGGATACACAGGATGGGAATCAAGTGCTGGGAGAGCCAAGCTCATCACTTCTCACACCTGATGCTTCTGGCTTCACACACCTTAGAAATCAACTGTAAAGGAAGACACTGCACAGAAATACCTTCAGCAACATGAGGCTTTAAAGTCCTTTTATACTTTCTGCAAATTCACAGCCTCTGTTTAGATCTGCTCCTTTAAGTAGCTCAGGTGTGGGATTTAAGACAGCTCCTCAGCTGAATGAGCTGCATGTGGCTGACAGACACAGTCAGCATAAAAATCCATTGCTAGAGACTCCTTGTCCTATTATTTATATTAGTCAATAATACTAACTAGGTTTCACAAAAAAAAAATACCTTCAGTGTTGTTTCTAATAACACGAAACAAAAAAAAGCATTTCAGTCCTTCAGAAAATGAATACCTGAAATTATCAGCCTCCAAGTACAAGTAAAAAAACACCCAGTTAAGAGATACCAGCAACCCAAGAATGACTGAGAAATAATTTTTTCTGCAGTTTAATTCCAACACTGACTGCCAGACTGTCTAAGAACTAGATTGAGCAAGCCAGGGGGACAAGTGGCAGCCTACTCATGTACCAGGAAATTCAGCAAGGGCTGAGAAACAGGACAAATTAACCCATTTTCAGCTTGGGCTGATCTGGTTATATCACCAACCCGAGCTAAAACCAGCTTGGGAATCAGAGCAGAGACAGTGCTGTCGCTGAGTAAGCACATAAAGGAGGCCAGAGGCATCAATCAAATTCAGGAGGGAACTGTGTAGGTAATAATCACATAAATATGTATGTTTAGGGATAAACTAAGCAATATATTTTAGTGGGGTTTTTTTGGTAAATGGACATGTTTTAAAAAACCCAAGGAAATTCCTTCTCTCTTTTAAAAGCCAGATCTGAGCTGTTCACTGTGGAAGGATCCCTGTTTGATCAATGCCGACAACACACGGATAGCACTGGAATTCTCTCCCTGCACTACCGTGTTTATGGTCCAAGTAATGCAAAGGTCAAGAATGAACACACCCAGAACACAAAAGACACCCACTCTTGCGCATTAGAGAAATATTTACTCAGTCAGTCATAAAGAAGTTAATTTACCCCTTGAATGACTGAAAATACCTTAAAATTGCATCAGTTTTCCCTTTGCTATAAAATAATTGAAGGCCTAAATCACTTCCACAAGAGAAACTCATTCCTAACCACAACTAAGGCATGAGCACTGCAAGATCTCCTCATGGAAAAATAATTATATTGATTTAAATAAAACAATGAAATTATTGTTAGTAATAGTAGCTGCAAGCTTGCAGTAATCTACTAGTTCAAGCAAAAATTACCAGCATTTTAAAAAATTTCTAGAGAAATTCTATATAAAACCACTTGATTTGAAACAAATCATGCCCTTTTGTGAGCACCACAGTAAGTTATACTCAACTATTACACAAGTATTAAACTAACCCAGTTCTCCTTTATATAAGTTGCCAAGAGAATGCTCTTTCTTTTCACCCTTTTCTGATTTCCAGAAAAAATGTCTTGAAAAACTGCTTCTGCTAGAATTATTGGAGTCTGAAGTATGACCAGTAATTTACAATCAGCAAAGGACATTTCTTATCCCTAAAAAATTTAGAGATAAAAATATTTTTAAATCGAAGTGCAAAAATTAAAAAAAAAATCACAGTAGTCATGACAACCCCATTCCCTTTCCTTCTGCTCACCCATGTCATCAATATGATACCTAAAATAATCCACGGTAATTAAACTATCTGCAAGAGACATCGACTTGTGCAAAAAATAATTCTACAAGAACTTACACCAAAAACTGTCAGGGTTTAATGCCAGCCAGAAACTAAGTTCCACAAAGCCCCTTGCTCCCAGCACAGGGGGATGGGGAGAACTGGGAAAACTTAAAACCCATGGGTTGAGATAAGAGCAGTTTAATAATTTAAATTAAGTAAAATAACATAATAATAATGAGAAGAGAGATAATAAACAAGTGATGCACAAGTCACCGGTCAATGACTGATGCCCGGCCCATCCCAAAATACCACTGACTCTTCCTGGATAACATCTCCCAGTTTATATACATGATGTCCCATGGTATGGACTATCCCTTTGGCCAGTTCAGGGCTGTTTTCCCAGTCATGTCTTCATCACCAGAGCCTGGGAAATTGAAAGTCCTTGACTTGGAATAACCACTCCTTAGCAGCAACCAAAACATCAGTGTGTTATCAACGCTATTCTCACACTGAATCCAAAACACAGCACTGCACCAGCTACTAGGGAAAATTAACTCTATCTCAGGCAAAACCAGGACAGAATTGTTAGTCTGACCTCAGCTCCTGGAAAAAATATGGAGAGGATTATACTGGGTGCTACTGAGAGTCTTTTGAAGACTACAACTGCCAGGCATAGTCAAGGTTAATTAATTTGATATCCATCTCTGATAAGGTCAACTGCCCAGGGGAGGAAGGGGATTTAGTTTTTCTGGATTTTAGTAACACTTTTGGTACTCCCACCATCCTTCTGGACAAGTTGTCCCCCTGTGGGATGAGCAGATTCACAGTGCTCTGGGTGAAGAGCCAGTTGAAGAGTAGAGCTCAAAGAGGCTCCAGCTGCCTGGGGACTGTCACCAGCGGTGTTCCTCAGGGATCAGCCCTAGGGCAGTCCTGTTCAATGTATTTATCAATGACCTGGATGTTTTAACCCTTTAGCAAGCCCAGAATTGCTCAGGCAGCTGGACTAGATGATCACTGTAGGTCCCTTCCAACTGAAATATTCTATTCTATGCTAACATTCACACCTGGGTGTAAAGCAAGCACCAAGTGGGAAAGATTCCACCTAATCATTTCAGCAGGGCACTTAGTGCCCATCTAAACCTTCCAATAAAATCTCTAATTTCACCAATATGACTCAATTTTTACTTTTCCTCCCATTATTTCAACAGCAGGTGACACGTCCAGAGATGATGAAATCATCTGGGAACATCAGAGCACAGCCCTGTAATTCTGCACCTCTTTAATCAATCCATACAAGTATTTTAAGACTACAGTCAACTGCACTGCAGAGTCTGATTACAAGAGCAGAATAAAACTCATCAGGACTACTTCTGGGATTTTAATGACAGAGTGGCCAAGGTAGCACCACGGTGTCTATTATGTATCTACACTTGACAAACTAATTTTATTCCAACGCAGTACATTCCCCTCCAACTGCTTGATTCAATTCTTACAACTCAAGAAAGATTCTAAATCAACACATGTGTTAAAAAAAGGAGAAGTGCAATGTTAATAATTCTCCATTGTACCTTCAAAAGCCTATTTTGGCATATATTGTTTGTATTTTGGAAGACGAAAGACCTGGATTCTACATATTTCCACAGAAAAACAGCCCACCTGTAATAAAGCCCTATTTCTTACAAAGCACAGTAGTTAAATCATGAATTATTGGGATTTATCTCAATTGTTCACACCAAGTAACAGCTGTCCAGGTACTCCTGTAGGTACAGGAGATCTACTTAAACTACCAGAGCTTTTCGTATGGTTTATTTCACTAAATCCAGTCTCTCCATGAAAAAATGAGGAATCACAACCGAAACTTCGTAAGGTAGCCCTCCACTGACTGCAAAGTCCAGAGTGACCTGCTCAGATCAATCATTCCCTGACACTGCTGTTCCTGGAGTCTGGAGGGATTAATCTCGTTGGGAATTTTAAGTTTCTCCTAGGTGGTTTCAAGGCAACGCTCCTGTCCAAAAAAATTAAACACTTGGCAAAAGGAAGATTTGTACTTCTGGTATCAGAAATTACACACGCAAGCCCAGAATATTAATTAAAGACACAGTGACCTCGTGGTCATCAGCAAGGAAATGACGCTGAGGACAAAGACATTCTGCCCTCTTGGTCTGACCACAACCTCCCTCTGTTGACAAGATAATATTTCATCCTTCTACGAGAGAAATGAACCATCACATCTGATTTTATTTCCTGAAACTGCTGAGTATTTTATACCTAGAGATGATATAACAGATAGACAAGACCTTTAGACTGAAGAAAACAGAAATTAAATGGAGGTAGCAAAGCATAATTTCTCTTCTGCACAATACAGAGCAGCTCCTCTCATCTGATCTTTACATCACTCAGTAACCTATTTCTTATAATTAGACAATATTGTTACCCCTATAACACAATGCACAAGATTGAAACACCTAATACTACTTTACTCAGCATTTAGCTAGAAAACCAAACCAGAACACCAAAAAAAACCCAAAAGAAACCCAGCAAATTCAGTGGTTTCTCTTAAAAAAAAAAAAAAAATTAATCAACTCCAAAGTTTTCTAACCAAAAAAGAAAGTTACCTATTGCTGAGTATTTGCCACACTGAGATCCAGAAAAGCTCCTGGGCTGTTTTAACATGCACTTCACTGACTTGGAACTGGTGTCAGCAAGGGGTTTGACTCCTTAAGCAAGCACTATCAGGTCTGATCACTGCAGTCCCTTCCAAACTCCCTAGTTTGTCATTCCTCTTCATGATTCAACTGTATTCCACAGAAGAGAAAAACACCCTGAACAATACCAACAACAACATCCTTCCCTTTCCTGTTCGGATACACTCATGTCAGTCATCTTCCTCTCCCAAGAAATGTCAAGGCATCTTTTGAAACATGGAGCCATAATTCCATTGGAATTTATCAGTCCTGTGGTTAAAGCAAGCTGAGCAAGCTTCACCCTTAGTGGCCAAGAGCTCTGAGATAACTGAGAATAAATGGAGTTGGGAAACTCCCTCTGGATATCAATTTCCACTGTTTCTGCTGGAAAAAACCCACTTGACCAGCCTTCATGCACTTTAGCAGACTCCAGCCCGTTTGTACACAATAATTGATTTATTTCTTTATTTCTATTCTATTCACATTACACAGGGTGAATCCTCTGGGTCTTTCCTTCATTCTCCTTCTCTGTTGTGCCACTCTGTTTCGATTCAAACTTGAAGAATATGTTGTCAAATAACATCATACAATGTTAGCAAATTCAACAAACTGACTAAAGCAAATGAAGGGAACAAGCGAATGCCCTGGAAATGGTGTCTGGAGAAACCGACTGCCAAATGGCCACGGACACACTCTGTACTTTTCCACTGTTTGGTTAAAAGCTGTTAAGACGGGTCACATGGAGAGATGGAAAAGCCTTATTTAATCCCATGTTGGTTCAATTACCTTTCATCTTCAATAAGCCAACTCCACTGGGCTGCAGCATCTATTTCCCGTAAGATAGCTAAAAAAACAAGTGTGAAAACACTCCTCTGCCACCCAAGGCACTCTGTGTGACTGCTGCACCCTGGATCTCCCCTCCTGCACCCTGGATATCCATCAAAACTGCACAACAGATGGATTTGGGTAAAGCCCCTGAACATGAACTTCTCTGGTCCAGCTCTCAGAACTATTTACATGACAATACAGACACGGGAGACACAGAAATTGCTTTCCTGTTAAAACAAATCTTTCTGGTCAAAACAAAACATTATGTTCTAACATTGACAGCTACACAATGTACAGTTCTTTGTCATTCCCAAACTCACCCAGTACCCCAATACTGCTACCACCTGTGGCACTTAAAATCAGAAAATCCACTTAGCAACTAAAACTATTTTTAGTTAAAAAAAAAAAAAAGTCTAAAGGGTGGAAATAAAAAAAAAGGACAAAAAGGTTTTAATGTAAAGCGGGAGAAAAAATTATCAAATATAGAGTACAGTCAAATGAAGACACACTTACTACAGGAAAAGAGTTGATATAACCCTTGGATTGCTTGTTATGATGATAAAATCAATTCCAGAATTTCTGCTTTATCCTTAGAATTTTCAAAAAGCCAAATGCAGATGACTTCTTGAAAATTTTGTTAGTTATGCAAAACTGGTTTCTTACTTGTAGGCTTATACTAGCAGAAATTGGCAGTAATTAGAAAGAAACTACAACAAATCACACTACAATAACAGGATCTGTTTCTGTCTACCTTTACTGCGTAGAGGATGCCAATTTTGGCAATACAGCATTGCAAAGACAGAGTTGTCCACCAGTGCTAATGCAGTTCTACAGCAAGGCAAACAAGTACCAAATCTGATTATTCACTGAAACAACAGCACAAAAATCTTGAAGAGTTGTGGAGACAAGGAAAGCCTTCTCCCTTGTTGTTTTTTGTTTGTTTTTGGTTTGTTTTTTAATTTGGTCTTCTGATTAGAGCAAAAAAAACCTTGGTATATTCTGGAAGTAAACCTACAGCTACTTGGGAGATGCACTGCAGTTCTGGCAACCAGCTGAGAAAAGCTGATCTATAACAATCTCCTATTTCAGCACATCTGAACTTCCTCAGCCCCTGCCTCTGTTCAGCAATTCCTTTTCCCCGGCTCACATTATCCACCCGGGAAGCTGAAGGCAGAAGCTGCTTCATCCCTGATCTGCTCTTCGCAACACCTCATAGGGCTGAGAAACGCAAGTCTGGCAAATCTGTCGTAACGGAGCCTAAACGCTGCAGAAATTAGGATTTCACGTGTGCGTACACTCCTAGCGGTAAATGCACACAGGATCCTCATGTGCTACGTTACAAACACCAATACTCACAGTAGTGGTGCCATTTGCACTGCTCCTTTTGAAGTGTCTGCCCATCAGATGGTCGCCTGCTGTAACCTCCTGCCTCCCTCCATCCTGCCCTGCCCCGCTTCTGCTTCCAAGTGTGTCCCAGCTATGCATCCCTGAGTCTCACAGCTGAGTTTATGAGGCATTATTTAATTTGGTATTACTCATAGAACAAGAACTCAGTATTGATCTGTCTTCACTGCTCTCAAAATCTGAATGATTGTCTTAATGCGCTGCCTTGAATGACTTCCAGAGGACTCGCTTTTAGTCAAAGGTCAAAAATCTCTGTTGTAAAACAAAAACCTGATCAAATTGATGTGTGTAACTGAATATAACTTACAAAGCAATTTTTAATTTAAAGGGTCTGAATAATCAAAAATCTGCTCCCCTACAACACTGCAACTATTCCATAGTACTATAATTACTCTGTGTTAACACCCTGACAGTATCATCAACTATTCCCTAGTATGAACAAGAAATGTACTTCAATATTTATTCATCCTGAGAGCAACTTCTCCTATTCCAGTAATCCAGTATAACTCCTCAGTACACAGCAGTTCACCCAGCTTTTGGGGAAAAAAAACCCCAAAACAAACCAGCAAAATCCAACCATCAAAACCCAACCCTTATTTTCACCATTCTACAATTCAGCGTTGCAGCCTTATCCTCATTCTCCCCATTAAATTAAAAAGGATCCTCATCTTTCCTCTGGGTAATAATATGAGGTCTCATCTTTCCCTTCCATGCTCAGAATTTTCCAAAATTCAAATCAGATCATTCACAAAACCAGTGCAGACCTCTAACGGCATTATACAGTGTCTCTGCTCATACATCAATCACTGCTTAGTGTATTCCAGGCTATTTTTAGGATGAGTGATTAAAAGGTATTTTTAAAAATTATAAAGACAGACTGAGAAGCCTCAGTCATTAAAAATAATGTAGTAAATAAAAAGAACTTGAAGTACTTTGCTGAGTCAGGTCCTACTCCAGACTTCTAGAAAGTTCTGCAAAATACAGAAATCTCTGCAAGGTCAGAAAATAAAATGTTGCCCTGACAAACCTTGACAATTTAGCCCAAACGATGAAGAATTAACTGACCCAAGAGAATGAAGCCCAAGATCTGCAGAGTGCCCAGTCTGGTCCACAGAGTCAGCACAGACACTTGACTCAAGAGTTTGGAACCAGGCTGGATCCTTGTTTTCCAACAACTCAGGGCCTCACACAGAACACCAAGTTTCTGTTAGAAGGCAGAGACTGATTCTCAGGAAAAATAATGATAAAGTCAACAGAACTGATGGGAATACAAATGGATGGACAGGAACTCTAGTCTGCAGGAAAATTAAAATACAGGGTTTGCTGCAAAGATGAAAGAAATGTGTGAAAAATTAAATTGTGTTAGACACAGACACTGAGGGGAAGGTGAACAAGTGTGTTCCAACACAGAAATTCTGACAAAGCAACTATGCAACAGTTTCAGACCATGGGTTTTTTATCAAAGGGAGATTCAGTTTGTTTTTTAGTCTGATGAAATGAACTATAGAAACAAGTTTCAATATTGAGGAAAATGTCTCCCAATAAATAAGTTTATGAAGCCAGAGATGTAAAATCACATTGATTCCACAAATATTATTTTTCATAAAGATATAGTTCAATCTTGACCACATCTACCACAGCAAAACAATTAGTACGTTTTCAAAAGTGACTTAGAACTGGGTTGTGCTCCTTTTTATAGCCCCAGGGACTATTAATTTAGAGGAATGAAATGATGCATTTTCAATTTTACACATCACAGGGACTATTACCAAAGTAACAACAACATTTATACACTGAAAGCCTGTAGGATTCTATTCTATACAGCAGCAACACACCACACTTTATTAATAATCTCTTAGTTTCTCTTTCTCTCCATCTGGTGTTATTTCCGTGCATCCTTCAGTAACTTCAAATTTGAAACCATTTTTCGTTTTCTCATGTCATTTTATTTGAAGCATATGCTTCAGTTATCATCTTTGTCTGCATGTGTGATATCAATAACGATTCTATACAGAAAGAGTCAGATTCCAAAGTCTTTATTAGGTAACAGCTTGCCTCAGCAACATGGGCAGTCTACACACTATTTAAATCAATTAGACCAATTTCCGTATTACTCAACCTGACACAGACACTGTACATCAGAATCTAAATAAACACATATAGACAAATAAAAGAAAAGCTATTTGCAAACACTGTGAAGGATCACAAACAGATTAAATGATGATTACAGCGAATGCCACATCAAATCCCAGCCGCTGATCCACCTCACACAGTGTCCTGCCCAGCAGGAAACACCACAAACATCTCACAGAAATGTGTAAGGAATTCCTGCAACACAAAGCCGTAAATTAAATGGTAAAAAAAGGGATCACTTCTACCTAAATGTCACCTATTTCTGGCAGGCAAATGCCCTCGAGAATCCGTGTTCTGCCTCACCGACAAAGTAATCCCCGGGAGATTTCCTCATGTCATCACACTCCGGTTTTGTCCATTACACAACTCTTTTCTTTAATTTCTAGTAAAATGAAGTATCTTAATTAACACATTACTATACTGCACCCACTCAAGACAAAATTTTCCAGTAACAAATCAGTTAATTGGAAAAGGTAAACCATTAGTTCCTTAATATCACGGTCTGTGTGTCCTCCTAGTGATAACTATCTGAAACTGCACTGATCCGCTGCTACGAGCTCGGTCCTTGCTTTAACTCTTCATTTCCTTCATTTCACTTTGGTTTTGGGAAATTCCAGCTGTCGAGCCACATACTGCGCACTGTTACTCACCCAAATAAAGCCCCCACAAGCTCAGCACTAGGTATTTGCTGGGAATAAAATCAAGATGCAAAGATAACTAGAAACTACTGCACAGCAAATGCAAAACCAATAAAGCAATTTAATGTTTCAGAAGAACGAACAAAGTGCAAAGTACTTCAAGGTTTAGGTTTTTAAGCAACACAGAAAACTAAGCGACTCCAACATGATTTTCAGCTAAGTCTATGGAGCCAGTTTCACCCAAAGACAAAAGACTTTAAATCTGACTAAACACGAATGCTCCTCCAATGTGATCATTACTGAAGATTCATGAACTTCAATTTCACGCCTACAAAGCAGCTGGACTACAGCTCTGCAGGCCAAAGGTTTCAGGTCACTTTATCTGAACCCTTTTCTATCACCAGTTTTTGCATTTCGTCCAAAACAAAACAAAGAACTTTATCTGATTTTTTTTCCACCTGTCAGGTGACCATGCACGGACCAGAGAACTGACAAAAAACAATTCAAGAGATATTCCCGGATTATCTCAGATGAATGACAACACCAACCTACAGAGGAATGCAAAAATCATCGAGGGCTCTACGACACTGAACTGAAAGTTCACCTGGACCTCAAACAAGTACAACTTTTTGGGATTACCTGCAATTCTTATGACCACACTGCATTCTCCCCAACATCCAGGATAAAAGGAAATACACGCCAGAAGATGAGGATACTGGTGCCACAGCTGCAAGTTTAAAACCCAGACGATGAGGGAAAAAAAAAGTATTATCAACACAACAGGGAACACAGGGGTGTTTAAACCCCTGGTTCTTCCTACTGGGGTGACAAAAGCCACAAAGTTGAGTTTTAGGAAACTCATTGCTATACAGGCAGAAGAGGTTTGAGACATGTAAGGGTTATGACAGACAAGCTATTGACAAATGCTTATTACTGATAAAATTACCATGGAAATTCACAGGAATGTTGCCAACTTTAGGTTGACAGGCAGCATGTCTTTCTGGAAATAGAGTTTATAGCTGTTATAAAACAGCATGATGACTGGCTAAAACCACAGTATTGTTAAAAGTGCTTGTAAATTTAAGAACTATTTGTATTTAAGAATTTCCCATTGTTATAACTTCTGTGAAGTCTGGCAAGTTTCAGTGTATTGTGCATGGTCATCAAACAAAATAAGACCTGATTTGAAATGAATGAGTGTATTACTAACCTCAAAAATTCACATTTATCTTCGACCTTCAAACTGACATGTGATGTTCAAACATTTATTTTCACAGCAAAATCTCTGTATTTTCATGTACTGCAACACTTAGATCATTTATAAATCAAAGCACTCCTTTAAAGGTGTTCTAGTTGTCTTTACTCTGCTAGGTTAGATATTAGACTTAAGTAGTATTTTAGCCAATTAATATGAAGAAAAAAATCTCCACAAAGTAGGAAAAATATTCAACTCAAATATGTCATCCAGGCATTTTAGGATTGTACTGTTATTTTAAAAAAATACATACACTTTTGAATTATTTCAGTTCATCTAATCTACTTTAAAAAATAAAAGAACCCAGACATAACTCTATTAAAACAACTTTAGAATTCCAATTTTTCTTTCAGACATGCTTTTAATCTTTCCTGGTTCCCATACATGCTGACCTGCCACAGTTTAGTTAATTTATATTGCTCTGTGAGGACCATATTTCACTCCAAAGAATGCATTTTGGTTGGAATCATCTCTTTTACATCATAAATATCATACAATCCAAAATTGTGTTCTATGTGATGAGTAATAAAGCTTGGCTGCCTGTTTCCTTTATCACACACACACATATATGCTTGGGGTTTTTTTATTATTGCCAAATCCTTCATGTCTTACAGAAATTTGATGGCTACTTCCATCTCTTGAGCAACAAGAGATAGGACAAGAGGAAACTGCCTCAAGTTGCACCAGGGGAGGTTTAGGTTGGATATTAGGGAAAATTTCTTCACCAAAAGGGTTGTTAAGCATTAGAACAGGCTGCCCAGGGTAGTGTTAGAGTCCCCATCCCTGCAGGGATTTAAAGGACACGAAGATGTGGCATTTGGGAACCCAATTTTTGCCAGTGCTGTGGGAATGGTTGGGCTCCATGATCTTGGAGGTCCTTTCCAAGCCTAATGATCCCATGATTCTAAAACCTACAAGTTTAGAAGCCAGTGACAGCATGAGAACTTTGCATTAAAAAAAAATTAATTATTTCATTTCAATGGGTTTTGCAAGTAACTAACTGCTTTTTACACACTTGAAACTCAACAGGAAAAGAAGAACATGAAGCAATTTTGCTGACGCTGGTTTTACCTCGTTATTTCAAACCTAACTGCATCACTTGTCAATGTATGACTCAGAGTTTGCTAAAGCCTGAGACTATCAATACTTTCTACCTGTCAAACTATGTGTTTAAGTTGTTCCCATGCTCCTACTGTCTGCTTTGGGTTTTGTGAACCCAATTTCTCTGTGGTACCTTCTCCTGTGCATCCTGTGCCCTCTGCAGCATCACCCTCCATCCCAAGGGATCACTATTCTGCAGTGCTGTACAAGCTCTGGAGTAGAAACAAAAGTCAGGTGGTCTGGCAGCAGCACGAGAAGGAGAAACAAAAATCAGCTGAGTTTTTCTAAGAAGTACATTTTTAGATGTACCATGTAGAACAAGGTTTTCAGGAAGTGGCTCGTACCGGAAGCCAGTGACCTCACAGCTTCATGTAAACACCACGCAATTACAACATGAAAAAGAGCAATATTCTCTTGCTGCCACTTTCTTTTAGCACGTTCACTATTCATTCAACGCTTCCCAATTATGAAAACTGCAGATCAAAGGAATTGGGTTTTTACAGGTCTAAAAATACCGATCAGGGCAGTGCTTGTGCCATATGCAAGTAGTGAAACACCATTAAATCTCTGTAATATCCCAACCTTTCAATGATTTTTTTACGTTTTGAATATTGACTCCACCGTGCCAAGCCCAACAGGCAGATGATGTGACCCCTCACAGCCTCGCCAACTACCAAAAATCCACATATTCTCTACCAACCCAGCCCTCTCCTTCCACTTCCAAAACCACCTGTCCCTACCTCTTATTCACCTTCTAAATCATTATGTCCATTAATTATCCTGCCTTTCCTCATCCTTACAAAGGACTGAACCAACTGTTAAATGCCATCACCTGCAATGAGAGCTGTGCTTCCCCATTCTATTTCTGATTTGAATTGACTGAAGACTCTTTGATATTTATTTATCATTGTGTGACACGCGCTAGAGTGGCTTTCAGGTTCTATTTATCGTCTCATTTTTTAAAGCAGGTTTAATCCTTTCTCCATTCTTTATGTTGTTTCTTCTTTAATGAACTTAGCCAAGTATTTGGATTTGAAGCCTTCGTTATTTCTACCCAAATAACACAAAAATGTAACCACTCTCTAATGAGCTCTTATACCACTGCTTCGAAGAAATTCCCACATTTCTCCGTTCTCAAATCTGCAGGATCTCTGTCTGGTTTACCTCACGGAGCAGATTATTTCCAAGTGAGCTGCAACACCTGCAAGAAGAACTGGATCTCACCATCTGCTTTTTAAATCCACTCATATATCCCGGGACATGTTTTAAATCTCGGTAAAAGAGAACATGCAAAAATCCAACTCTTTTCGCACATGGACTGCACTAAGTTCTCCACATGTAACTAGCCATGGTCTTGGTTGATGGATACATAGAATCTTAGAATTACAAATTTGTCAGGTTTGGGGATAAGTTTTGGCGGTTTTTTCCCACTAGTAATCCTGACTTTTGCTTACGGTTTTTGGTAAAACTGAGTTAGGAAAGGAGAACCAGGAGAACGTACAAAAAGAAATTAAATAATAAATAATAGACGTTGGATGAATTTCAACAGCAGCGGATGTGCAGTCATATACCTGGGTAAAACACATATTCCTACCAGGTAAACCCTTTTTTAATTTGGAAACTATAAAGGAGGAAAAATCCAAGCCCATTACTAAGTGGCTGTGGGTCATCAGGGTGACACACCTGCTAAATAAAGCAACTGTGACCCCAATTTATGACTGCCTGGAAAACTCACCTAATTACTATGCGTTCACTGCTTAAGGAGCTGGATTCACACTGGAACATGGAAAGAAAGGTGGGTTTTAGGTAGCAGAAATGGCAGCAGATCGTTAAGCTCTGCCTTGCAACTGCGAGTTCTGCGCTTGGCAGATTGACTTGGCCCATTTCACTGCAAGTTTAAAAGGACAAAAAAACAAAGAAAAAAGGACATTGTCTGACCACTAGCCATGGCCTTAGACCTGGAACTCTGATTTTTCAGCCAAGACCAGCGTCAGGAGCCACAGGACAGTGGTTGCTGGTTCTTGCTGCCTCCCAGAACCTATGAATCCGGGCCTGGAGAAGCTCCTGCTCTGCCATCCTCTGCTCCATCAGTGGTTTGCCTTCAACTGCAGGCATCAGCTGAGTGCAGCGAGCAGAAGCAGCACCTGCAGCCTCCACGCTGGGAAACAACACGGGAGCCCCAGCTCCAAAATGAAAGGCAGGACCATGAGGTTTGTGAGGCAGGAAATGGAGGGCAAGCCGAGCACTCATTTCGTGCAGCCTCAGCTGCAGCAAACAACAGCAACATGATTAAGAATAGTTCCTTAAATCATGTTTGTGCTTTGATGAATGATTCCAACTACACGTCAGAGCCCAGCACAGCGAGCTAAACTCACCACAGACGTTCTGGAGGAATACAGAGATCCTCAGGGACACTGTGTCCCATGCTGGTTTAACTGTGCTAGCTGCAGGCAAACCAAGGTGCCAAGCCAGCTCCAAGCTGAGCCAAGAATGCAGAGCAGGCAGAGTTTGGGGCAGTCAGGAGAATGGAAAATTCAATACTGAACACAGACTAGAGGCTTTGTTTGCTTACCTGACTGAAGAGGTAGTAACTGATATAATTCCTGGTCATAAAAGCATTAGAGCAATAAACACGAGCAAAGAGGCATAAGGCAAACTCTGCAATTATCATTAAAAAGTGAGCATGAAATGGCTCTTCAAAATGTTAGGCTGGCAATTTGAAGACTTTCAAGATCCTGGATGCTCTGAAAGTTGTAATATTTCTTCTAATTCCAATAATGGAAGTAAAAAAACCTGTCCTTAAGATGGAGTTTGATTATTTTGAAGTACAAATTATTAGTACAATTATACAACATCAGGCTTCCTATATCAAGTGACAAGACTTAGAATCCTAGGAAACCATTTCCAGTTCAATATTCTTACTAGCAGTTAGCATTAATTCTGCAGGAATATCACAAACACCATCAGCAATAAATATATATTAAACCAGGAAACCAAGGTAAGAAAGAGAATTATCCAATACTAAAGAAATAATGAAGAAAACTGACCCAATCAAAAGTTCTGCTATCTAAAATAACCCCTTCAGCAATAAAAAAAAATGAATAGAAACTGCAAGATCATCCTCCAGAAAGCAAACAAAAGCAGATATTCTAATACTCTGACTGTAAAAAAAAGGTCTTAGAGAAACCAGAAGAACGTACCAAATAATGCAAGGAGAAAGGGAAATGGTCACCAGCTATTAATGGAATACCTCAGTAAGAACAGGAATACATGGACAATGTTTCTTCATGATTCTTTCAAGTCCAAATGATCAGTAGTAACATCTGCCATGATAATTCACTCGCTATTTCATCAGTACCAACACACACCACTGCTACTGAGCAAGTGAAAGAGCCTCCAGCAGCTAAACTCCCCCAAACACATCAAAAGCAACACTTTTGACACCTTAAGTAAGTTGTAAAATTCACATATGCACTAGGGCAACATAAATGAAGCTCTAATTTAGACTAACGGAGAAGTAATAAGAGGACTGCTAATTTTACGGGCAAGCAGCCTAAAACATTTATTTGGAAGCTAGCAGTCCCTGGAGGAATTTCTACATTGGTAATAAGTCAAACCTGAATGCCCCAAAACATGATAATTAAAGGGCAGAACAAATCCTTTAAGAGAAAATAACCATAGTTACAAATGCATGGTAATGAGTCATGTTAAAAGAAAAACAAAATATTTCCAGTATGTGAGCCAGATGACTGCTGGACCACATCAGTTTATGGTAAAACACAAGAACAGATTTTTAAACATTTGAAGATAAGCTCTTCAAAAGCCAGCATTATCCTGGGCCAACACATTAATCTAGCAGTAACACTAAGACATATCTTTCCATGAAATCTAAATTTAAGATCCCTGCATTATTCCTGAACTAACTTCTGCGCCACAGCTCCAGGCACTTGACATCCCTGAAGTTAATTCCTCCATCAGTTCCAAGTTTCTTTCAGTAAAAGGCACCAAACCCTTCTGTGTTTACACAACCAGGTCGAACACCAGCACTCATTAGGAAGAGCAATAAGCAAATCAACAGGAAGCACAGCCAGTTGGAAGGATTATGGAAGATCCCAGCAAAAATCGGACATGTGGGAAGATGGGAAAGCAAAGTTGGGAGCCTCAGAACTGCTGCCTTGGAGCTGAGTACAGGATGACATCTTCCCAGATGAATACACAGCTATCTTCCCCATCAAAAGATAAGTAATATAATATTATAATAATATAATAACATAACAAAGAGTTTATAAAAGTCAATTGACAGGCCCCCTAAAGTTAGCCAAAATGCCTAATAATATGTACTAGGAACATGAATTTGTAATAAGCAGATGTAATATAGAGAAGTTCAATGAACTCTTCAAATTTCATTTTTGTGTACAGAGGAAACAATTTTGTTTGACTTTTTATATTAAGCTGTGGACTTGGCAGTGCTGGGTTAATGGCTGAATTCAATCTTAAAAGGTCTTTTCCAATCGGAATGATTTTATGATTCCATTCTGGTCTCCTTATGTTAGCCACTGGTATCTTCTTCACAGTCTCTGATTTTTAAATCTTACCCACTTGGGATTTCTGTGCTTCTCACTTTCAGAACTGATGCTCAGAGACAGAATCTCCTCCCTACCTCCTCTGCTGTGCCCTCAGTGCTGGTGACACTGACCCACACATATCAAATTCCCCAAAAGTAAAGGTGGCTGTGGATGCATCTCTGGACATCCCCTTTCCCTGCAGCACTGGGGAATCCCAGTCCCTTCTGCCCAGGCCTCCTTCTCTGCAGGTCCAAATCTTATTTACAACACTCCCAGGAGATGAGGGACTTACCAGCAGAACTGCAAACACAAACAGCTTGAATTCTGAGCTACCAGTGAAGCTGGTTAACATAATGTAATACTTAAATATGCTCTTATAAACCACAGGAGGGATTCAGCTGTAGATGGTACTATTAATATAAATATTATTTAACAGAACCCTTGAGAGACAGAATGTAGAAGTAGAGGGGTCAGCTGAGCAAGATTAGTTGAAAAAACATGTATTTACGATCTTCATCCATTTTAAACTAGCAGGGAAATTCATTCTGAAGTCAGTTCTGCAAGAAAGGCTGCTACATAATCAGTCTTAAAAGCAAGCATCCTGAAAACCTTCATCTGTCTAGTACACAGTGAAGATGACAGGCAAACAAACCTTACAACCACAGGATGGGAAGTCATTTACTTAAAGGCCCTGGTCTAGAGAAAAAAACTGGAATGATTATTTTATAGGAAGAAATTATTCCCTGTGAGGGTGGGAAGGCGCTGGCACAGGGTGCCCAGAGAAGCTGTGGCTGTCCCTGGATCCCTGGAAGTGTCCAAGGCCAGGTGGAACAGGGCTTGGAGCAACCTGGGATAGTGGAAGGTGTGGCAGAGGGTGGCACTGGACGATCTTTAAGGTCCCTTCTGACCAAAACCATTCCACTATCACATTCCTCACTCCAGAAGCCTCTAAGTTATGAACCACACTGCTACAATCCATGGGAGCATTGCCTCAAGCACTGATAAAGAGCCTAAGACGGATTTTGCCCACCCTTGTGCTTCAGGTACCTGGTGGCAGTGATGGGCAGAAGGGAACAAAACACACGTCAGGATGGAAAGCTGATCTGAGGAGTCTGACTACGACTAGATGAAGAGAACCTCCCTACTGCTGCCCTTCCCCGCCGGAATTTCTGCTCTTGCAGATTCTTTCTTTGCATTTCCAGAAAAAACAAACCACAAAGATAACCTGGCACTCAGCAAAGAGGCAAAGTCTCCTTTTGCTGCAGGAAAAGCAGAAAAACAACTGAAGAAAACAGACAAATCACAGATGCCATTCGCAGGGAAAGGACAGATTTAGTCACCCCATTTTTGTTGCCAGCAGCAGCCTGAAGACAAGACCTAGGATGGACACTTACTGCAGGCACAAACATGAGGGAACATTTCAGTGGAAAAGTCGTGAAGTGGGAAAGAATCACTGCAATGTCTTTCAAAAACATGATGCATTTCTGTCCACGTTACCAGAAAGAACAATGAACAGTTGAACAACGTTGTTCAAGATCTATGCAAAGATTTACGGATCAAATATGAAAATTAAATAAGCCAAGCACAGTTTACCCAGGAGAAACATCGCAGGCCAGAAGAGGTGTCACTTTATACAATAATTAATGTTGACACAGCTACCAAAGAGACTGCATCTGAAAGTCTCAGCGCTGACTTCCAGTTTTCATCTAGCCAGGGAGATTTTTCTGAAGTAGCAGAATTAGAAAAAAAATAAATTACATTCCTTGTCTACTAGGAATTGTATGCACATCACAAACCTGTGTTTCAAAGCATACTTTACTTTGGGTAAATACAATTTTTTCATGGTAACTGATCTCACAAGAAACTGCCAGAAGACGCATTAGCACTTTATCAGCCCACAGCATCTGGAATAGAATTAAACCTGTTCAAGATATAGGAGCACTTTGTAATTGCAAAAGTGAACATCAACAAAAGAGATAAATACAACCAGATACATCCTATAGAGAACTTGACGAGGAGAACATTAGACACGACAAATTGCGTTTACAGTATTTACCTGATCCAAGCAACCAGGAGAATAATCTTACGTAAACCTTCTCAGGGTAACTTTACCCACAGGAACACAAAGTTTGCTTTACAGGAAAAGGCTACAAGGGCTTGTTTTTGAAACCGGTGGTCTTTAAACGACCAGGGATTGCAATATATCCTGAAAAGGGGGAAGGGCATAAAAAAGCTGAAAAATGGAGCAATGAGGGTTCCAATTTGGAGCCTGAAATCTGTTGCAGGAATCATACTGCACATATGCTTGCAGTAGTGAAGGGCTGGATCCTGCCATCCAGGCTGCACCCTAAGTATCTGTTTTCCATGCTTCTGTAATTGAAAGAGTGTTCTGACAGATGCTGCTCTCCCATCACAATGCTGGAGGTCTGGGTTAACCTATTAAACGACCCTACCAGCATTTTTCTCCCACTGTATTACACAATTTTGGTCTCCAGTACAAATTATTGCTGCTTATAGATGTGACTCACTCACTGCTGAAGTAATCCTGCTTTTGAGGAATTCAGTTTTATTCAATAAATAGCATTTCAGCTCACAATTCCTGGTTACTTCTCCACAGTCACCATCTTTGACTTTTTTCTCTCCAATATTCAGCAAGGACTTCCCCGTGAATGTCAGCAATTCCATTAACAAAGACTGAGAGAACAGAGGTCCCCACTCAACTCCCACTGAAATAGTACAGCTGAGCTCTGCCCTGCTTAACCTTTTAACATCAACACCAGCAATACATGAAACCTGGACTTTCTTGAAAACCAAAAAGAAGACCTTTTCCTAAGTCACAAAAACACAAAGGAAAATAAAATTTCACCCCCTCCCAAAAAACCCAATAATAATTATTTTATTAGTAGTAGTAAAATAATAATAATCCAAATAAAACAAAACAAAACCCCCCCAACAACAACAAAAAAACCAAAACAATACAAAACCACAAAAAACACACAAATAACAAAAACTAAACAAAAAAACCCCAACAAACCTCAAAACAAAGAAAACCCACAACATACAGTTGTGCTATAGTACAGGCTGATCAGAACAGCAGATATCGTCAGTGTTAGTGAAATCTTGTACATTTAATTGCTCCAATCTTATTCTTGTTTCATATTGTGTCAACACCAAACAAATTTAAACCGAATTTAAGTGCATTTACATCCAAAAATACTGATTTTTAGATCAATATAGTTTTAAAAGCGTCTGGATAACCAAAGCCAGACAAGGCTAATAATCCAAAGATTAAAGTTGTTTTATGGGAAAGGTGCACAACCCCCTGCCAGAATCAGTTGTGGTTCCAGGACAATAACCTTTGGAAAAGAAGCTGATCCCATAATGCTGGATCCACTGTTTGGCTTTCAGTTTATCCAAACAACCACCGGCTTCCCTGAACAGATGCCCATGGGCACGGGTAAGAAGGGAAGAGCAGGAATCAGACGCTCTGGCTGGAGCAGGGGCCCCTGCTGCAGCTCCAGGAGGAAGGTGGGCTCTTGGAACACGAGCTGCCAAGGAAGTGCCAAGCGACAGGGACTCCATCCAGGAGCCCTCACAGCAATCCCTGGCGCTGCGGGTCTCCTCCGGCAGAGGGCAACGCTGGAAAAATCGCCTGGGAAGGAGCGGAGTGTTCCACAGAACCGAGACACCGCCGACATCTGCCTCGGAGCACACGCAGCCCTGCAAGCTGCGGGCTTCGAACGCTGCTGCTCCCCCGAGGCTTCTCCCCCAGATGTATTTCCTGTGCTTGCCTTTTACAGAGCGGAAAAATGTACCTGCTGCTTTCCAGATATGGAATCCTGTTCTCTAGCAATGAGATAAACGTAATCCTGATTGCTCCAGGGTCCTGGAGCACTGCCATGAAGCCAGAGAAATTAGGATGTAAGGATCTCCCAAGAGCTACAGATGATCCATCAATACCCAGCAGATGTTGACAGATGAACACTGAAGTTATGCTAAAATAAGAAAAAGGGGTGGAGAACGACACTGCAGAATGATACAGCAACTACACCCTGCTCGGGAGCATTAACAGTGCTTTCAGTTTACAAAACACATCCAGATAATAGCCAGAAATGTCCTTTTCCTCCTCCTCCTGGAAGTAAACACGGTGGCTGGAGGCTTCGTCTCCCTCCCAGGAGACCTGACAGCTGCTTGCATGAGCTGCTGCGTAGCAAAAAAATCTCCCAAGCTCCAATAATCCAAACACAAGGATCCCTCCCGCTTCAGACACGTCTCACCAGCACCTGATCACTGGCAAACGCCTTCCTGTGCTGATGTAAATAATCATCAGGATAAAACCCAGGCAAATGCTTGTTTTTTTTCTGAACCTCAGTTTGATTTTCCCTTCTTTCCTCAGCACACTGGAATTTATTCAAGGCCAGTACCTGCCTTCATTTTACAACTCTATTTTTGCAGAAGCTCCTAGAGAAGCTACTACAGTTGTGTTAAAATTCAGCTATCTGAGCATAATGCAGGTGTTATTCAAAACAGCACATTTTAGGGGCATTCCACACACAATGGTATTAAATTAACACAAAAATCATCTTGCTTTTCTGAAAACCCGAGAGCTACGAAAAAAAAATATACCTGACGACAACACAGATGAAAAAGAATTAGCCCAGATTCAAGGTTTATTTTTCAGAGATCCAAATTTGTTCCACCTGTACCAGGAGAAGTTCTGTGGGGTGATGTTCAACCCAAGTTAATAATCACTACAAAAAAAACAAGGATTACTTCAGGCTCAGCACTGAAATTGGTACATTTTGGCATAGCACACAGGTAAATTGGGGCTGAAACAGCTATATTTTGTAATAGCAGAGAATGATGTTTACCAGGTTTCCCTCTCCCCATTCTGCTCACCTCATCTTCCCCCCCAGACAACTAATTGCTGTTTCTGATAACTGGCAAGAGAACTCAAATGAAAAAAAAAAAAAAATAAATGAAAATAAATAATAATATCATGTCACTATTACTGGCAGGCTGACTTTATAAGTTTTTTGTTTAGATGAGACTAATGTTCAGCACTCTGCACATGTAAGCACGCCATGGGCTTGGCTGCAAGAGAGCAAAGATTTGAAATATAGGACAGAAAAAACACGGTGACTGCTTCAGAATTTACCAACTCTGCTGATTTTCTACACAATTGCACAATTTATGTTCCCTAACAGGACCTGCTCCTTACACAAGACACATCCAGAGGAGTGTCTGTAAAATCATGGCTTACAAATGATGTTATAAATGCCCTTTAAACCATTTATTTCTCAATTCCTTTTGCTTATATTTTAGTAAGACATTTCTAGCCTAATAAGAATTTAAAAAAATAACCTTCACCATCAGCTCACTAATACTTCATAATCATGACAAACTAATTCTCAGGTAACAGTACACTGAAATTCAGCCCACTGTGAAACAGAGTAGGACCATCTCCTCTCATCCAAATTATTTCCCATAAGTCATAAACCATTGTCAAAAGCAAAACTTCAATGCCCGTATTGACCAAAATTATTTAAAACAGAAATATTATTACAATTATCGTTTTTGTCCAGCCAATTAAATCAGTTTTATGTAAGAAACTTAGACCTTCAGCTTGACTGCTTTACTACTATCATGAATATTTCTGCCACAAATATGTCACTATTTCAGGCATTTCCAAACTTATGTTTGGGAAGAAGCACAACAAGGAGACATTTAAATTCCTTCCAGAGCTCAAGGTAGTTCATGAAAATACCTAAATCAGGACCCACTGCAAGTGTTAAATTCCCAGATCAGGAATCTACGGCAGGATGAAATCTCTGACCTTGGTAAGGGTAAAACTCAGCACAAACAACTCCCATTTCCAGCCTCGCTGTTAGACAACAACACTACGTCGGCTGGCTGAGGTGCAGCATCCTGAGGGACTGGAAAAGGACGGGGGATTTTTCACTGCATTTGCATGAAATCCAAAGCCAAAAGAAAAATATTGTTTATGCTGAAATTCATGACAAAGAGTTGCAGCCCCATCAATTCCATCTCCAGCCATTTAGAAAACCACGAGTAAGGATCCAAAATTATCATCAAACTGACTTGAAAGAACTGCTGGGGAGAGGTTTTCGGGTTTTTTTTACCTTTGTATTTCAGTGTTCCTGTTTGCAAGTGGTCTAACCCTTTATGTGACAGTATTTTTCGAGCTCATATTCTGGTGCTACCAATAACTTCAGGAGCAAGATGTTTATGGAAAAACACCGCGCAAATATGGCATGAACTACAGCCAGTCATGCTATACATGAGGTCAAAAAACCGTAACTCTGTGTTTTCATTTTTAAATACAAAAGAAATATAGTAAACACGTGATTAGAGCAATTGAAATCTTGCCTGGATTTAAGAAATCCTCTTAATTTTAACAGTATAACAGACTAATACAGCATAAACAAACACATTTTTAAAGCAAGTTCACAATTTCCCTTTTTATTAAAACTGAAAAAAGGTTTTACTACTTCCTACTGCAAAACCAATACAAACACTAATTTAAATATTTCCTTTTCAGCTGCTTTTTGAATACTTACAAAGACTAAAACAGCGGCATTTTTGCCACTGAAATTTGGCAAGGCATAAGACCCTAATATGACACTTTTTGACTACTTCAGAGAAAAATGGGGATTGTTTATATAAAAAGTGGGGAGGACTAGCATAGTATCTGTTTTTCATAGCCCTTTTTTTCATATACGTTGTATTCGTCACCAAAACAGCTCAGTGGAACACAGTGTGCAGCACACATTGTGCCTTGTCATGAGCTGACAGCAAATGAAGAGAAGGTGAACCAAGTTACAAAACAAAGTTTGTTTTTTTTATTTTTTTTCTGCTTCTCACTGCCTGAGAAGATAAATGATCTTAGTTATAATAAAGAGAAATGGGATATGGGATCCAAAGGGCTCGTTTTACGCTAGCTGCATCTCACCAACAAAAATAGAGAAAGCAATTTCCTGGTGCATCAATTCCACGGCAGCACTTCCACGTACGCTCCGAATTCCGAGACGCTGGCACGCTGTGCCACTGCGCACCTCCGGGTATCCTCACATCTCCAGCCCATCACCTGCTCCCCAGCAATTTCCTCTACTAAGGCAGGGTTCTTTTTCTCCCCCCAAAATAAAAAGATAACACGGATATGCCTGCACGAACCAAGTGCACCACCCCGGCTAAATAAACATCTTTCTGTAGGTAACACCGTGTCAAATTACTCCTGTAACCAACACAAAGCACCAGCTCTCTCCCAGGACATGTGGCACCACCCCAGTTCTCTCACCACTACAGTGCTCCTCACTCCTTTCTGTAATTTCTTGTTATTTTAATGACAGATTTCCTTCCTCACCCATGGTGGTTAGTATCTGGAAATTCTCATTATTCCAGATTGCAAAAAACTCTACTGAAAAAATCAAGATGGAAGAGAGGCCGAAGAATATGAAACATCAGAAACTATTCCCGATCCATTTACTGGACTAGACCAGCATAAAACTGCAAACCTCATCTTTCCATCCTCCTTCTCATGTTCTGTATTTATAGGGTATTAAAATCCTCCTCCTCCTAAGCAAAGACTCGTTTCTAGTGCAACACCAAAGCAGTTTTAAATATCTGTGTACAGTCCTCACCATTATAAAACCCTCTCTTCCTCTTCCCGACCCAGTCTCGTTGATGTGCTGTTATTTAACTCTTGAAGGCTACTTGAGACTCACCATGTTACTAAAGGTTATGTAACTCTTAAAAATACACTGAATTTTAAATTTTTAAACTGTACCATAGAAACATACACAACAAAACACACAGTTGAGGGTTTTTTTCCCACCCCTCCTCTACTTATTCTAAACCAAAACATCTCAGTGATCTAGAATAGTGGACTTCCATATTTTTTTTTCAGCTTATCAGCCAGACAATCTTTAGCAGTGCAAGAAACAGTATAACGAGCATAAGCCTACAGAAAACACAATGTCCTTTCCTCTGTGGCTTCCCACTGACCCTGAGTTGCCCACTGCCTACAAAGCTGAAAGCTGCTGATCTAGAACCGAGTATCCTCTTACTGCTTGCTCTGCCACCCGAGAACTTGCATTTAAATGGCATCACGTTCCTTAACTCTAAACTGACTCGCCTTTCTCCATATAACCTATTAACAACCCGTGCTCCAGAGCATTTCATAAAACCCTACTCCCAGGAACAACCACCAAAAAACAAAACACCAGCATTTAAGACGCCTCGCTTTGCCATGGATTCGGACGTGGCACAAGTCCTTCAGACTGAACACTGCCCAACCCACCTATAAATAGGCTCAAAGCTCCAGGCTCAGGAGAATGGTAGCTCCACACGATCCTTGCAGCGTTCCCCGGCTTCACCTACATAAGAGCCATGCCGTAACACTGCCGGGCTGGGCAGACACCGAGCTGCTGCTCTGGCTTACGCAGCAGAGCACGGAGGGAGGGGAAAGAAATAAAAAAAATAGAAAAAAAAAAAAAAAAATCACTGGGCATAAACAGCTCTCCTCGGGAGAGAAACACCTCCCTCTCCGGAGGCCAGAGCCAGCTACGGACAGGCTGTCACGGTTCGGCCATGACAGGAACAACAGCCAGGGACAGGCCCTTCAGAAAAGGTTTAATGGGGCTGGGGCCGAGCGGACACTCATGGTGAGCAAGGGCCTGAGGGCAATGGCAAAAGGGTCCTGGCCACATTCCAGGGAGAGGGGAGCTTCAAGCTCCCTGGGCTGGTAACCGTAACCAGACCCAGACCCAGACCCACCTGTTAGCAGACTCCCTTGGGCAGGGGGGCTTCAGGCTGGCAGCCACTTCTGTTCCCCATCAGACCCCATACACAGGACAGCTCCAGAGCCCCCTGTTCCCTGTTAGACCCCAAAGACAGGACTTTTTAAGGCTCCCCTGTTTCCCATCAGAACCCCCCTGGACAGGAGGGCTCCAGGCCCCCCAGTGTCACCCTATCAAATCCCATAGGCAGGACGTCTCCAGGTCTCCATGGTCCCATCAGACCTCCACGGACAGGAGGGCTGCAGACCCAATAGCCCCCACCAGACCCCACAGACAGGACAGCTCCAAATCCCTGTGGTCCCCGTCAGACCCCACGGACAGGAGGACTCCCGAACCTCATGATCCCCGTCAGACCCCACGGACAGGAGGGCTCCCGAACCTCACGCTCCCCGTCAGACCCCAC
>VZTE01001941.1:151130-215883 GCA_013397775.1 Eulacestoma nigropectus
CCACTGGCTCGCCTCCTTCTCCTCCTCCTCCTTCTCCTTCTCCTCCTCCCGGGGGAAGGTGCCGCCCGCAGCCCCATCAGCGGGGCGGACACCGCGCTCCCGGCGCGCCGAGACAGGTGCAGCCGGGGCGGGCGGGTCGGGGGGCGCCGCCACCTCCCCGCCGCCTCCCCGGGCTCCCCCACTGCTTCCCTCCGTCCCTCCCCACGATGTTGTTTCGTTATATCATGTCCATCATGTGACACCCGGAGGCCTCTCTATGGAAACTTAAAGGGGACTTTCACGTCCGCCGCCGCCGGACCCGCCGGTACCCCCGGGGGGCTGCGAGCCCTGCCGGTGCCCGCCTGCCCTCCCTCCGCTCCCTCCCTTCCCTCCCTGGGGGGCTGCGCTCTCTGCTCCTACCGCCTTCTGCTTAAAGCAAGTTGCTGCGCTTGCTTCTTTTATTATTATTGCTATTATTGTTATTATTGTTATTATTGTTATTATTTATTAGGGTTGGTTTGGTGTTTGAGTTTGGCTTTTTTTTTCTTTTTCCCCTTCTCTTTTCGCAGAAGGGAATAACCGGGCGATAACCGGCCAAGGAGGCACTGTGCGGGAGGATGGACCCCGCTCCTGGAGGCTTAGGGATCCGGTGCTCGTCTGCGGCCGCGGTGGGTTTCGGGTGCTGGAAGAGGCAGAAAAACAAAAAAAATCCAAAACAACCGAAAGAAAAAAAAAAGAAAATAAAAACGGGGGAAAAACCCTTGTTTGTGTCGATCTGAGGAAGAGCAGATGTGAGCGGTGCTGCCCGTGCGGGGTCGTTTTAACTCTGCCAGTCGGTAGCGAAGCGATGTCACCGTCCCGACCCGTCGCAGCGGCAGCTCCCGACAGCCGGCTCTGTGCTGAGCTGCTGGAAGGAGCCGCTCCTAGGGATGTGCGCTGGCCACTGCAACACTACGAGCAAGCAGCCAGCCTTCACAGAAGGGAAAGGGGAAGATGCCGACAATTGCCCGTGGTTCGGGCAGCCCCCGGTTCCTGCGCATCTCGCTGCCCGGCCGCAGCCGCCGGGGATGCGGGGCCGGCCGGCGGCAGCGCCGCGCTCGTCCGGCTGCTGTTCCGCCTGCGGTGCTGAAGTGGGTTTTATTCCTTGCTCTCCACCAGCCCCCAGGATTTGAGATCAGGGAGCTGAAGCCCACCTGCTCCACGGTCCCACTACCGGGCTGACAATGTGCAGGAGGCTCTCGGGGTTTTCCCCCTGGAAGGTTCCTGCGAAGGCCCCCAAATTCTGCTCCTTGAACCGGTGGCATCACATCTGTAGTGGTGGTGAAGTGCAAGGCTTTAGGGGCTAGATTGAGAGGGGGTGATGAATTTGTTGTTAAAAACTGAAGGAGGAAAAGCAATCCCACATTCACTCCTTCTTTACAGCTTCCAACAGCCCTTCAGCAGATTAAAAAATCATGACCCACAGATGCAGTAAATTTTAAGTTGGGGATTTAATTTCTTTGGTGTCCCACCAAGTTTTCTTTGAGGGAGTCTATAAATGACTTTTTTTCTGACTCCCGGATTGGTGCTGATGCCTGTCGGCCACAGGAGGGGACCAGAGCCGCCCAGCCACCCCGGCACAGGCCCAATCCTGCAGTGACAGTGGATCCTCTCTCTCCTCTCTCCCATTTGTGCTTTGCACTTGAAGTACCTGTTTTCTGCCCCACTCATTTCCAGGTGCCCATGCAATGAGCTGTATATCTAACAGATCAGTGTTCCAGATATCTCTACTATTATTTTTTTTTTTTTAAATTTTTTTTAGTATTGTAAAAATTACTAATGATTTTAGCTGAAAAGAGTTAACAGCGTGAGGAGCAGTTCATCCTCTTTTCCTTCCTTCTCATATTCTTCCTTCCATCCACCCTACACCCTGTTTATGTTTATCTGTCCTTCCAATCTAATTTTGGGGGAATTTCCTCTCTGGGCTCCTTTCTGCCATTTATCCAGGCTGTCCCACTGCTGTGGAGCCTAACTACAACATGCCTTGCTTCCCATATCTCTGGGCCTCATTTCCCTGCCTCACTAAGCTTCTTTTTATTCTGTATTCCCTTCTTCAGATCATCCTTAAAGGAGGAAGAGAGTGGAGCTGGGATTTAAAGTAGTCTTTTAGGAGTATTGCCAGAACCAATCTGTTTTACTCTGCTGCTGCTGTTGCTGTTCTGCTGTGTCATGGGAAGAGTTTCCTCTCCACATCAACCCTTGGAAGCCGCACCTCGGGCAGAGCCGCTCGCTGCAAACCCTGGCCGTGTTTTACAAAGCCCCAGGTAAGTTTGTCTGGTGCAGGATTGAGCCTGGAAGGAGAAGGCACTGCTGCCTTCCCAGGCTCTGACCTGGAGAGCTGTGCACAATTTTGGGAGATTTGCAGGAGGCAGAGTGGAGGCAGCAGCAGTGACAGCGCATCACCGCTCAGCTTTATTTCATTTTCTCGAGCCAAGACGCTTTAGGTTACAGCCCAGCAGAAAAGGAAAATGAAGCATTTCTGTCAAAAGGGAGCTTTTTCCCAAATTTGCTTTAAATTATTGCAAGATCTTGCACTAAAAAAATGCAGAGATTCTGTCTCCTCTTAAAAAATGTTGTTAGTTATAAAATCTTTACGATCTTGGCTCCCTCCACCTCAGCCTGTCTCCTTCAAAAACTTTCAAAAATGTGAGGTTTAAAGATGACTCTTCTCTCTCTCTCTGTCCCTCCCCTCAAATTTATGTTCCTTGGAAAGGCCCGAAGAAGCCTGAGGCTGTGTCTGCCCGTGAATAAACACCGGTGTGCACGTACACGTGCGTATCCACCCACATACACAGGATTTAAAGCGTCCCATTGAAGTCCACATAGAGGAAAATCCTTCATCATGTGATAGGCTTTAATATCTGCCTTAAAATTAATCCCTAACCGATGGACTCTGTCTTCGTGTGGTGGCAGATCACAGGAGGCTCAGTAGCCAAGGCTCCTGTGCAGGTTTTTAAAAGCTGCCAAATAAAATCCCCTGTTTGCTGTTGGATTAATTTGTTTTTTTCACAGCCGCTACTGGGAAATGCTCATCTTGTGAAACCAAGTAAGAAAACTTTATAGGGCTCTGATCTTGTTTTTCCACAGTTAAAAAAAAACCACCTTGTCATGGGGTCAGGACAAGATCTGATGTTACTACACAAGGAAATGACTAAAGGGCTCTGCAGAGTTCTTCAGGTGCTCTGTTGGCGATAACACTCCTGGATTTTATTTGAGCTTGAGTTTTGGAGATGGTCCTGCTTAATTGTCAAAGTTGTCTTTGCTTCTTTTTGATTCATTTTTGTTGTTGACACTGAGTTTTCTTGTTTCACTTCTCTTTCAAATTCATTTCACTCTTTAGTTCCCATGTGTTAGAAAGTGCAGTTTCATTTAGACTCTTGAGAGAAAAGAAGAAAGTCTGATTCCAGAGAGCAATTTGCAGCAATGTATTTTCCTTGCCACTCACACAAAAACATCACTACTCCAACAGATCTGGGTATAAACAATGCTGACAGGCCCTCAAAACCAAAATCAAATTGTGAAATTGAGGCAAATAGCCCAGAGAACCCGAAATGTTCTGGTTTCTAAAATGCTGGCTGCTGTCAAAAATAGGGTAAAATAAAGCTTTGTTTACGTGTAGAGCAGAGTGTTTGTTGATCGAGTTTCTAAGGTGATGTAGCAGGAAATACTGTTCCTGGGGAAAATGACATGAACGAAGTATGAAACTCTAATTCAGCAGCTATTTGTCAACTGATAACAGAAGAAAAGAAGAGTATTTATAAAGCAGTGAGAGTTTTTCATTGAACTTTTTCTCTCCTTTGCTGGCATATATGAAGGCAGCTTCTCACCTGCCCTGCTCCTGGATATAACTACTTGCAAGAGCAGAGCTAAATCATTTATCAGAAGGAATGTTTCCATCAAATCCAAATATCTACACTGGCTGCTGTTTCTACGTCACGTCACAGATGAGATTGATGCTCAAGCAGGGTTATAATGTACCTGCATTTTCTCCAGATTGGTGCCAAGCTTGCTGAGTCATTTTCCCTGTTCCCATTCTGCAGCCGGCTGCTCGCTCGCTATTCCCTGTTATTTGTGTGGGTCGTAAGCTCAGCAACAGATGAGAATAAATGCTAATATTTCTTTAGGCTGCCTCCCTAAGGAAATAAAGGTTCTGCTGCGCTGCTTTTCTGTGCATGTATGTGTCTATCCCCCTCTCCCAAAAGCTTCTGAACCCATTAATGAATTTCAGATGAATTTGGGAGGAAGCAGATATTTCAAACTCAGTTATATTCCTGCGACGTGCACACGGGCTGGAGGGAGAGATTCAGATCAGGAACTGAAGCAGAACTCAGCCCTAACGCCTCCGGGTTGGCATCCACCTTCCAGCCACCATCCCACTCGAAGCAGGCAATTAATCTCTGTGTAGTGACTCTGAGCCACAGCGCTGCCCTATCCTGCCTAGTACAGTTTTCTCTGGCTGGCAAGGGATATCATGGATAAGGAGAGGAACTGGGCTAACTCAGGGAATGAGCTATTTTCAAAGCAAAATAGTAGAGGAATTTAAGGCGTATCACTATAAGCAACAGAAAAGCTAATACCTGGGAATGGCTGTACATTGTTTTGGGGAATGATTTAGCTTTTGTGTCAGTCCCAAAACAAACCATGGCAGAGGAGCCAGGTCAGGCTGTTCCTAGAGCCAGCACGGCTGTCAGTCTGGTGCCGTGTTGCTCTTGGCACTAAAGCTAAAGATCAAGATCCCCCACTCGTACCTCTTCCAGACGTGGATGCATTTCCTCTGCAATGCCAACATCAGGTGAAGAGTAGCCCCAGCCACGGTCTTCAGGCTGCTGCATCCGACAGCCCCACTCTCCCACCCTCCTTTCTGGCATAGCCTCACTGTAGCTGAGGCTCAGAATTGGTTTACGTTTGAGAAAAGCCAAGCCTGGGGCGTCTCCTCATGGATAGTGCTGGCTCTCTACCTTGGCTGGAACCCTCCTGGCCGCGTAACGGAGATGGGAGAGCTCCAGCCCTGCATCTCCCCCCCAGGGATTGCTGGTCAGGTCAGGACTGTGGACAGGATCAGATCCCTTCTCACCTGAGAGCAAAGAATTAATTTATGTGTCCTTTCTCTACCAGCTGCACCTCGCTGGGAGCAGCCACTGGAGGGGGGACACCCTGACGCTGCGTGTACCATACACGCTCATCTCCCTTGCAATTAGCTTGATGCAACAAACGGCTCCAGCGTGACAAACTCCAGGCTAAAAAAAGCCAGGACTTCATCTGCATAAACTGGATGCACAAAATATGTATTGTGTGTCACCTCCCTTATGTCCCACATTTGTTCCTGCAGCAAATGGCATATGCTCCAGCAATGCCACACGGTCCGAACGGACTCCTGGAAATACAGAAGGGGTCTGATGCTGGTAGTCTTGGAAATTAAGACATTAGTTGTGATCCTGCGTATGGACCTCTTCTGGAAGGAAGGTTTTTGCATATAAATTTAAGATTCATTAACCTCTGATGAATAATCTATAAAATTGGAGCCAGCCTCTCCATCGATGAGCAAGTTATTATTTCTGGTTTAGCTGTTAGACACCAACTGAGACCAGGGGCCTCGTTCTATTGGCCAGTGTGTATTCACATCCAAGGAGATAACTTCCGCCTTGAAGGACTTAACAAAGCAGAACAACAAAAGAGTGAGCAATATAACACTCAGGCAGAGCAAACACGGTGACCTTTTGGAAATGTCAAGTTAATACCATGATCTGGAAGTGGAAGGGGCTTATCAGAGAGTGGGTGGGTCAACGAGGAAGGGACATACTTCAGGGTGGGAGGATGAGATGAAGGAAAAGCCACAGCAGAAGCTGCGTGATGTGAGATGCAGAGGAAGCGCATGCAGAGCATTCTGTGGTCAATTAGCACATTCAGGTTAAAAAACTGGGGGAAAGAGTCTGATGACCCTGGCCATCGCTCACAGAATAACCAGCTCCCCGAAGTCTCACAGCCTGGAGAGGGGAGGAGGAGCAGGCAGGGGTGGATGGACTGGTTCCTCCTACGCGCTGGTTCCGCACAGGCGGCTGGAGATGTGATAACCCTGTCTTGGGGCTGTTTCTCTTCGTGGCTCAGCCTCTTGCAGCTGTGTTTGCTGCAGCTGAGCCTCGGGGCTGGAGTGAGACGTAGTTCAGCTCTAAGCTGCTCTAAGTCCAGGGCAGTACATAATTGAATATTCGCAGGAACAGCTCCAGGAGCTACTGAGACTCAGGAAGTCACAATTCCTTCTCTGCCGCTCCTTCGCCTTCGTGGGAGGTGATTGCTGGAGGCCTTAATGGATGTGAGACGTAATATGCTTCCCTCACATTAGCCCCAGTTAGCAAACCGAGGCTTTAACCACATCCTACCCTCTCTGATCATTTCCTCATCCACCTCTTCAGCAACATGAGAAGTGCAGTAGCTGCAGCCACCCCAGCGACCAAGCAGAGAGGTGCAGAGACCGTATGAACACTGATTTCACACCTCATCTCTCCAGTGAACGAAGGGGTCTCACCTTCAAGGTGTATAAAAATTTGCCAAATATACATTATTGAATTCTTGGTCTCTGTATCATCCTCCTGGGAACAGGAATTATTTAGTTGTTGGACGGGGATGCCGTGAGCATCATACAAGATCCATAAAGTGATTTTTAAGTTGAAAACCTTTGGTATCATGCCTTTGTTAAATATTCTAGGTAAAATATAGGAGCAAATTCATAGGCACTCATAGGGTCTCTCCATGCTGCCTGGCCAGCTGAGCTGGCCAGTGCTCAGCTGCCCTCTCTAAAAATATGGATGGACATCGTTCCCTCCTCAAATCCATGCTGCACATCTACACTGAGAAGTTCAGTCTACAGTCATGCTACTTGTATGGAGTAAGCAAAGTGCTTTGCAAGAAAAAAGATGCCCACAGAAACCCATCCCTGCCATCTTGGTGTTAGTCTATGAAGGAAGAAGGCAACATGTTCCAAGTGCCAAAAAATTCCCAAAGCCCCTGAGGGCTGTGCTGAACAGCAGTCAAAATCTGAAATTCCTCCTCTCATCTTTTTAGTCTCTTTTCCTTTTTTCCATCTCTTTTTTCTCACTTTAAAATTCACAATATCCTTGACGTATCATTTTCCTTCAGGTCTACCAGCGCTTGTTCATTACATAATTGCTTTCTTTTTCAAAAAACATGCTCCTCTATCTCCTTTTTTTTCATTAGTTGAAGTACAATGGACTCTACCATGAGACTGCTCCTGGTTTTGTTTGATTTCTCTTTTCCTTTATCACTACCCAGAGACATCCAGCAGATTGTTTCATAATCTTCCTATAGTTCAGAGAAAGTATATTCCTTCCAGATAGGAATATAGCCTGCAAACGTCCTCCTCCTTTTTCCTCACCACCTGCTCCTCTTGAACAACACTTCTGGCAAACTTTATCCATGTATTATTCCTTTATTCACAAATTAGATGTTCCTTGTTAGGGAAGAGTGAGGAACACACTGTTTCCCTGACATGCAATACGTGTTCTTGCACGCCTGCTTTGCCCTCCAGCATGCTCCCTAATTTTTGGAGCCCTCGGGAGCAAGGACCTCAGCACCATGTTCATCCCCAGCAGCCACACGCTGTCTGTGGGAGGTCTGCAGAAGAGGAGGCTCTTCATTCTTCTTGTGGTGCATTAGGGAAGAGAATTGGTGGAGCTCTGCAATGCACAGGAGGAAGGATTGCTTTTGTTATTGGTCAGGGAAGCTCTGTGCTTCGTTTGGTAACGCTGGCTTCCTGCTGTTGTTGGATAATTAATTAACACCAACAGAGTGTTTGAAGCTCTGCTGAAGTGCAAACACAGGATTTGCATCGATATTTCACATTCTGGCCAGGCGTGGGGAAGATGGAAGCATTGGCACACCTTGAGGAGACAGTCATGGAACAGGGGAGATGGAGAAAGACCACGAATCCTCCTCAGTGCCCTGAGCAGGATCCAAACAGCCCTGAGAGAAGCTAATCTACTTCCAGAGAGGAATACTTACAAATTAATTTAAAAATTCTAATCAAAAGAAATTAGCTTTAAATTAGAAAGCTTTTGGGTTTAATTTGTCGGGTTTTCTTCTTTCCCAGATGTCCAGTAGCAACAATATTTGCCAATTTATTTCTATGGGACCCTGAACAATTGTCAATATCCTTTTTATAAGTCTCCTCTGCCTTAAAAGGCAATTTTCATCTTCTCACACGTTTTTCCCCTTCTGGAAAAAGCAAAGAAAATCCTCCAAATTTTTTGAACCACTCATAATTCTTATTGCTTTCCTCCATCCTCTCTAGAATTTGTCTATGACATTCTTCTGCTTTCTCCTAGCACAGCATCCAAACCCACACCTGGTATTTCAACTGAGCCCTCGTTAGAGTGGAATCATTGCTTCTGATGTTTCACTCTTGTTCATATGCCTCAGAATAAGATTTGCCTTATTTTGCAACAGCTCTGTCTTCTCCAGTGCCTCTTTCACAGCTCTTTTTCCATTGAACGCCTGCTTGACCAGTGTTTTGCCACTTTGCATTGATGTATTTTGTTGCTTATGACCTTACTGAACCAAATCAGGTTGATTTTATACTGTTACTCTGATTTCCCAGGCCACATTTTGGAACACATCCTCTGGAGTATTTATATAGTTTTCATTTTCTCATCCAAATAACTAATAAAAATATTAGAATCAGGTCCAGGAGCAAACCCTGAGGGAGCCCTTTTGGAAAACCCTCTAAATCCGAAGGAAAGGAGTTAGCAATTCTTATGCGAATACATTTTTTTTCTGTCAAGTATGTCTTAAGATGATTTCACAGAGATCATAGTTCCTGGTCAGCTTATGGAAATGTCATGTGAAATGGTGTTAAAAACCCTGCTTATTTCAAAATACATGACATATGCTCCCTCTTCCTTATTCCACAACACAATTGTTGGGTTCAAAGATGGAAACTGGGTGGTTTTAACATCACTCCTCTATGACAAATCCAGTCTGACTGACTGTATGTTTTTCTATTGTCAGTCAAATGCTCAGAAAGAGATCGTTGCACAGTTTATTGTATTACAGTTTTTGCATTACATGCTGAACTGGCAGCTTGTAATTCCCTAAATTCTTCTTCCCCTTCTTTAAAGACAGGCACTGTATTTGCCCTTCTACCCTCCTCAGGGATTTCCTCCCTTCTCCACGAGCTCTCCCAGATAATTACTAATGAGTCAGATTGCTCTGGCCAATGCCTGAAGTGCTCTAGGGGGAACTTCATCCAGTCTTGCTGACTTGAATTTGTCTAACTTCTCTGAATGATTTAAACTGTGTTTATTTGCTGGTTTGGATTGTCTTGGCCTCTGCAGTAAAAGTGGTCCTGATGAATACCAGTTCATAATTTTTTTTTTTTTAATATTTTATTTCCCCTCCATGGCTGAAGCATAAAAACTAATGAATGGTTGAGTCTTTTCTCTGTTGTTATTTCTGTTCTCTCATTTTCCATTAATTCAGTTATGTATAATTTCCATTGCCTTCCTCTTATTTCAATACCTTTGCAGAGCATCCTTTTATCACCCTCTATATCCCTTCCTAATTGAAACTCATTTAGCCCCTGGTCTTTCTCATTTTAGTCCTTCATAGTCACAATATTCTTTTACAGAATATTATTATTCTTTCTCCATAATTTTCCTAGTCTTGTTTCCCATCTTCCTACATCTTGATGTCCATCCTCCTTTTTCTGCTTCCCTCACTCCTTCCTTTCCTTGGAGGAAGATGCTCCATCATTTTGTTATCTCTTTCAACTTAATTAACCCCCACCTTCCTGTCCTCAGCAATCTCCTCCCCATTAGTCAGTCCAATCCCAGAGAGCTCCAATGTCACTGTCCCACAGGAACTTTGCTCCATCATTTGCACTTCTGTTCCCTTCAAACACAGTTTCACACTCTCCTGCTGGGCTTGCAAGGCAGTTTTTGTACAGTCCCTCTTTGCAGAGCACCCTTGGCTCATTTGCCAGATAGGGAATCATTATTCCCAATAATATAACCAATTTTACTCTATTATTTCAGATCTAATATAACCAATTTTACTCTATTATTGCAGATCTAATTAATAATGAGTTTGTCTTTTAAACCCATGCTTACCTTTGCAGTGTGCCAGTCTTTGCCCTGTCTTTTTTCTCCATCCAGAAGGATGGAAGAGGACATTTCCCACCCCCTCATCTCTTTCCCTCTTCTTCCCAGCACCTGGATTTAGAGCTGGAAGGCTTCATTAAAACCCTTTGTAGGGTGGTAGATTAAGATGCTCCTGTAAGCACTACAGAGATCACCTGCCGGCTGAGGCTCCCCTCTCCAGCTCGGTGTGAGAGAAAGTAGGCTTTTAGAAAAGGCAATTAAGGGGTCTGAGTGTACCATGCACTGAAACATCCCTTTACCCTTTCAGATTTATAGTGTCCAGCACACAGGTGGCATTTTTATTTTTTTCCACCAAAAATTGTGCTGCTATCTTTTAATAAATCAGACAACAAACCCAGGCCTATATGAGATGTATTAAATTAAGTCCCCAGCTCTCTGGGTCACTGTTCCTCATAAAATGATTACATCTCTAAACAAGGAAGAACACAAACCTGCAAGGTCACAGAGACCTGCAGTTCCACGTACATCCACCTGCCTCTTCTTTCTCATTAACTGCACACAGATGACTCTTGCTCAAGGCTTTCCTTAGGCTCTCCAGGCTCATGGGCACTCTCCACTGAGCAGGTCCAAGGACTGAGGTAGCATTTAAGCTGGGTGAATATATCTGCCCACTTACATTTTGGCAGAGAGCATTAAACGAGCAGCTCTCAGTATCTGAGCAGTCTGTTCCCCATCAGTGGGGCCGCTGGTGAAGCTGGATATTCCTCCACACTGGAGCCCACAGAGAACACTTGGTGGGACCCAGAAGAGTAGAGATTATTGAGACAACAAGGCTTATTGCTGTCATTAACTACCTGTAGGAGATTAGTGAAAAGATAACACCAGCTTTTTCTTGAAGGTGCACAGTGATGGGATGAGAGAAAATCAACCCAAGTTGCAGCAAGTGATGTTAAAACTAGATATTAGGAGGGAAAAAAGTACAACTAAAGTAGTTAACTACTGGAACACCAGTCCAGAGAGCTTTTAGGATCTCTATGCTTGCAAAACTCCGCTGGGAAAGGCTCTAGGAAATCTGATGGAAGGCTGTGAGAGGGAAGCCTGGAGATCCCTGAAGGTCTTTCCCTCCCCAAATCTCTGTGATGCTGAAATCCTGTATGGGTGGGTCTGGAGCAGTTCTATTGCTGTCCTGCTCATTCCAGCTGATTGCCAACAAAATTACAAAGCTGCCCGAGCGTGTTGGTTCTGTTTTGCATAAATTTGTAAGGATACTTTGTGCAGAATCCAAAGACTGTATAATAGAAAAATCCCAGGTAATTACAAATTCATTGGTTTAAACCTGATCCCAAACAGTATCAAAGAAAATCTGATATAGGCTGTGATTAGTAATGAATTAAAGGATGCTAACCTGATTGATATGCCTGAGCAGTTTTATGGAAAGTCTGTCATGTCAAACAAATGAATGTTTTTTTAATGAGAATGTAAGTTTGGTTAATAAAGATAAGCCTGTTATAAATTACTTACATTTCTGCAAGTTATTGAACAGTTCCTGAACACAGTCCCAATTAAAGGAAAACGGTACAAAACCTAATCTGGGATACTAAATGGATTAAAAACTATTTCAGCAAGAGATCTTATAATGCAATTTGAAATTCAATTAGACTAGAGATATTGAAGTCTTCCATTTATTTATTTTGGACCCTGGGTTGTTCAGTGTCTTTGGGATTGACCCAGAGGAAATGATAATAATCATCACTGATAAACTTGAAGATGACGTGGAAGTTCCAGACTCGTGGTAGGAGAAAGCCAAGGAAATAAGGTGAATTTAAATATAACAAAGTGCAGCGTCACTGTTGTTAAATGTATGGATCGTGTTGGCAAGAAGAAATACGATGGCCCAGAGTGTGGGAACAATGAAACAGCCCAAATAATCCATTAAATGGGAACATGCTGAGAAAATTTTACAGCAACCCCAATTCAACCAACAGCAACAAAAGCTTTTTTTTCCCCCCTCAGGAAAAAGACTTCAGGGTGTTACTGAAGATGAAGAAGAGATTGATTTGCCACCCAGGATGGCTTTCAAAGAGCTGTTGTAAGGAGGTACATTCACCACCATGCAGGGATTTATATCAAGAGATCAGGAGGATATTGCTGCTACCCACCTACTCTGCACCTTGCAGGCTCTTGGGACACGACGGCAGGGATCCAGGGTGCCAGCCAGCAGCTCCAGAAGGGAGCAAACCTCCATGGCACACTCCAGATTTCTCTTCATCCTCCCCCTTCCTCACTCGCCAGCACTGGGCACCAGCTGGTTTGTTGGTACAAGGGAAGCTGCAGCCTCCTTCAGCTGTCACATCCTGAATCCCTGCCAGATTTGTGTTGCAAGAGCTGATGCCAGTGTTTTTAACCCAGAGTGTATTTGGCCCCTAGTGTTCTCCATGACATAGAATAAACATTAGGGAGGAGATTCAGGCTTCAATGAGAAATGCTTTCCCATGATACGTTTTCATTTTGGCATGTACACTGTTTATGATGAAAGGATCCTAAAATAATTGTATTAGATGAACCGTCTGTTCTTCTTGCTTTGAGGCCAGTACAGCATGACATTTCAGAGATAAAATGTTGTGGAACAGCCTCTGACTTACAGCCCAATGGAACTTTTCCGAAGCCATCCTTCTCTCTGTTTTTATTTGCTTGAGGTTTATAACCTGAAAACGTCAAGCTTGCATCACACTGTTGCCAAAAGATCATCCTGTGCATTAGCTAACTCTTAAATTATCACCAAATTAAATTTTTCTTCAGAAGTCTGATTCACAAGCAGTCAGCTCCCCTGTGGAAAAAACTCCACCCTTCCAATTCAAAGGAATTCCAGGATTCACAAGAAGTACTAGGTTTCCAAGAGGAGACTTTCTGTCCTTAGAAGAACTTATTTCTGCCTGCAAGTTCAAGTGAATCTGTGGGACCTTAAATCGAAGGAGCCCAATGCCAGGTCAGTTGCTGAGTAACTGATACTGATCACATTTTGACCAGCTGGATGAATGACAGCAACAATTTCTTGGGATTGCGTCTGGAGTCTTCTGCATTTTCTTTCCTGCAATTAACTCATGACTGCAACCTTAACGAGGGGAAATTATTTCGAGTTGCAGATAGGCGGGTTTGTGCCACGTCCTTTGCGCAAAGGTATGTAACGATAAAACCTCTGAATCATTATGTGCATTGCTGAGATTATTGCAATTACAGGAAAGTGAGGGGAGCCCCTTGCCAAATGCTTTGAGAGCCACAGGTGAAAAGGGCTAGCAAAAGCCACATCATTTATGCCGGGCCAGATCCTGCCTGGCTCCTTTGGGAAGTGCTCTATAGCTGGAAACCAAAAGGGAAAATGTTTAGCAGGTCCTTGCTGCTCTTTTCTTCTATAGAATGGTTTGGATTGGAAGGAACTTTAAAGATCACCCTGTTCCAACCCCCTGCCATAAGCAGGGACACCTTCCACTATCCCAGGTTGCTCCAAGCCTTGTCCAACCTGGCCTTGAACACTTCCAGGGATGGGATGGCCCCAACCTGTTATAGACTCTATTTTCTGTAGAGAGGTGGGATCCCATCGCGTTGTTCTTGGTGGACAGACATGGTGCTCCTTGAAGGAATTCAAGGCCACCTCTCTACCCTCACCAGGCCACTTAACAGCAGTGCTGGGGGACACAAGCTGTCCCCAACACATGCTATGGCCTTTGATGCACCTGGGAGAAGTCTCCCCTGCATGTGTGCAGCTCTTTGACCGTGCGGGGCACAAGCTGAGCCTTTACCAGCACAACTATTTCTGTCGCATTCACTTGGGATAGTTGCTTCATAGCTGAGATTTTTGAAAACCACCGAGGACAGTGATGAATGGAGGATGCTGGAAGTCTCAGCCTAAAACATGAAAACTCCTGGCTCTAAGAGCTTGGGACTGGCACTCCTGCCTGCACCTTAGTGAGGAAACGGGACAAGCCGAGCAAGGCATTTTTGTTGGATCATTTATTTATTGTTCTGTGCAAAGCACAGGGTGTAACTATCACCAGTCATTTTTGGCTATTGAGCTAGCACCAGACATCACTGTGTTACTATTAGAGCAAAACATATTAGCTAATCATGAATTTACTTTTAGCCACGGTGACTGCACGGCTTTCCTGTTTTTGCGCAACGCTGCAGGACATGAGACAGATCCCACAGTCACAAATTCCTCCTGGGTGGAGACTTGCTTATTGCAAAGAGCCCCGTGGGTGTGGGAGCATCGCAGGAGGTCATCTGTTGGACTGCTTGGAGCTTGGTCTGATCCAACAGTGACATCTACACCAGTGGGATCAGGGCACAGGGGCAAACGTTGCCCACATTGTTAAATTTTTAGTGTGGTGCCTGGTCTAGTTTTGGCCAAGGTTGATGAGTGCTCTCCCAGATCATGTCGAGGCATGAGTCTGAGTTCTCCTGATGGGTTGTTGGACTATAAGGTTCCTGTTTTGGAAGGTGAAAGAGTTTATCCTGGTGGCCAGGTGCTACCAGTCGGACTCAGGGCCAGGGAACACGGCCAGTATCACTGTTACTCCTCTGCTCTTCCATAGTAGAGTACACCATCACCCAGGTGTGCTCCAGGCCTTTGGTTTGCCATAGGCTTTTAATGCAATTAACACGTGTTATTTCCTAATGGCTTAATACTTCATAGGACTGGATGACCTTAAAGGCATTTTCCAACCTTAATGATTCTATGATTCTATAGCCATGTCCTAAATCTGTATCCGAGAAAGACCAATGTGCATCAGCCTGTCCTCTGGGCAAAGGACACCCAAGCCTCCAGGAGAGCATCAGGTCCATACCACAAGCCCTGGAACAAGAGGACCAGGGCTACCACGGGAAGCCCCCTGAGGCAGCACCCATGGGACCTTACCCAGGCTCTCCTGCCTGGCTCTTCCTGTGACTTCCAGGCTGGCTCCTTGCTCTTGAAGCCACCAATCACAGAATCAGGGAATGGTTTGGGTGGGAAGGGACCTTCGAGATCATCCAGTTCCACCTCCTGCCATGGGCAGGGACACTTTCCACTATCCCAGGTTACTCCAAGCCCCATCCAACCTGGCTTTGAACACTTCCATGGGGAAGGAGCTACCGAACCCTGCAGGTCTCTCCTGACCCATCCTGGGAGCCATGGGGCTGTGCAGCCTCAATGGGGATATTACACACACTTATCTTCTGTTGACACTTCAGCTTTCATTAATTTTGGGTAAACAAGCTCCCTCCAGCAGAATAAGCTGTCTTTTGCATTATGCTGACTTTTTGCTGCTATAATATAAGAAGCACATGGGCTTCTGCTGACGCAGTTATTCCAGCAAAATGTTTAAGTACGGGTTTAGCCTAATTCTTTGACAATATTCCCAGATTTATTACATGCAATGAGCAAGCACAGAACAAGTATATCACTGACAACCTCTGGATTGGAAACAGACACAAAGAAATCATTTCTCTTCTCTGCAACGTCCTAATTGCCCTTTTTACTCTCTGATGGACTGAAAGATTGCCAGTTTCCTTCCAGGTTTCCTTATTCTGTCTCATACATATAAAAAGTCCTGTTTTTTCTAATGCTCTTTCTTGTTTGCAGTTTGATTCTCCCTTAGTCTCTTCAATATCCAGATGATACCAGACCTTCCAAGGCTTAAAGCCCACAATTTCAACATATTTTAAGTGATTTTAACATCACTTTTCTTTCCATATGTATCTGTGAATATTTTATGCCATTTTTCTGCCATGCTACCGTTTTTTTAGTACTATCGAGTAGTACATTTTAATAAATACTAAAATAGCTGAAAGACAGTCCACTTGCAAATGAAAATCAACCGCAATTTTAATGTTACATAATATAGCTTTATGGGGAAAAAATCTCGTAGAACTGGGTAAGGAAAGAAAGCAGTGGGAGTCAATAGAAATGTAACTCAGTTTTATGGAAGTTATTTTAAAAATCTGTAGAGTTAAACAGAGAATAATTTAATTTTTACAGAGTTTTTAATAACCTCTAAAATTCTATTGCACTGATTTAATATCAGCTAAGAGCTCAACAGAAAGGTATAATTTCCTGCTAAATTCTATAGGACCGTAACATAAGTTTGTAACCTAAAAATAATTTTATGCCCAAGAGAGCATCGTCTCTAGCAGGAGACTGCCTCCCCCCAGCTGCATCTCTCTGTAAGATGTTTTAACTCCAGAATCCTTTGCTTGCATTTTGTTTCTAATATTTCATCTCTACACTGTTGGGAGGAAAAGAAGAAAGCCTATTTCTTGTCTGCTTAATAAACTCAACATCTTCCCCTGTTTGCCCAAATCTCTGCTTTTGGAAGCTCCATATCATGTCATAAATGCTACTTGTTTGAACAAACAGGGATTTATTTACAGCGCTGAAAGAACTTTTTGTGCTCCCTGCCTCATTTGCAACATTATTCCCGATTGATTTCTGCCATACCTATTATTGACTTGCCAGCAATATTCCAAAGTAAGGTTGGGTCTATGTCAGAAAAATTTGTTGCCTCACACTGAGCCTTTTTCAGCACCGTTTACTCAATATTGTTCCTCTACCCAGCTACTGCTCCAATAAACCAAAACAGCTCGCTGTTGTCTGAAATGAAGAATAATTGGAAACACCATGCCTGCTTCTTTCAGCACAAGTAACAATTCAGCCATTTAGGGCTCCTCTAACACTCCTGAGTGCTGAACAACTCAAACCTTGGCTTCCTGCTAGTCAGGAATATTCAAACTCACAAACTCCTGGCAGCGTTTGCCTCTGCGCTGCACAAGGACGGAGCAGTTGGGATAAAGCCACACAAGGGATCTGAATCACCCCATGAAAAACCTGATGGGCAGAGCTGCAGCATCTTACCTGAGCACTTCCCAGTCCAGGGCTTGCCTGGCATGTGGGAAGTAAGGGAGCCTTGAAAATATTCTCCAGGAAATAGCTGCAGTGGGTCTGCTGGCGAGCTCTCCGGGGTTCCCTTTGGTTCGCTGGGTTCCTCATGCAGATCCCTCATGAGTCCTCTGGGCTCTCAGTGTGAGAATGGAGAAAACCACCCATGTTTCACCTGGGATGCTGAAGCTCTCAGAGGATCGGATGTGGGACCCTGGAGGATACAGAGGGTACCAGAGATAAGACTGGGACAGATCCCACCAGGGCTGGATGGCAGCCTCCTGCTCCAGATACTCAATCCATCCACCAGAGGGAATATTCCAGGACCTCACTGGGTGATTATGCTGAGCTATAAACCCGAGCGAGGCAATCCTCTGCCTGAGACAGCAAAGGGGATGTAGACCCAGCACAAAGCACACCAGCATTGTCTCCTTCCCAGCAGCAGGCTCTGACTCCTCCCTTGCTTTCCGCTCCTACCCATGACTTGTATCTGCAGGGTGAGGCACCTGTGATGTCACCTTCTTCTTGGCTTTCACCCCCCCATGACACATCCAGTGGCAAAAGTGTCTCCCCCACTTCTGCCTCCTTGAACTTCAAGCCCTCTCCCATTGTCTGATGATAACAGGGATGCTGTGTCAGGAGTTCTCTTTTGCTTAGGAAAAGAAATTTCAGTCTTTAAACACAAATATCTCCTGCCTTTTCAGGAAGACATGGGCATGACACGCTGACCAGGAACTGGCTCACCCTTGCTCATCCAGTGGAGAAGGGGCAGGACAACCTACCACGCTTTGATCCTTTCAGTCAAAGGTTGGCTCGATGATCTTGAGGTCTTTTCCAACTTTATGATTCTATGATTCTGTGACTTGAAGGGATTTTTAACTACCACGAGTTTCACTGGGGAACTGACTCATCTGGAAATGGTTCTTGCCATCTAAGTCCATCTTAGCCCATTGGCAGGGAAGATCTGTGACGCTTTCCCTGAGGAACCCCCCCGCCCAGCACAGTCTGAGCTCTGGTTTTGTTGCCTTTTTTAAAGCATATAAACCCAAGGTCCAGGAGGAACGTAGAGCACGGAGTTTGTACTTTACTTTTGGACCAGAAAACGTAGAGCAGCAGAATCTGTGAGTTGTCCAGAGAGGTGGATGGATGGACAGATGGATTCCTAGGTGACAATGGCATAATGTTGGTCCAGCTTCCAGCCCAGCCATCCCACTGGGCTGGACTTCACCTGTGCCCCAGGCAGGAAAGAGGGAACACCAGGAAAACACACCTTTTATCCCATTATTGATATTAATTGGCCACAGTTTAAAGCCTGTAATGAGAGATGAGACAAAAAGGTGGGGAGAGGGATCAGAACTCCATCAACAAACTTCATATCTGAAGGCACAGCACAGACTGGGAGCATGAATCTGCTCCTACCCTTCAGCACAGGCAGAAATTCAGGCAATAAAGACAATAATGAGGTCATTTTGACCCTTCTGAAAGGTAATTCCCACCATGAAAAACTGGGTGAGTTAAATTGCCCAACAGCCCCATGAGTAAAATGGGCTCCTGTGTCCTTTGTATTGGTAACAGCAAAGAAAAATTTGGAGATGGACATGCAGCCCAGCAGAGCCAGCAGGGATTCTCAGGGGAGATGTCCTGGCTCTACTGAAATGGATGGAAATCCTGCCACCAGATTTTCTGGGATTTCAGCCCAGGACTTTTGGATACTTTCTGCACACTTCTCTTGCTGTCTCTGCATGATATAGTGAAGCTGAAAGAAGCATCAGATTGCATCACTGCTTGGGCATCCCATGAAAAAAAGCCTTGGCAATGCATCTTTTGGGCTACTGGAGTAATTTTTGCCATCTCATGTGGCACATCTCTGACTCTGTTTTAAAAGTATAACTGGCTGGCACAAATGCATCCTATATTATATCATATTTATTATATTAGTCCCTGGAAGTCCAGAGTGATATGAGAAGAGCAGTAGGGCACATCTGGAAAATGTGTTACAGTCCATAAAACACTGTCCTTTGAGTGTGAAAGGTTAGACTGAATTATTCAGCGATCTTTTCATTATTTACAGGGGTTAATTATGGGATTAAATTGGTGCACCCTCCACAGTACTGGGTGGTGCCTCCAATGAGACAACACACAACCTGTCTGAATGGGGCAGGGGGAAAATCCCCTTACCTTCATTGCAGAGGATGAGGAGGAATTCCACCTGGGTGGCCAAGTATCCAAAGGATGCCTGGAGAAAACACAGAAGTGTCCCTGGGCAGGGACACCTTCCACTATCCCAGGTTGCTCCAAGCCCTGTCCAACCTGACCTTGGACCCTTCCAGGGATGGGGCAGCAACAGCTTCTCTGAGCAACCTGTGCCAGGGCTTCACCATCCTCACAGGAAAGAATTTTTAAAGAAAATGAGCAGGTTCAGCTAAGAAGAAGATTTGGAAGAACAAGACCTTCTGCAGTCCATGGCCAGGACATTTCTTTCTCACCTCACATGTAGGATGCAGCTGGGGATCATTGTATTGCTCAGGCTATGGAATTGGGTTTTATAAACAGGGAAACTGAGGCATGTGCAGGGGGATGACAGCACAGACTTGCTGTCACCCTACAGGTTGGACATAGAATGGAGGATGTTTCCTCCATGTGGCCAGGGCACCTCACGCCATCTCCCTCTGCTCCATAAGATACCTCTCACACAGGCAGGTAGCATCACCTGCTAGTCCACACACAGCATTTCCTGGAGCACCTGCTTTTTCCTTGCAAGTCTCCTTCCCAGGTTGTGAGGAGGCCAAATCCCACACTGTAAGATGCACCTGGTGAAGCTACCATCTTCTGGTTATCTGGTTATCCACTTAGTGGGAGACTCCTGGGGGAGAAGGTGATTTTTGAGGCAGAGCCCTATGTAGAACATCCTCCCTCTCCAGCCTGTGCTCAGGCCGTGGGTGGCACGGCTCATCCCTGCTGAGCTGAGCTGTCACGGGGAATCATCTGGCTGACAACGAGACCAGTGCCAGCAGCATCACCGGGGTGTCACCACCCCGGCCACAGGCTGCAGACCCCAAAATTCACTGCTGGTGTAGTCGTTGTCCTCCATCCCAACTGCAGCAGCACAAAATGCTGCCAAACAGCTGCCGGTGTTGAAGTGTCTGCAGCAAAGGCAGCCGTCGGCATTCGGGGAAATATTGCGGCTGAAGTCATCGGAGCTGGTGTAAGGAAAACGTCCAAACCCTGAAATCACCAAGCAGTCATTAGGTACACAAGCAGTGGGTCAGGGAGGCAGATGGAGTCATGCACACACGGCACATCCCCTCGTGAGTCAGGGCCTTGTCACCGCCGTGTGACCGACAGCAGGGACGTGATAAAAAGCCCGAAGTCCTGGAGCAAATCCCAACAGTGAGTGGTGCACAGTTGGCTCAGAGGAGGCACTGCTGCCTCTGCACGGCTCCTTCTTCTGACGCAGAGCTCCCCTTCGAGGGGAGACGGGCTTGGTGAGTGCCCCGGCCTGGGGAGATGTGGGGAGTTCAAATCACAGTCATGAGTGGTGTCTGAGATCATCTGGTTGGGCCTTTCTGAGGTGATGAGCTGATGCATTTCCCTGGTTTGCCCAGCATGGGGGGTCCCTGGACATGTTCCAGTCAGAAAAGCACCACACAGGGAAGGAGCCACCACCCACTTCATCACTCATTCCAGTGGTAGATTAGGTTTCCTGCTGTGGTCTTGAAGCTCTTCTCTTCTTTGAACTTGTCTGGCTTCCACTTGGAGTCATTAGGTCTTGCTGTGACTGTTTGATGTTTAAAGAGCCCATGAGATCCTACTGTCCCACATCCTGTGGAAGGGCAAACTCCTGCCCAGCTTATCACCAGCCAGAGCTTCCTGACCACTCCCTCCAAAGCTTTGCCTCCAGCCCCCAAGGCATTGATCACAGAATCATGGAATCACTACAGCTGGAAAAGCCCTCTAAGATCATCAAATACAACCATTAACCCAGCACTGCCAAATTCCTCACTGAACCACATCCCCAGCTGATATATCCACACGCCTTTTGAACATTTCCAGGGATGGGGACTCCATCACATACCTGGGAAGCCTGTGCCAGTGCTTGACAAAATTTTCAGTGAAGAAATTTTCCCTAATATCCCATCTAAACATCCTCTGGTGCAACTTGTGGTTGTTTCCTCTCATCCTATCGCTGATTCGCTGGGAGCAGAGCCTGACCTCCACCTGGCTGCCCCTCCTGTCAGGGAGTTGTGCAGAGCCAGAAGGTCCCCTCTGAGCCTCCTTTTCTCCAGGCTGAACCCCCCCAGCTCCCCCAGCCACTCCTGGGGCTCCAGATCCTTCCACAGCTCCGTTCCCTTCTGTAGATGTGATATTTCTCTCCTGATCCTTTTACCCCTTTTCCAACACCCTCTCACGATCAGGAGCAGGACAGAGCTCCCCACCATGCACAGAAAAGAGGACATGCTTCTTACAGAAGGTTTTCATCAACCATTTCAACCAGTCTCACACTGGGAGGCTGTATGGAGCTTCTTGTCTCCTGAATGATTCCCACAGCTAATCTTTCAGAGTATAATCCTTCAGCAGACAGGGATGACCAGCCATCCTTCTCCCTTGGTGGAGAATTTGCCATCAGCAAGTATTTGAATGAGCACAGTTTGCTTGGGGAGCCCGAGTCAGAGTATTCATCCCACCATGTGTGATCAGAAAGAGTCACAGCAGCAGCAGTGACTTTTTATTTACCACCAGACTCCTCATCCCTGTGACACCTCACCTTCCAAATTGCATTTGGTGCCAATTCCCAGCCAAAGCTGGAATTCAAGGTCTGCCAGGCAGCCACTTTTTAATCAATTTTGCAAATAATAATTTGTGATAATTTTCAGTGCCAGTTTTCTAATGGAAATATATCCCCAACGAGTGAGTATGGAGTATGGGGTGCAAAGACAAAGGTCTGAGCATTTTGTGCTGTCATCATTGCCTCTATCAAACAAACCTGTAATTTCACTCAAGAAACACAAGCCAAACTCATTTGAAAATTCTGGGTTTTTATCAAAGCCAACTTGATTGATGCTGATTATATTCTTGTCATTTGATACCATATGGATTGAATTGTATGTCCACTGTTTTGCATGGGATTGTTGTCATGCCCATAATTACTTGTGCTGTCCTGCTTGCCTTGTCAACCATCAGCACCGGATGGAGCTTGAAGCAACCTGGTCCAGTGGAAGGTGTCCCTGCCCATGGCAGAGGGGTTGGAACAGATGATCTTTAAGGTCCCTTCCCACCCAAACCATTCTAGGATTTGATGATTCTATGATTATCCTTCTCCTGGCCTTCAAGAGTTCCTCCATGTTCCAAGGCTTGCTGAAATATTAACACAAGCAATCCAGAGGCCTATGGAGGCAGCTCTTGAGGACCACTTGATGCAAATTTCCTCGATGGCTAATCTAAAAATATTTGTCTGTAGTAGATATCCAATATCCTCCTTGGTTCTACCAGCAGATGAGACTCATCTCACCTAATTTTAGCTGCCAAAACGTCAGGTGTTCGGTGTGAGCCAAGTCTGGCCTCCCCCTCTCCAGTCAATGGAGGGAGGCAGTTTTAGAAAGCAACTCATCCCACCCATCTCTGGAGCGACTGAATCACTCTCCAGGAGAGGTGTCTCTCTCCATCAGCTACTTAGAAAGGCAAAGCAGGCGGCTGCATCAGGCACTGAGGCTTGGTAGCCCTCTTCCCTTTCGGCAGTGATTTAACATCTCCATTGCAAGCACTCCCTTTGCTCCTCATTTACCTTAAGTACTTCTCCCTATCTTCCTTGTGCCCCTCAGCCCAACCATTCCCACCACGTTGCCTCTCATAGTTACAGCTCCCCTAATTAATTGCTGCATGACACTTTATATTCAGTGTCTATATCCCCTTCTTCCCCTGCTTTTTGCTGATTATATTCTGTTTTTTATTTCTTCTTGCTGCTTTCATCTTGCTTTTCACCCAAGATGAGCACCACGCTGAACACTTGAGTTTTTTGGACATTCTGAAAAAACCTCTTCCTCTCAACCTTGCCTTTTCCACCCAGGGGGCTCCATCTCAATGTTTTATCCCATTTCTCTCCACAGCTTTGGGAAACCTACTGTGCTACCAGCTGCTGTGTCCCTCTTTGGGTCTGTTCTCCCAGTTTGTACCAAATGCTGTTGCAGGTGATGTTCATGAGGCAGTGAACAGCCACCAGCTTCCAGCCCAGTGATAAATATAATTTTATTTGTCATAATGAGGCTTGAACCAGTTGGCTCACATTTGGTGCAAGACCATTTGTGTCAGAAATGATCTCCTTTAATTCTCAGAAGGCTTGGTGATGTTTTTTTCTGCTGGCCGCAGGAAACTTGTCTTATACCTGACTCATGCTGACGTTCCTCTTAACAACAGCTGTATTTTCTGTAATATATTATGAAGGTGAACTCATAGAAAAGTTCATTTGACTTTGTTCTTCAACTCTGTGGCCCATGTTGATTCTCAGATGCTACAAATACCTGTTCTTTGGCTTGACTAGGATCAGCCTGACTTGATTTTAAAACTGAGAGGGTGGAGAAGGTATATGAGCCAACAAGACCAAGCTTCTAATCATGTTTTGCCCATAAATCAGAAAGAAATATTGAGACAAACCCCTTTTTCTCTCCATTTCCCTGTCACTGTAAAGGAAACAACATCAACTCTGCTTTATAAAAAGTCCTGAATTTCTTGGATGCAAGAGGTTGCAGAAGTACAGGCAGTTACTACTGCAGACTCATGCTCGTAAAAGGTGTTCTCGGTTTGGAGAACATTCAGATCTAGTTTCCCTTTCAAATAAACTGGTTCACATGATTGCCTCTGTAATGAGCTGGGACCTACAGAAAACATGCTGTAACTACCAGAGTTCAGAAGAAGCATTAGTACAAAAGAGCTCCCTTAAATGCCCTGGAGCCAGATTTACAAAGACAGATAAGATACGGCCTGTGAAAAATCAGACACTGAGTTCAAATCTCAATTCTCCTAGGACTCAGATGTATTCATTTCTCCTCCCTCCCCCCCTTTCCTCCTTCCCCGCTGCTTTTGCCAAAGGAGATGAGCTGGTTACTGTTAATGGCATCATCCCGAGCGTTTCTCGGTTGCAGCACCGAGACTTGTTAAGGAAAATCCCCGTGTAATGGCATTACTTGGCACTTTTGTACAGGATCTGCAGCTGGGAGCTCCAACACCATCCACAAGCACAAACTGATTAAACCCCACAGTGCACTGCCTGCTAGGTGCCATCACCCGCCTTTGCCAACCACTACCCCAGGGCTTGGTGGGCTTTGCTGGTCCCATGGTGGAGTGCGAGAAGAAAGCAGGGACTGGTTCTCCTGCCTTTCTTACTCCCTGCGTCCACACCCTGGCTGGGGGTGACCAGTGAAGCTTTTTTTGCAGCCTGTGGTGGTGGGGCACAGCTGCAAAGTGAGGGGGTTGTATGATTCCTTCTTGATTTGGCATATTCCCTCCTCCACCCTCCTCCCAGTCCAGTGCCCTGAGAGGAATAAAAAATTATGATCTATTGGTAGAGAGAAGTTTTCTGCCTGTGCATCCCAGTGGTGGGAATTCAACCGTGCAACAGGTTAAGGGCTGGACAGCTCCGGTCAAGGCAAAGGTGACCAGACTCCTCTGGTCTCAGCTCTGCACACCAGGTCTGCCAGGATGAAGGAGAAGCATTTCCCAAAATCCTGACCCTGAGGTCCTTCTCAGCTACCAAGATCCTTCCCTTCCACCAAGCAGCAGAGGAAATGCTCGTTCCTCGTGCAGGAAATGGTGCAGCTGAACAAATCCTCCCTGTCGCTCCCTTAAATTATTTAATGTCCTACAGGAGCAGATGACCCCTGCTAAGCAGACTGTCAGGAGAGCAGCAGCCTTTGATGCAGTAATTGGAAATTTCCATTCTTTGCTTGCAGCCCTGAAAAACAGAAGAGTTTAATATACTGGGAAATCTCCATGCTGAGCTAGGAAATTTCCATGATGGAAATTTTTAATATATTCTCCGGCTTTAAACTACACAGGTTGATGAGGCTTGGGGTGTTTATTTTGTGTTTTGTGTTGTATTTGGGGGTTGTGGTTTGGTTTGTTTCTGTTTCTTTGTTTGCTTTGCAATTTGCTTGAAAGAATCAATGAGTGGCTGTGGGAAGGGTTGGAAAAATCAGCCTGACCAGAGGAAAGTGATGCATTTGCAAGAGAAACACGTGCAGGACTAGCGAGGCACCTGTAACACTCCTGGCCGAGTCAGAGATAATGGGAACCTGTATTTTAACGAGACGGTCGCTGCCAGAGGACAGCGATGACTCCGCAAGAAGCTCTGCAGCACAGCTTGGAAAGGTTGGAGCTTTTGATGCTCTTTCCATAAAAAGCCCAGGAGCCCGGAGGGCGAATCTGCCTTTGCCCCCTCAAATACTTTGCAGACTGCACAAGAAAAAAGCAGGTAAATAATGGAGAAACAGCTCTTAAGGGGAACCTGTGTGAGCCGTCGGTCTAAATACCTGGCAGTTCTTGCCAGCGCTTTGAACAGAGAGTTCTCAGGGACGGAAAATATGGGAGGGAATTGTCAGCTGTGCTGTAAAAATGATGATGAGGAGCTCGTAGGAGCGAGGGTGGGAGGACAGCAAAGGAAACACATTGGAAGCAGCGCTGCTGCCTTTCCTGCCTGGAGCACCGAAATGCTGCACAGGCTCCGGGCTGGCTTCTGCAAATCTCTCCCAGGCTGAGGCTCTGGCAGGGCTGGACCCAGCTCCCTGTTCCCTGTCCTGTCCCATATGGATGGTGGGGTGGCTCCTGCTGATGTTAAGCAGCAAAATGCAAAGTGGCCCTGACATTTCAAAATAACAATGTGAAAACAAAATCCTACCACACCCCAAGATCCCTCAGCATGCGAAGCCCCTTCCATCCAGTGGGACAAACAAGTAGAAGTGGTTGGTTTTATCACCCACTGGACTATTTATTAAGCAAAAATTAGGGATTCACGGAGATGGAGACGTTACAGCTTCATTTTGTCAGGCAGCTCCTGGTGAGCAGCAGGAGTGGGGAGGAAGGGAGGGAGCCCAGCCCACACCAGGGGCTCTGGGTTTGCTCCACAGGGGGCTTGTAGGGCCAGTGCAGAGACAAACACCTGCACAAAGACAGCCTAATCCAAAGACAATGGAAGTTCTTGGCTGGTTTGTTTCTAATGCCCCAAAAGGTGTTTACTCCCTTCAGCCCTGTGCTCCCAAGCGCATTCAAGATGTTCCTGCCAGTTCCCAGTGTGCAGGATCTCAAAGGAAACACTGAACTGGGATGAATGGCTGGGTGAGCAGTCAGTTCTACATGTCCAAGCACACAAAACCAAAAAGCAAACTTGTGGCACAGCAGGAAACTTCACCTCTCTTCCAGCTGGAACAGATCATTGCACCAAAATATCAAAAGCTTTATTTAACTGTGCTCCTACAGGGCCCTTTGAGTACAGAACCACAGAACCACTGAGGTTGGAAAAGACCTCTAAGACCATCAAGTCCAACAATTAACCCAGCACTGCCAAGGCCACCACTAAACCATGTCCCAAGTGCCACATCTACATGTCTTTTAAATCCCTTCAGGTTTGGTGACTCTACCACTGCACTGGGCAGCCTTTTCCAGTGCTTGACAACCCTTTCGGTGAAGAAATTTTTCCTAATTTTTTCCTAGTCTAGCGAGGCTGGTGGTCAGGTATCAGTGAGTGAGAAGAGGTAGGACTGGTCCTTCTGAGAACAAATCCTTTTGCCATTGGGTCAAGTCATGAGAGTATCCTGAAGTTCCTCTTTGCTTGTCCATCACTTAAGCCCTAAATACCAAGACACTGAAACAAGTTATGGGGAAAGAGCTCTTTCCTCTAATGGGGAAAGAGCTGAACTGTTGAGTGTCTGCTTGGGATGTGCTGACTATAGATGAAAAAACAACAACTAAATCCTGCTCTGCGTTTGCAGTGAATGCAGAGAAATACAAACCCTTAGGGCACAATCCAGCTCCCCGTAACACAGACACCACACTCTACCATAAGCAGAGTTACTGAGCTCAGAGTCTGGCTCCACAACACAAGTGGGTGGATCCAAGCCTCACAGACTACAAAAGTGGGTGACTTTGGCTAGACAGATGGCTTTGTCACTGAGATCTCTTATTCATTTATGTGTCCTTCAGTCTGGGTCCATCTGCTGTCTCCTGTGCCAAACACAGGAGGTGGAAGCCATCACCGGGGTGAGGTGAGTCCTTTACCCTGGGTTTGTACTCCTTGCACAGCCCAGCCCTGGTCCATACGTACAGTCCCCAGGTACAGGAACAATATGAACCATGTGCTGCTTCCCTCTGGGTTTGGTTGTTCACCTGGGAAAAAAACCTATAAAAACTTTGATGGATTTTCACTGTCCTTTGCTAATGATGGTATATTTTTATTTTCAAGGATTTTTTTATTATTTCCTCTTCGCCGTTGCTGCCAAAGTGTCACTTGAGTCATTTCCTCCATCCTGGAGCTGAGCCAAGCTCAGGATCAGGTCTCCAAAATCAGGACCACGTCTTTGAGTGGGAGATGAGCCAGAGCCCAGGACCTGGTGTCCTGGAGCCTGGCACACGGCTGGGCCACCACTCTGGGATCGGTGCACTCAGGGCGTGATTTCAGGCTGCTGCTCACTGGACCTTTCCACTTTGTGAACTCAGCTTGACCTTAGAGCTCAATTCACTGCTGGCTGCCTGAACCCAAGCCAGATTTGCCACCAAACAGGGTCACACCTGAACTTTTTGGGCTCAGGGTGTCATTCAGCCCAAGCAGGGAACACACCCCCAGGTCTGGCTAATTGCTGCTTCTCGCTCCCTGCAGATGGAGAGGGCAGGAAGAGGGCGGATCGCTGCTGTCCATGATGGCATAGCAAGCAGTCTGACTTTTGGACCTCTTCCTCAGGGGCTTCATTCCTGAAAATGATTTATTAGGATGGTCTTTTTGATTTAATATGATATGGACATGCTATATGGGTTGCAAAACTGAAATCTGATGAAGAATCTTCAGCAAATGCTGCCAATAGTATTTTGCCTCTCAGAACCTTCAGCAAATGCTGCCAATAGTGTTTTTCCTCTATTCCCTTCCATATTCCAAGAGATTTGCTAGATTTGTGTTTGAGTGGGTGGGGTCTTTTAGCTCAACAACAGTTTTGCCAGTCTAGGTCAAGTTTTACCAGCTTATAGAAGCTGTACGTCAAATTTACAACTGAATATTCACAGCTGAGAGATTTACATCGAGGCTGAAGCTGTTGGAATAATCAGTCAGTCAGGAGCAGCCATGCTTTCTGGCCAGCCAGAATGATCCCATCCAAATGGAATCAGCCCCAGAGCGGCGCCGGTGCCTGGTCCGTGCAGAGTCACACGGTTGAACCCAGCAACTGCGAGCGCCGAACACCGTCAGGAATTGTGATTCCTCCATGTATAATTCATGAGCATAATAAGGAGCCACATTTGTTAAAGAAGCTGGTGCTTATGAATGATGCACTTACCGCTCTGCTCTGGTTCTCTTAGCACTTCTCCCAGACGCTGGAACATTATCCACATTATACATTCAACAGGATTTGTTCCAGCCGTTTTCCAAAGAGAATTTTTACTGTTCCCTGTTAGTTTGGCTTCCCAAGGAAGCGAGGCTGACGCGTTCAATCACCGTGCATTTGGAGCCACACTTCCATACCTGTCTCTCCAGCACCTCTCAGAGCTGTTGAACTTGGTGGGTGTCTTCATCTGAATTTAATAGATGGAGACATGAAAATTGCCCAGAGAAGTTGTGGCTGCCCCATCCCTGGAAGTGTCCAAGGCCAGGTTGGATGGAGCTCTGAGCAACCTGGGATATTGGGGGGTGTCCCTGCCCATGGCAGGGGATTGGAACTAGATGGGCTTTAAGGTCCCTTCCAACCCAAACCCTTATGGGATTCTATGAACATTTTTGGAAGTTTAATAAAAGCAAGCAAAGGGGAACAGCAAGGAAAAGAAAGATTGCAGGCTGACTGCAGCTCCCCTGGGAATCCAGAGAGCAATGAACTCTCGTAAGACCTTTGCCTGCAAGCAAGGTGAGCCTCAACCCCATGAGGCACAAGAGAATCCACACGCAAAATGCATCCTTATCAGGAACCTTATCTGTTGCTACCATACCTACCTTATGGGGTTTTAAATTTATTTAAAAGTTGTTATTTTAAAAGAATAAGTACCTTGTGGTGCAGCATCAGAAGAAAAACACAGTGAGAGGCACCATTAGCAGGTGGAGCCGAGCAGAAAGCGCTGCCTCCCGTTGTGATGCTGTGCGGGGCTGAGCAACGGAGAAAGAAAATATTAAACAGAAACAGGCTGTGATATTGGCTGACAGCCTCAGCACAGGCCCGGGGGTTTGGAAATCCAGGATCAAATCATGTCTGCGCTAACAACTCCTTTTATTGCCCACACGGACTTGGGGGTTTGGCTACCTTAGTTAAAAGGAGTGGGGATGAACGAAGCTGTCTCACAGGATCGTTCCTGTCCAGCAATATGAAATCACTTGATGTGCTCAGAGGTTGAAAGCACCCCACAGTGAAATAAAAGGCACCAGCCATCGCTCCTGTAGGCATTCAACGCTTCTCCCTACCTTTGACAGCTGCCACGCTACGGCAGAGATTGTTCTGCTCAGCCCCAGCTTCAGAATCCAAATTTAGAATGTGTCCTATGACAGGAATCATTTACATGACAAAATCTGCCTTTCTCCAGATTCCTCTAATTAAGTCCTGCCTCCCTCGCAGCTCTCACGCTGGTGGAGCGTTGCAGGGAAGCCGCCGTGGGAAAAGGAGCGTGTCTGTCTGCAGGATGCTCTCCTGAGCCCACCAGGGTGTAGCTGGTGCTGCACATCCATCTGTGGGATGCTCTCCTGAGCCCAACAGGATCTAGTTCAGTGCTGAATATCTCAGAGTCAGCCCACACAGCCAGAAAAGGGGTGAGGGCTCCTCATCTTCCTGCACTGGCTACAATCCCACCATCAAGCTGCAGATGTGACAGGAGAAGACTTCCCTTGAAACAATTTTTAGGGAAGATTTGGATGTCTTTGTAAAGCTTGTTGTGGGTGCCTGATTAGAAATGGATGTTGGCAAATTTTTGGCATCACCTGGGTCTCCACTGAGTACCCGTGGTGGAAAGATCCACCGTGGTCAACAGCAGTTTCTGTCCTCCAAAGGATGTGCTGAGCTGCTAACGTGCCTGGAAGCTTGGAATCAAAGTTACATGGCCACACAAATAGGAGGATTTTAGGAAATCCCACATATCCTTCAACCTATTCTAGAAAAAAAGGTCCTTTCTTACTCATCCTGGGGTCACTGAGGATGTCTGAGCTACTTGCAGCAGAGTACAGTTTCAAAGACTTCCTCCTTCAATAGCTGCCTCTTCCCTGCTGGGAAGATCTTACACGTACCTGGCAGAGGAGCTTCTTCCTCCCACGGGAGGGATGTGCGCGGAGCCTTCGTGGCACTCCCCACCTCTGCAGCTGCCAGGAGGATCAGACCTCCCTTCAGATCCACCAAAGGTCCCTCAGCTGAGGCACCCAGTGCTCTCCAAAGCCGACTGGGCGTTGCTCAGTGTCCGCACGGCACTGCCCGAGTTCGTGGCATGGATCAGAGGGTTCAAGGTGCCACCCAGGCTCGGGGCACAGGGACAGGGTGGCCACAGTCAGTGAAACACAAAGGAAGGAAGGGCGGCACTGGCAGCTCCAAGTGCTGCAGCTCATCTGGCTCCAAAAAGCCTCCCTGGGATGGGTCAGCGTTTGTTCCTCGCTGGTGGCACTCGGCCATCGCTGCGAGGTCTGGGCGGGATTCGGTGTTGCCGATACTTCTCCAGACAAGGGCACGTAAGCAGCTGGAGCAAGAGCAGCAGGGAGCTCCAGGAACTACAAGACCATTTGCCAGGGATGCCAGTGGAGAAGCTCTTCCCGTGGTGTCACCCTGTTTTTCTACTCTTCTGTGTTTTTACTTTTGTAGTAGAAGTTCTCATGCATTTTCTATAAACATAGCTCTTGTTTTCCTCACCGTGGAGCAGCTCCTCCTCCTGCCTCCACATGTCAGGATGTCAGCCAGGATGGATCATTTCAAAGGAGTCACGGGCACCATGCCCTCAAACCCAGCACCAGCTCCAGGAGTGACACTCCCATGCTCCTCCTGAGGACAGCGTGTTCCTCCCTGTCACCCATCCAGGTGGTGACCTGAGTCCTTTCCCCTGCCCCTCATCCGTCCCTCCATAAAATTCCTGCTGCAGTGGGAGAGGACACACAGACTGTGCTGGCCACCAGCAATATCTGGAGCATGTTGAGTGGAGACTGGGAGTCCAGCGTGTTTATCCCCTTGATAAACGAGATGCTGGATCCTTGGAGGCTCAGAAATTATTGGGAAAAGCCCTTGAACCTCCCTTCCATGAACCTGCAAACCCCCCAGTAGCACCTTTTGATGCTGCCAGCAGGTCCTCCCTGCCTTTCCTCCACAGTTCAGCACTTGAGGCAGGTGCCTGAGCTTCCATGGACACAAAATTCCTGCCACAGGCAACCTGTTATCCCAAAGAGGAGCACATCAGTTCCACACTCTCACCCTCTGTGCAGGAGAAGGGATCGTTTCGCTCAGTTATCCCAGCCAGATTCCACCAAAGCAATCACAATTCAGGGTCTGTTTCTGTGTCTGATGCCAGCCACGTAATGCTCTTAATCTTGGTAATTGTAGTTTATTAAGGATCTTGGAAACTGGGAACATGGCTTTCAGAGGAATAAAAAGAAAAAAAATTCCCATATTCCAAATCAGGGAGGAAATTCCCTCAGAGGATCATGGCTGAAAACAAACATGTTTTTGTGCTTCCAGAAAATCAGCAAGACTAACAGTGCCATTGTTTGTGTAAGGGGGATTTCCACATTTCAGGGAACAGCTTGGAAGCCAGCACAGCAGCTGCTCTCAGGAGAGCAGGAATTGTGAACCAGCACCAGGAAAAATCACAGCAGGTTAAAAATGATGGGATTTTTAAAAATGATCATCCAGATTTAGGCTGTGTTTTGGTTTTTCTTTCCTTTCTGTGCCTGCTTTCCAAACCTTTAGGGGGCATATTTTCCTGCTTCCCTCATAGCGTGAGGAGCACAAATACACCGGACTATTTTTGCCCCTCATAAAAAGCTCCTTGTCACAGAGCCATGTGACTCTGGCCACCCTTGCGTCACCGATGGCATGAAATATCACAAGATTTATAATAAAATTACATGAGTCAGCAATGCTGAAACCTACCACGGGAAACAAAAATGCCATCCAGAGGGAAAGAACAGTGGATTTCTAAAATCCACACCGAGCTGCGCATTAGGACGACCCACACTTGGTACCTAGGATTCCTTTCCAGGTGAAGAACCCCATGGAGATTCCCTCTGTGTCACCCTGGAAGGGCCAGGAGACAGCACCAGGATGATCCCGTTTGCAGTGGTGAGACCAAAATGGGACAAAGCCTGCTGGGCAAGGAGAGAGCCGTGGGGAGAGCAGGAAGAGAATGACAGGAGGTGGGGGAGAGAGCGTGAGGGAGAGAGGAATCTCTGTCTTGTCTTGCTGGCCCCAATGACAAGGAAGACATTGAGGGGCTGGAGCACGTCCAGAGAAGGGAACAGAACTGGGGAAGGAGTTGGAGCCCCAGGAGTGGCTGAGGGAGCTGGGAAAGGGGCTCAGCCTGGAGAAAAGGAGGCTCCGGGGGGACCTTGTGGCTCTGCACAACTCCCTGACAGGAGAGGGCAGCCAGGTGGGTCTTTGCTGTCAGGTAACAAAGTGACAGGATAAGAGGAAACAGCCTCAAGTTGCACCAGGAGAGGTTTAGGTTGGATATTATAAAAATTTCTTCACTGAAACAGTTGTCCAGCACTGGAGCAGGGAAGTGGTGGAATCACCATTCCTGGAAGTGTTCAGAAGACTCTTGCACTTGAGGACAGTGGTTTAGTGGTAAACACAGCAGTGCTGGGTTCATGGTTGGGTTTGATTATCCCAGAGGTCTTTTCCAACCTAGATGATTGTGTGATTCAATGATCGTAAGGACATTTTCCAGTCTGAATAACTCTTTGATACCATTCGGATGGATGCTATCACCACAAACACTGCAGGGAGATATCCCAGCCTCAGCTGATCGCCCTGTCTGATAGAGTCTGGAGATTACCATATCCCTTGGCTGGGCTGCCTGCCAGGAAAACATGACTGAGAAGGCGATAAGAAGGGTGCTTTACGGGGAAGGCGATGGCGTCACTGCTGACAGGGGTGTTACCTCATCCCCTCTGAGTAAGCACCGTGTGACCACCCCGAAATTGGAGCAGGGGAGGTGACATGGGGGCCTGCGGAGCGAGGGCAGGGTCACCTTACTCCTGCCACCATGGATGGACCCGTGACAAATATTTGGTGGGACGGGGCAACTGCTTGGGATGTGCTTCTGAAATGTGCTCTGTCTTGGTGCCCACTGGGGGTAAGGAGAGTGGTTGCTCCTGTGGGTAAAGGAGTGTGGCTGTTCTTGGGTCTGCCCTACCAGGGGATGCAAGGTCCTTTTGGGGTGTGGTAAAGAAGAAATCACTGCTCAATTTTAGTACTTATTGTCACAAATTAGATGAAAATCTCAGCAGAAGAGACTCCAGGCATGTTTGTGGTGGGATACCCTCACCAAGCAAAGATGAGCAAATGCAAGTTGGGAAGACCCTGGCTTAAAAATATCCCTGCAACCTGCATTGATCCCCCTTGTGTGGGTGAGTCCTGATGGCCCTTAATTGAGCTATTTTTTGCACTGAGCTGCTGCCTCCTTTAGGGCTCAGGATGTGCCGTGCTCAGTTAATGAGCAGCTAATCAGTGTTGTTCTTTGGCTGCTCCAGGCTGAACCCCGCAGAGCCGATGGACCTGGCAGCCCTGATGGAACAGGGACACTCCTGCTCTTTCTCCAGGTGCAGGGAAGGCACCTGGTGGGCTTTGAGTCCGCTGGGATTTCAGTTGCTGTCATTGAAGACATCTCATCTGAACGCTGGCCAACGGCCCTTTTTGAAGATGATGGCATTCACAGGAATCCAAAGGACAACCAATCCTACTCCACAGCTCAAATCCACAGATATTTTCTTAAAAGGAAGAAACATCTCACTCTTCCCTACCTGTGTTCTTAGAAATGGCTGCCTGGTTTCGGTTGAAGGTTGAGCATTAGTACAAAACACTCAGCACGGAAAACTTCTGCCCAAATGTTCCAGAGTTGACCGTGTTAAAAGCAAGGTAATACATCTTCTAGTAGGAAGCTCTGGGTGATTTACTAACCCATCCTGGAGTGCTACCTAGAAGTTAAAAATCATATGTCTCCATCACTCAGTGGAATTAACTGCTCCAGAGAGCAGCTTAGCTCAGCTGAGTGCCAAGCAGGAAGGGGAACATTTCAAAAGATCCAATTCCCAGATTAGACTCAGCGATGTTTCCCTTGTTCTTCCCCAAAAAATCTTCTAAACAAACAAGCTGTCAAAGATACCAGAAAATCATGGCATTTAGTTTCCTTAGGGTTCCTGAAGAGTTCAGGAGACAAAAAATAATTATGGAACTAACAATAAATTGTAATGTCAGTGTGATGAGACGAAGGACAATGAGGAAATACTGAAATTAGAAATATCCATGATAAGCACAGAAACAAACACCTTGTGTCTTTCCACAGCTCTTGCAATCCCACCAGTGCAGGGTCTCTGTTTGGAGGGAGAAACTTTCATAAATGTATTAACTAAGGAAAAGAAAACTGAACGAAAAGGGCACCTGATGTGTTACAGGTTTCCTGAATAAAGCCATTACAGGCTACCACAGCTCTAAAACTTGATAATAAAAACCATCATCCTCGTGCGCTTCCCAGCACATCGGATGTGGCCCATGAGAGTCTTGCAAGGTCCACAACCTCCTTCCTCCTCACGTGATGCGGAAATGCAGGACCAACATCACTGCGATACAGAAGATGCCTTGGCCAAACTGAGAGATGAACATCTGCCAAAAAAACCGTCTTCTTGGTGATCCCCCACTGCACAGGGATCCACTGTGCCAGAGGCAAAAAACAAAGCCCTGAAGGATATTCAAGATCTCTAAGAAGTATTTGGAGCAAAATACTGAAAATGAGACCTTGAGATTTGGCTTGCACAGAGCTTTCCAGTGAGCCAGGGCAGGACTGGCTCATGGACTTCCTGATTTGTCCTCCATATCCACAGATTTTGAGCTGACCATTGTCATAAAATAAGAGATGGTGCTTCCCCAAGGAATGAAAAGCTGTTGTAGGGATTAACTTGGTACTATCCGTTGGTGATGAGAGCAGCAGAAGGCTCCTGTTTACCCCCAAAGTCAGGGCAGATGAGTGCTGTCCCTTTCCCTGGAGTCTGGCGCAGTCCTGCTGGGATGAGGAAGGACAATCCTTCCTCACGGCGCAAAGGAAAAGGCCCAAGCCTCGGGCTGCAGCGGATGCCGCCCAACCGTGTCACCGCCTGCTCCCGCGCCGGGCTCGGTCCCTGCTGTCTCTGCCAAACCCCAGCCACTGCTGACTTGCAAAGAGTGCCCAGAACAATCCTGTTTTGCTGCCAGTCACTCACAGCTAGACACTGAACCTTGTCCTGGACTAGCTGCAAAGACAGGGCAGGAGTAAAGTCCTCCCCTGCTCAGCGTGACTACATCGCCCTGGGATCTCACCAAGGAATCGCCTTCACGCGACCATGAGGGAAGAGGCCACGAGGGACAAGGGGCAATGGCTCTGCAGTAGAGCAGGAGCCTGGAAAACTGGGATTCCCTGTGCTGTGCCCCTGGCCAGAGAGGAGCTGACGCATCTCTCTGGAGTTGCTGCCAGTGACAAAGTGACCTTGGCCAACCTTGGGTCCCGCCAGTTCGTCAGCACAACACCTGGAACCTGCGCCTGGACGCTTTGAGGCAAAAGCTGATGAATTTGGTCTCTGCTTCTCCTGGATGAAGACCAAAGCTCAAAGCCTGGCAGCAGGTCAAGTCATGCAGAACATCCAAGTGAAGAGCTGTTCTGTTGAGGGAAGGAGGAAGGATGTCTTTATCTCTGGGCAGGTGTTTGCTGGAGGTGCTGGAGAGCCATGTCCTTGATGGCCTTGCTGAGGAGGGTATGAGGTCACACAAGCGGTAAAATGGCATCAAATCCAGCAGTTGTAGACTGAGTATACATCACTGAGAGGGAGATGCTTCCCGGGGGACTAACAGGAGCTCCAGGTGTTTTATACAAGCTGCCAGCAGTTTTTTCTGCTGTGCGGGAGTGTGGTTGGTTCATTGTGTGGAGTGGAGCACATTTGGGGATTTGGAAGACGGCAGCGTTGTGCAGGTGTTGGAGGGAGGATTCACACTCTTGCCCATGTGGTATCTTTAGGTGAACCCACACAGCAGACAACACCTCAAAATTCTCCACAGAAATCTGGCCAGGACAGACCCAGCTTGGTCAAGAAATGGTGCTGTACGCAGTGGTCCAGCATCTCTCTCAAGCTGGCCACAGTCAGTGCCATTCTCTGCATCCCAAGGGATGTGCCAAGCTTTTGGCTATTTCTTGGAAAGGGACACTGTATCTCACCCAATGGTGAAGCCACCCCACCCTGCAAGCCGTGGTTAAGGCTCTTGGTCTCTCTTTGCCTCAGTTTTCCATGTTCAAAACAGGTCTGGGTATTTTCCTACCCCTGCAGAGTTGCATGAGGATGAGTATATTAAAAACTTGGCTGTTGTTCAGGTTCTGGAGTACTGGGAGTGACTTAGATAGATGGTTTAAAGCCAATTAAAGCAAAATCTTTGCTCTGACCATAGAGAGAGGGAAGATATGTCAGGTCACCCAGCCCTCATCCCTGCCAGTGTACAGTTGTTCTATTTATTTTCTGATCTTCAGCCTTGTCCAAGTGTACATGCTGGAGACAACTCACTGTATTTCCACCAGGAAAAAATCCAGCATTTAACCTAAACACTCCCTCTCTTCATTTCACCCCTGTATTCCCATTTATCCCCTTGGCAATCCATCGTAAAGCTTGTTTCCAAGCTAATAACAGGAGTCACAGCAGCAGCAAAATAATGTCACGTTAAAGGGATGAGTCTGTTTGGCCTGGGAGCATCATCTGGGTGAATTAAATGCTCCCAGGTGCCTGAGATGATGCAGAACGGATTCCCTGCATCAGGTCCCCTCCTTGTTCACACCTCTCTGGCACAAATTTAGGGTTTTCATCCATCATCAGAAAGGCCAGTCTCCTGCAGGTTGTGCTTGAAGGTGGAAGAAGTGTAATGAATGCGTGCAAAGGGTAAATGTTTGTTGAAACACTCACTGCCCTGAAGCCCCTGGCAAAAACACGGTGCTGACTTCTCAGAGTCCAGCCCTCACCTCGTCCCTTGGGCATAAATCGCTCTCAAACCCAATCTGTTTATTTTCATTTGCCTCCTTGTCTCATTTTTACTCCGGCTCTACAGACACAAACCCATTTGTATTTCACATCCTTACAAGTGGTGTTTTATTCAAAGCTTTCAGAAGGTGTTTTTTGTTCGTGGTGTCCCTGGGGGACAGCTGGGATGATGCTGTTCCAGCACCACGAGCTGCTGAGGGCTTGGCTGCATCGCCTTTGTGCAGAAGAGCCTTCACTTCCACTTTCATTATGGGCATTTCAGACCCATGGTTGAAAACAAACAGGGTATTTTGGTAGGTTTTCACTCTTGTAAAATTAATAAGCTCCTCAGCACCACCCTGGGAAAGGATTAGCTCAAGATGCACAAGAAAATATGCACAGGCAAAACTTATTGTTGCAAGGAAACTTTTCTCTAAGCCCCCTGTGCACATTCACGGAATCATTGAATCCCAGAATGGTTTGGGTTGGAAGGGACATTAAAGATCCTCTAGTTCCAATCCCCTGCCATGGGCAGGGACACCTTCCACTATCCCAGGTTGCTCCAAGCCCCGTCCTACCTGGCCTTGAACACTTCCAGGGATGGGGCAGCCACAGCTTCTCTAGGCAATTCCTCAGTTGCTATGTTATTTAAGCCCTGGGTAGGACTGTCACCAAATAACCAAATCATTGCAGTCTACAGCTGTTGGATGGTCTTTGATCACAGCCACAGGGGCACAGGAGCAGAGGTGGGGGCAGGATTTGAGCCTGTGGGATATGGCTGCTCCATGCTGTAGGCTGGATTCCCCTGTGTTCCACTGGTGATGCTGAGGACGCGAATGTGCTCTGAGGATTTTTGGTGTGAGGAGCCTTATTCTGCCCACACTGATACCTTTTAGCCACATTTCTATTTTGTAAACACCAAGCAGTCATGGGATTGCTTTATTTTAATTGATATCTTGTCATGCCCTCTTTGTGCAGCCTTAGGAATGCCACTGCTCTGATTACCAGAAGGCATTATTTGAGTCACTCTCCATCAGTAGGGCTTTTGAGAGGAATCCGTGGCAGCCTTCAACCACTAGAGTGTAAATGATTTTTAAAAACAGTTTGATTTGTCACCATTTTCTTTGAACTCCCTGATGACTCCATCCATTTGTCTCTATTCAACCCACCCAATTCCCCACATCTTGCAAGGTGCTTCCATCAGCTCTGGTGACAACAGCAGGTCCAGCTCCTGGCAGTGACAGCATCTGGGGCTGCAGGAGGCTGTGGACCTCTTTGAGTTGGCTTTTCTAACACTGCCAATGCAGGTGATGCATTCAGGGCAGCCCAGCTCAGACATTCATTCCCAGGTTGCACATTCAGCTCTGAAATCAAAGAGGGTGGTAAAACACTGGCACAGGCTGCCCAGAGAGGTGACTCCTCCTCTGGAAATACTCAAGGCCAGGCTGGGTGGGCTCTGAGCTCTGATCTAGCTGAAGATGCCCCTGCCCATTCAACCTGACCTTGCATGTTTCCAGGGATGGGACATCCACGACCTCTCTTGGCAACCTGTGCCAGTGTTTCACCACCCTCACTGTAAAAAAATTCTTCCTTACAAGTAATCTGAATCAACCCTCCTCCAGTTTAAAACCATCAGCCCTCGTGCCAGGGATTTTTATGTGCATCCCACTGTTTCTAGCCTGTCCCACAGGTCTTGGTGGGCAGAGGGACAGTGACCTGGCAAAGCAGAGCCAGTGTGTGTGCAAAACTAGCACTTGATTAATTAAGGCTTCCAAAGCATGTTAAGGATCATAAAAGTCTCCAAGTGCAGTCAATTTAATATTTGCATGACATCCTGCTTCCTTTGGAATAATCCCTGTTCCACATTGCAATAAACTACCAACAACCTCCCATTTTCAGGAACCAGCTTGTTGCCTCATCCCCTTGGGGACAGTGACATTGGCACCCACATACAGAGCAGGCACACGGGGTCCAGGTGTGGCACTCAGGGCATCTGCCCACTCTGGAAACACCATTTCATGGATTCTGTACCCGAGCTCCTGAACTCCAGCGGTTTGGCACAGCCGGTTCAGGAAAGCCTGGGCTGTGCTGTGGATCCCCTGGGAGGAGAGAAGCTGGGATCTGCTAAGCCTCTCTCTTCCCTCCTGTGCTGCTCGCAGCTTCCAGATAAATTCATTAAAGGGCAGCACAAGGATTTGGGGGACCATAACCAAGCCTGCTTGGAGCTGCAAGGGTAGATTTGGGAAAGGAGCAAACAGACATCTCTTGGTCCTCCATCAGCACCTCTGGCCAATCGTGCTGCCTTTGCCTGGGGATCCAACCCTCAGACACGGAAATCAAGGCAGCTGGAGAAGGAGAAGGAGCTGAAGGAGAGAGTCAGCATCCTGCCCATGCTCCTTTTATCTGAGCTGCTCAAAAGCTGCTCCATCCTTCACCATCTCTCTTTTTCTCACTTTCTCAGGAGGAGGGGAATGTTTATTCAGAGGAGCCGTTCAGGTGGCAACTCAGCTGGCCCGGGCTGAACCCAGTAGTGAAGGAAATAAAAGTCCATCCAAAAATGAAGTCCTGAGATCTCTAGAAAAGTCCCTCGGAACTGCACTTGCCCCATGCCACATGTACCCCTTCTGTGCTGTCTGTAAGCTGCAGCTTTTTGGTTTCTGGACTGTAAAAGACCATGGAGAACGAAGAACTTTTCCTCTGTTTTGGTCAGCATTGATACAGGGGTGCTCTAACAGGGATTTTCGGTACCCTCAAGCCAGCATCCTCAAGGAGCAGGAAGGTGATGGTTTTCCAGTCCTCATTTTCAGGATGGTTTGGAGCAGGACCCACATTCACCACAGTATTTCTTTTCTTTGGGCACAGTGGTAAAAATGAGAGCATTGGAAGTAGGCTGATGCTTCTCAGTGATTAATTAGAGGTCTGACCAATCTCTGTCCTTTCTCAGCAGCGCTGGGCGGTGAAGGAAGGGCTGTTGTGCTTCATTTGCAAACAGCATCTCCTTGGGCCCCTAAATAACTGTGCTTCACCCCAGAGAGGGGCTGGTGGGGCTGTGGAAGGGCTGCTGACTGCTGGAGGGAGCTGCTGTGTGCCTGAATATCCACGGCCACTGTCTCAGCTTCCCTGTTCCCATCCTGGGCCAAATCTGGGGCAAACCCGGGGTCACAACTAAGCCAAAACCATTGCTTTGCCCTTCTGCCCCTCTCAGCACTTACTGCTTTTAGCTGCGCCCCATCCTCTGCCTTTTGCATCCCCACCAACCCCGCTCCTTGCAGCGAGGGCTTTTATTTTCCAGCCTAACCTTTGTCTCGTTGAGCCAGTGACTCATCTCACTCATTAGCTGAACTTTGAATATCTCTTTATCCGCTGGATCCCTTTCAAGCTCGTTCCCTGGCAGCGGAAGCGCCTGCTCGCCTTCGCTCTGCTCTGGATTGCAGAGGAACCGCCTGCCTCGCTCTTGCAGCGGCATCTGTCTCTCCGGCAAGGCAGGAGAATAAACCCAGGGTGGAGCAGGGATGGACTCCAGCCCTTCCCGTGCCCTTGGGGTTAATCGCAAGGACGCAGCCCTGAGCGTTTAGGAAGCCACCCCGGTTTTTGGCTGGCACCCCTCATTCCTCCCCCTGAGCCGTGTTGTTGCTGCAGTTTGTGTTTGCAGAGCGCCAGGGATGCTCTGCAGCCGCTCCCGAGGCCAGCTGTGCTCAGCGCCAGTGCCAGCAGAGCCGACCAGAGCTGCCTCAAGGGCTGCTCTCCTTGTGGTCCCCCCGAGAAGGTCCAAATCCTTCCTCAGTGGTCCCCTTTGCTCCGTGCACAGTGAGAGCAAGGGTGGCCACGGGGCAGGCGGAGGAAATTTCGGCTCTTGCGACTGAACAGTCTCCTGGGAAGAGCAGGGGAGGGGATGGGTCAGGTGTGATGGGGCGTGGATGACTCAAAGGGGTTTAGAGCAGATTGGAGAGATGTACGTGACCTCAAATCACTGCTCCCGACGTGCTCCCGCTGCTTCACACTTGAGGAGCCTCTCACCTGATTAAATAAGAGCTGAGAGTGCTTGATCAAAGGGAGAAACCCCTTCCCCGTTGCTCCCTGGCAAATGAACAGGAGGTGACTTTCTCTCGTGGAGAAGACCAGCAGCCTCCTTTGCGTGCCTGCTACCTTTCACCCGGCTCATTTTCCCACTGAAAATTCAATTTATTTTTTTTTCCTGGTAGCAGCTCTAATCGCCTTCCCAAATTGCCGGGCACATGACCGAGGGCATCTCCGTCGGCATCTCCGCTCTGCTGCTCCTGTTTACGTGCTGCTCCCTGGTAATTTGTGTCTCTCCGAGCCGGGGAGCTGGAGAGCCCTTCCCCGCGAGGAGCTGATGATTCACAGAAAAGGGAATCAATAAAGGATGACTAAGGCAGCTCTACATCAGGATGGTGATTAGAGGCTGCCTCCGCAGCTTTGTCCAGAGTGGCAATTTGCGGATTGTCTTTACAATTTTTGTCTTGCGGGGTCTCCACCAGGCTCCCAGCAGCACTTTTTACTTATTCACTTATTTTTGACTCTGGTGTTTCACAGGGATTTGCTGCCTTGCGCTTTCAGGGGATGAGAAGTTCTGCCAACCTACAAATTTCTCAGCAAGAGCAGTAACTCAGGCTGCCCTAAACCAGCCCAAACAGAGAGATGGGTGCTATTAATCACTGCTCTGGGGCCTCTTGAGGGTTACTTGCCCACAAAAGCACTTTGGGACAGATGAGTTCTTGAGAGCTTTTGATTTATGAACTCTCCACTCAAGGCACGGAACACACGGACATGATAAGTGCACGCTGGACAGGAAACTATTTATGTACTTTCAGCTGCTCAACATCCACGAGAGGGTAAAACAATGCCCAGCCATGAGACAGAGGATATTTTACACCTTGTACAGCCCAGCTCCCAAGAGTACACACAGGTACTCCAAGGCCTGGAGGTCGGCTCTTGTTCCATGTTATTCCTCCAGTTCACCGTGTGCTGAAGCCCTCTAGGAGTAACACAGGCTTGCTTCTCGTGGAAGGTGTCCCTGCCCATGGCAGAGGGGTTGCAAGTAGATGATCTCTAAGGCCCTTTTAAACCCAAGCCATTCTGTGATTCTATGGATGCAGAGATGTGCCTGGGCACCAAACGAGCTCCACTCTTAATGTATCCTGGAACATTTCTCCAGCAGCTGTGCTGTCCAAGGGAGGGTTTTTATTTGAGGGATTATTCCGTGCTGGATCAGTTCCCCAGCTGAGATCGTTGTGCAGCCCCACGGCAGTGAGGAGAGGGATTTGGGGGCTGTGGGGCTGTTAAATAGGGAAGGGCAGCCTTAGTGACAGGTAATGTGAGGATGGTGGTGGGGGCAACTGACTGGTGAAGGAGGCACCAGGGAAAAGTTTTCTTGTGAGGAGGGGCTGCTTGGAAAACCCTCCAAAGGGCAAACTCCTGGAAAGGGGGTGGAGAGATGGCACTCATTGCCTGATGGCATTTCCTGGGCATCCCAGCTCCAGAAATGCCACGGGGAGTGGAGACCCTGTGTTGGAGCAGTCCTCAAAGCCTGCTGGGGTGATGACAGGGAAGAGGAAAGCCAGGAAGGAGAAGGCACTTCCCCACACCCGTGCCAGGAGGATGCAGCACATAATTCCTGGCACAGAGATGGCAGTTTCCACAGCAGTCTCCGAGACTCAGTCTGACCTCCCTCACCACAGGGAGTTAAAATACCTCTCTGATCTTCCTGCTCAAAATTCCCATTAACTTTGAGGTGCCTAATGGGAGAAAGTACTCTGGGATGGATGATCATCCGTCCTTGGACACAGCTCAGCCTAGAGACTGGATTTGGGTTCTGGCTCATCCCATCTCCAGTCCAGAATGGTCCCATCTATCCAAAAGAGCTGCTTCAGCATCCCAAAAGTTCATATTTCTCCCTGCAGCCCTTCAGCGGTGCTTGAACTTCTCCATCAGCTCATCCTCCTACATACTGCCAGCATCCTTTTCCTTGCCTCCATCCAAGTGCTTGGGGCCGCCTCCAGGGGGCAAGCCAGGATGCCCAAATTTGCTATAGGGGATCTGTGGAGGTTACTTTGGTCTGTCCTGGAGCAATGAGGCGTCTTCCCCGGCAGAACCCAGGGATCCCTGCTCTGCTCAGCCCACTGGAGCCCCCGGCTCTTTGGATGCCCTGGGTGAAAGCATCCCTACCTGGGCTGGGGGAACAGCTGCCACTGGGTGAATAAGAAAGCAGAGGAGGTACCAGCAGTGCTGAAGCACGTGGCTGATGGGGAGACCTGTTTATCCCATGGCCTCAATCCCCCCCCCCCCCTCCTGTCGTCCTCCCAATCTTCCAAGAAAGAGGAAAATAAAAGCCAAATCCCAGCCAGGCATCACAGCCGTGGGAGCACAGCTGTGCCCAGTGTTCCCTCTCCTGAGTGGGGAAACACTCCGGGTTAGACCACCGGGTCCTGGCTCTGCATTCTGCTGGAGATGGCGATGCCATGGATCCCACCAGGAATGGTGGTGCCACGGGTAAGGGTCTCACTGGGGATGGTGATGCTGCAGGTGAGAGTCCCCCTGGGGACAGTGATGCCATGAGTGAGGGTCCCGCTGGGGACCCCCCAGCTCTGGCAATGCTGCTTCCTGCTTGGATGCAGATCCTCCTCTCAGCCCGCCTGCGAGGCTCCTGCTCCTGGTCGGTTCCCAAAAGCCAGTCAGATGACAGGGTTATTTACTAAGGCTGGCAGGAAGGAAAAGCCATAAATTCCCCAGATATAACGGCTGAGTCAGAGAACGAGGCGCCCGCGGCCAATTCCAGCATGGCCAGGGAGAGCGGCGTGAAGGGAGGGGACACGGTCAGCTGTGGTTTGTGTTGTCCCTGCTAAGCCAGGAGGTCCCTTGGAGGCTGGGAGGGACAAGGAGGTACCAGACAGCAGGTCCCACCAGCTCCTGGTAATCCCAGACCTGCTTTCCCTGGGAAGGCCACCCTGCTTCCCGTGCTTGGAGGCAGCAGTTTTCTTTGGTCCCCTGCCCTGCTCGAGGATCACGGCTTGGTTGGAAGGCCTTGCTGACAGCCTGCCCTCCCACCCCAGGGATTGCTGCTTCTCTGGCAGGAAAGCCAAAGGCTCAGCCTTTGGGGCTGAAGACCATGTATTATCTTCTGCAGGGTTTTTGCGACCCCCTGGCTGTTTTTTTTTTAAAGAAAATAATTACATATTCCTAAAATTAGCCCTGACGTGCTGCAAACGCAAAATCCACATATTTCATTGAGAAAAAAAGAAGAAAAAAAACCCCCACACCATAAGGAGACATTTGGATCCATTCACATTTCCTCTGTTTGTTTGGTTGTTTCGGACCAAATTCTCTAGCAGCTTCAAACAGTCTCAAACCAAACTGGATAAATATTGTCTCTCCAGAAGGTTTTACCCCACGCCACCTGCTCCTGCCCTGTGCAGGGTACGGCCTCCACAGCTGACCCAACCACACCCCATCCCCGGTAATTTTGCTCATGAACCCCTCATCAATCACTGTACCCATTATTTTTGCTCTCTTCAGGTTTCTTCATCCTCCATCCCAGGGGCACTCAAGACTTCCAGTGGGTGATGATTGAATTTGCAACCCCCACCTCCTGTTTTAAGTTTTACAGAAGCTCTGGAGTTGCAAAATGCACCTCCTGAGGACCAGATCTCATCACATCTGCAGACCTGAGGGTGTCAATGTTTTATTTCCCTCCCCTCTTCAGGCCTCCTGCTCCTGGTGTGGTGCTGGTGTCTGAGACCACGGTGCTGCAGCCTCAAGGACAACTGGTGATGCTCCGACCAGGGCATCTGCCACAGGCAGACTCAGGCAGGAGAGAGAATGAGGTTTTGAGACCATAAAAAATGTAGGTGAAAACCACTTCTGCTGCAATCCTCACCTCTACCTTCTCTCCCTTCACTCCCAGCAGGTCCAGAGAAGACTGATAGATGAAGGTGTCTCCTTCCCACAGCAGCTCCTGGTTCCCTCACTGAGGGTAACGCTCTCCCTGATTCCCTTCCACCACTGAGCTTGATTTGTGAGAAAAGACAAAAAGCCATGAAATCCTCCCCAGAAACATCCTGTGTCCTTCCAGCCTGCTTAGAGAGGACACATGCTCCCAGGTCCCTGTCCTCCACTGCTCCCTGTCTCCTTACGGCCTGGAGAGCTCGGTCAGTGCTCCAGGGACCTGGATCAGGCTACTCCAGCGACTCATGGCTGTTGCTCAAGCCCTCACGGATGGAAAGGTCTTGAGCAACAGCCGTGAATCACCCAAATAGTGCAAAGAGGAGGCGGCCAGAGGAGCGTGAGGCCAGCACAGACCTCAGAGGCTGCTGGTGGGACCAGTTTAAGCCACTTAGTTAGGTTGGAGCCCTGGAGGCAAAGTGGGATGGGACACACATTTGAAGGCACAGTGATCATCATCATCATCCTTTCCAGTGGTGTTCACTGCAGGTGGGGAAAGGAGAATGAACCTGGAGAAGGCATCTGCATGTGCTGGGCTGCTCTGTTTGCTCCAGAAATGTCTCTCTAAATATCAGCCCAGGGCTGGGTCTGCAGCAAGACCTGGGAAAGACGCCGGTAAGTAAATTGGGAGGGTTAAAAAGAGACACTGAGTGGGCTAAGTGGTGAGTAATGGAGATGTCACTCAGAGAGGAGACGTTTCAGCGTGTTCAACACCGCTTGATATTGGATGGAAATTTCCAAGTGTCCGCAACAAAACCAGAGACCACTCCTTACTATTTACCAAACTGCTTCAAATTTACCATCCTCTGTGTATCTCATTTTATGCATTGCCCTTCCAGATCATTAGCAAAGATGTTAATGAAACTCGATCTGTAGGCCTGACTCTCGTTCTGCCCTGGTAACTGCGCCTTGCTCCTTGTAGCCCACTCCTGTTTAGGATTACTGACTGCATCCCAATGTGTTTTCAGTTTGTACAAAACACATTTCAGACCAAGGCTTTTTTTTTCCCTAATTTTTGTATTTCCTAAGACAAAGAAGCAAAATACATTAGTCAAAATAAAAACACATGTTCATAAAAGGCTGCGCTGCTTTCATCCTCTGGCCGTGCCGTTCTCTAACAGCATTTCTCTTCGCACCAAAAAAAGTTGGAAACGAAGAAAACTGGCAGTTTTCTGTGCCCATCATCCCTTGAGTCTGACTGTTGTCTCATGGTAATTTTATTCAGCATCTGGCTTCTGCAAATTTTCTCCCCATTGACACTATTGTGTGGACAGAACCAGGCTCTAAATATTTCATCATGATTTTTTAGAAAATATTTGTTCTGCTACTTTTATATGCTGGTGATTGCCAGAATTATATTCTCCCCTTCTTTGTTTTAAATAATCACTTCATTTCCTTTCTTCTGCCTCTCAAGATCACATTGTCCAAGGATTTTAAAATGTAACCACCCAAGGATCAATATGTTCATTAAAGAATCCCGTTGTTAGCAACTGAGAATGAATACTGTAGGTCTGCAACCCACACAGATTTGTTTCTTAAATATAAAGTTTCTCAAGAACACCTTTTTCCTCTTTCTCCCTGCACTTGGAGAACAGGATTTTAAGGATCACTCAGAGTATTGGCCCTTTTTGGCTTGTCAGTAGTGTCATTTTCCTCCTCACCTCCCTGCTTCCTTTTTGGGTGTAAATCCCTTCTTAATCCTTCAATGAAGACCAATCTGTTTTCCTGCCTGGCTCACTGTCCTCCTCCCAGCAATTCTTAGCTGTCTCAAAAGGCTCCCACATGGTTACCTCCCTATATTTTCCATCCACGGGCCCTGCAGAGGGCTGTGCCAGCTGGAAATGTCACCATGCCCCAGCTAATAATCCTCAGCAGCACAGGACAGTCTGCACCATGGTGTCCATGGAAGTATCATTCTGACCCCAAATCTGCTCCAACGAGTGATGTTGCTCCGTGTTGAAAGGGCTGGAGCAGCTGGTGGGTGGGGAGAAGAGGCTGGAGGAGGAACATGTCCAGTGGCACAGCTGGATCCAGGAGAGCACATCTGTCCAGGGCTCCCCATCCCTGAGGAGCCTCTTGAGACTCAGCCTTGGACAACTTTTATGTTGGACAAACTCTTGGACTTCAGCCCTAGGTAGAGCCTTCCTTGGGATTTTCCAGCCTTCTCCCTCACCTCTGGCTTTTACTGTCCCTTCAAGCAAAGACTTTCTTTTTTTCTTTTTTCTTTTTTCTTTTTTCTTTTTTCTTTTTTCTTTTTTCTTTTTTCTTTTTTCTTTTTTCTTTTTTCTTTTTTCTTTTTTCTTTTTTCTTTTTTCTTTTTTCTTTTTTCTTTTTTCTTTTTTCTTTTTTCTTTTTTCTTTTTTCTTTTTTCTTTTTTCTTTTTTCTTTTTTCTTTTTTCTTTTTTCTTTTTTCTTTTTTCTTTTTTCTTTTTTCTTTTTTCTTTTTTCTTTTTTCTTTTTTCTTTTTTCTTTTTTCTTTTTTCTTTTTTCTTTTTTCTTTTTTCTTTTTTCTTTTTTCTTTTTTCTTTTTTCTTTTTTCTTTTTTCTTTTTTCTTTTTTCTTTTTTCTTTTTTCTTTTTTCTTTTTTCTTTTTTCTTTTTTCTTTTTTCTTTTTTTCTCTCTCTTTCTTTCTTTCTTTCTCCTTCCTTCCTTCCTTCCTTTCTTCCTTTCTTTCTCTATGCAATCCTCACTGTGGCCCAGCTGAACTCCTTTCACAAGCTGCATGTCCAAGGTTTCCCATCCATTCCCAGTCTGTAAGAAGCAGAGTTAGGAAGGTGTTCCAAAGTGTAACTCATCACGAGTGCATGCTTTGGACCCTTGCATTGGATCCTTACTTTGGGGTGAGCAGCTGAGTTGGAGAGAAGCAGGGACTGGGTGGAGGATTGGCTGAAAAAACTGTAAAAGCTTAGTGGAGCCTCGAAGCAGCAAGACAGAGCAACCCAGGAGTTTTTGGGAGGTTGGGGTGGCCCTTCAGCCTTAGAGCAGGAGCCAATGAGCCACGGGCTCCTTTTCAAAGCATCCAAGGAACCAGTGACTCAAGCTCAGGGCAGGCAGCCGTAACCAGCTGTGACAGCTCTGATTTCTCCTGTACTTTCCGTGCTGTCTCCAGGCTCTGCCACATCACCCCGAGGAATCGGTCCCTGCTGGCAGCTTCCTCACCTTGGGCTGCCAGGAGCTCAGGGCTCTGAGGAGAGACACTGGCAAGGGCTGCTCCCAAAATAGCAGGGAGGCTCCTGGCTTTGGGTCAAATGTCCCCTGTGCTGGCCTTGGTGGGGGACACATTTTATGTCAGTGTTTCCACACTCACCACTCAGATGAGCTTCTGTGGAAGGGGAAAGGATGAGAGTTTCAAATGCAGACGCATTTTGGGAGATGCCCATCTATGCCTGAAATACCACTCCTGCTATGTACAAAGCACCAAAAATGGGAAAAAATATCCCACTTTAGTCACTATCATGATTAAACTGAGAATTCAGTATCAGATTTCGGCCCTGCTATGAGGAATAATTGCTAAATCACACGGACTCGGTGGTCATCGCCTCACTGGGCAAACAGGACCGGTGATGTCAGCCTGCAAACTGCATTTCCCTACGGAATGGCTCTCGCCAGGTCTTTCTCCTTCCCCAGAGCCCAGCTGTTAATGGATTTCCCTGGAAGTGACTCAGTACCCGGGTGTGATTCTGGCTGCGTGCACCCAGCGGATCCCAGCCTACGGTGCCCACGAGTCGTACTATTTTATCTGCTTATTGTGTGGCTGGAGGAGACCGAGCAGTGAGGGAATGTCCCAGGCTCATGGGATCCTGGGGCTGGCAGGGACCAGTCTTCACTCACCAGAAGCCACCCTCGTGGGGAATCACCAGGGGAATCGCCGAAGGAAGGATCTCTACAGCCTTTTTCTCTTGAACAAAGCAGTCATTTCCCCACGAGAATACTCCAGACACCCCCAAATACCTCATCCCTTCTCCTCACACACTCAGCCATGCCTGGGATGCTCTATTTTCTTTCAAATCACAGCGATTTGCCTTTCCTCTCCCAACTCCATAACAATGGTTGGTCTTTATAGGGCATTTTCCCTACATTAACCCCATGTTTGCTGCAGGAAACTGAAGCAGAGAAACAAGGTAAATGCATTTTTCAGAGCTAGAGCTGTCAGGAACTGTGGTGCCTCTTGACCTCCCTTGACAGCCTGCCAGGGCTGAAATCACTGGCAAACAGGGATTTTTGGGTAGAACTTAAGCTGAAGGAGGGTAAATTTAGATTACAAATTAGGAAGAAATTCTTTACTATATGGGTGGTGAGGCACTGGCACGGGTTGCCCAGAGAAGCTGTGGTTGCCCCGTCCCTGGAAGTGCTCCAGGCCAGGTTGGACGGGGCTTGTAGCAACCTGGGATAATGGAAGGTGTCCCTGCAGATGATCTTTAATGTCCCTTCTAACGCAGGCCATTCTATGATTCTATGATAACTTTCCCCAAAAAACCATTAAATCCTCATCCTACCTCCACAGTCTTTCCCTGCTGCCCTGTGCAAGCCCGAGTCTCTTTGTGAGTCAGAAATGCTGACACCTTGTCACCGAGCAGCGTGAGGGTGCAGGAAGGAGAATATTGCTTAGCAGCACTAAATCCAACCCTGCTCCTATTGTTCCTGGGCTTCTGAACCTGCTTCTCCTTTGCCCGCTTTGTCAACTTACTCACATTTGCTGTTTATGCTGGAATTATTTAGCAGCAAAAGTTTTCCCAGTGGTGTTTTGACATCCACCTCTTCTCCAAGAGGTTTGCATCTGAGATGCCAGTGTGCTGGCTCCAACCTGCTGCCTGCTGCCCTGGAATTGTTGGAGAAGGTTCAGATGGAGCTGCGTTGATCTGTAGAGCCCTAGGGCACAGTGTCCCCCACCTGAATTACCCAGGCTGGAACAACACAGTTATTTGTAGTGAAATCAGCAGTAAAGTTTTCATCCACTCTCACTAAGCTGAACCAAGACCCTTGGATGGCGCCGAGCCGAAACATGATTAACGGTTTTCCAAGCGCAAGCCAAAGGCAGGTGGAAAATACATCTTGGAGACCAGCTTGGTAGCACTTTGATGCCTTCTGAAGTCTTACCAGGATGTGAAAATGTACCTGGCATTTTGCAGCTGTAAATATGGGCTTCACAGCCACATACAGGACTTCCAGCTGCACAGATGCTACTTATCTTTGTGTTCTCCTGGAACAAAACCTTGCTTTATTTTTCTCACTTCCAAAATAAACTTCCTTTTCTGCACTCCCACAGAGAATTGCCACCAGGAAGAAAAACTGTACGGAGCTCTCTATCCAGCAGATTGCCTCTCTGTTCCCTCCACCCTGAGAACCTGAAAGCAGAGCTGGGCTACTGTTTACAGAAATCCGAAGTGCATTTAAAGATGTCTTGTTTCTAAATCCATCCATTTCTGATTGAAAGAAGCTGAGCTAGTCACATTCGAGGACCTCATTAAAATGCAAACAGCATCGCTTTTAATTGCCAGCGCTAAAAATTGTCATTATTTATTTTAAATGTCGAGGTGCATAAGAATATGTGTTTAATTGCAAAAAGAAGGAGGAGGTGAATTTTAAATGCACTTTGGAGATGCTGCAGCTTGAGCTCTGGCTGAGTGTTTCCACGAGGAATTGCAGTCGGCTGTTTCACCCTGCAATTCCTTCCATGCAGACACACTTTTTATACATTTTTTTTTCTCTTTTAATGCATCTGTTTGGCCTTTCTTTTTCAAAACCCTATTTCCCACCTTCTGCAAATTCTCACTCTTGAAGAAATCTGGAAATCGATCCAACACTTCCAGATCAGTCATTATTGGATGTTTGTCTGTTCACGCTGGTAAATGGGTTGAATGTGTTTAATTAGTTAAAGATGTGAAGTGCCGACTGAGTGCTAAGAAATGTTACGTAAGTGCAATGTATGGCAGACACACTGTGCCATGAAAGCCACGACACTGCTCTGCACTGAACCAGCACCTTTCCCCCAGGCTGGCAGAGCTCCTCACTGGCGCTGCCGGAGGTTGTCAGCACCCGACAAATTAGGAAATTGTTTTAATACGCGTTTACAGCTGAGAAAACTGAGGCACAGAACAGTGAAGTGCCTTGGCCCCATTCCCCTGGGGACTCGGCAGCAAAGCCAGGCATCCCAAATTCCACTGCCAGTTTCAGTTAGGGGTGACACTCCATAACTCCTGGCTGCATGGATGCTGCCACACTCGCTGTCAGCAAAACCCTGGGGTCACAGCCCAAAGATCAGCTGGGAGCAGAGGAGGAGGAGGTTTTGGATGGGATCTGGAGATGCTGCAGCCCACCAGAGTTTGGGGAAAGGCCCATGGAGTTGGTGCAGGGCCACAGGGACTGGCTGTAGGTGTGCTGACACGAACGGTTTGTGTCCTCAGAAAGGCTCCCATCCTAGTGAAGGATGGAGACCCCATCTCTTCCCTTTCCATAGTCAAGCTCTTCTGAGAAAGATCAATTTCCTTGGGAAGTGGCATGGTTCTGCTTCCCACAATGCCTTTTTGGTAGGGCTTGCTACACTGAGGAGGGAGAGGAAGAGCAGCTTCATCTCCTGCTGCCCAGCTCATAATTTCCCATCTCCTGCCCGTCCTGTGGATTCTTGCTGGACCCATTGACTCACGGACTTTCCCCGTGAAGCCCAAGCAGCTGTGTGGTGAGTCAGGGCAGCTGGGACACAGTTGAGCCACAGCAGGCCACTGCTCTGTGCCTAAAGTCACCACCTAGGAGCTGGGACATGCCACATCCACGGGAGGCAGACCCAGACAGATTGTCCCTGGAGGGCCTTGGACAGGATACGCATCATCCCTGCTGCCTGGCACCTCTGCTCTGTTCTTCTTCAGCAGCATCACTATATTCCCCCCACTTCCTCCTCCTTGCAGCCTCTCCCTCCCTCTCCAAAGCATTTTTCTTCAATTGCTTTTATAAGTGTGCTCTCTTTGGATTGCAACGTCCTCTGGAAAAATTGATTTCACACCATATTTGTATGTTTAACAAAAATAATTCCGAACACCAAAAACAAGCCGTGCCCTGACTGGCGTTACGTAGCGTTTGTGATAATTGGATTCTCAGAAAGCCAAGCACTTTCTGGGTTTTAATGAGATTCAGACTTTAATTACTGCGGCCCTTTCCCAGGCATGCAGTAGAAGCAGGGAGGAAAATGACCATAATCAGGACTTGGGCATGTTGCAAGAGACAGCCTTGATGGATCGTGTTTCGGTTCCTTAATGAGGGGCCATTCTTGCCACACAGTTGGAAAGCCACTTTCTCTTGCAGTGTGGCCCATATTTACACCCCTTAGGATTTTGTCCACAAACCACTGCTGCAGCCTCTTAGAAGACACTTCTTCCTTGATGGAAAGCCAGCAGAGATGGCTTCTGGTCCTGCAGGAGAAGAGAGGGAGACAAGGACATGGTGGTGACTGGCACATGTTTTTGCTGAGTTCTGCATGCAGCACAGGAAGGACGTGGACTTGCTGCAGCAGGTTCAGAGAAGGGACACCAAGCTGATTAGAGGGATGAAGGCCTTCTCCTGTGAGGAAAGGCTGAGAGGGTTGGGATTGTTCAGCCTGGAAAAGAGAAGGCTTTGGGGTCACCTAATTGTGTCCTTCCAGTACCTGAAGGAGCCAACAAGAAAGATGGAGAGAGACTGTTTACAAGGTCCTGGAGTGACATGACAAGGGGGAGTGGATTCAAATTGTCAGGGAGTAGGTTTAGATTGGATATTGGGAAGGAATTCTTCCCTGTGAGGGTGGGGGGGCCCTGGCACATGTTGCCCAGAGAAGCTGTGGCTGCCCCATCCCTGGAAGTGTTCAAGGCCAGGTTAGATGGAGCTCTGAGCAACCTGGGATAGTGGAAGGTGTCCCTGTCCACAGCAGCAGGGTTGGAACTGGATGATCTTTAAGGTCCCTCCCAATCCAGGCCATTCCATGATTCTGTGATTAAGGTTTTGATGATGATGTTGATCATCCTAGCACAGAGTGATCCTTGGGAAGGGTCCAGGATTCCTGCAGGACCAGCACCAGCTTCCTGCAAGCCCCTAGCACAGCTCTTCACCTCCTGCACGGTGCAGATCCCAGGCAACTCCTGCCCGTAAGGCTGGGATGAGTCACTCGCTGGCTTTCTCGCTTCCCACCTCCATCCTGCAGGATGCGGCGTTTTGTCGAGTCTTATCTGCACTGAGGTTGAAGGAAGCAGATGAATGCAGTGGTTTCATGTCTGCAGAGCGCTGGCCTCAGCGGACGGGTGGAGTCATCAACAGAAAAACTCAAACTTTATGTGGGAGGAATCAAGATTCTGCGTGGCCATCTGAGAGGACCTTTAGGTTGCCATGTTCAGCCTGTGTGACGATGTTCAGATCCAAGCCAAGATAAATTAATTAAAAAAAAAAAGCTTTGTTAGGCACCACATCAAACTCATCAAACTCACTGATGAGCTGATGTATCGCCTCACAGTGTTCCCACATCCACTCATTTTACATAATGATAAGAAATCTCTCTGTCTTTGCGTTCTCGATAGCCCTACTTCTTAACTTTTGTTATCCCATCCTCCTTTCGCTGGTCAGAGACTGATGTCACTCCCTGCCTTCCCCCTTGCTGTGTTCAGGACCGAAGTCAGAATTGCCAGGTAAAAATTTCCAAGATTGCTCTTCTTTCCATTTTCTTTTCCAAGTTCCCAGCTATCTGCCTGGTTTTCCATCACTTCTAAAAGGTCACCGCTGTTGCTTCTTTTCCTCTCAGCAGTCTGGAGTACACACTGTCCTTGCTTACCACACACAAGCATTTCCTTGGAATTACCTTCTCTGTAGCCGCTCGCTGCTTCCGCATTCAGCCACACACTCTGGATGCCCACACAGCAACGACTGCTGCGTGCCGGCAGCAGGCAAAGCTGAGGTCTAAGCGGGCAGCAACAGTGAGCGGCTTGAATGACTCTTGACATGAGGCACTTCAGCACCCACTGTGGGCAGGTTCGGCACCTCCAACCTGCTCAGTGCTATGATCTCCATCAGTTCATGGGATGGGGTCAGCAGTGAAGGACACATGTAGGAACTGGGGAGGAGCTCAGCGGGGCTGGTGCTGTGAGGCGAAAGCCTCGCACAGGGCTCAGAGCACGCCTGGGAGTGCGGTTTTTGTGGCCATCCCCTCTGGCACTGCCCAGGCAATGAGACAGAGCAGGGACACGTCTTCCAGTCCTCATCCTCCAGAGACAGACCTGTGTCTCCGGTACTTCTTGAGCCTCAGTGCCCCCTAACTGCTCTGTAGGATCAACCCCCAGAACAGAATTGTGTTGTTGCTCATCCCCCCACCTTCCCTTTTCTCATGCAAACTTGCTTGCTTTGCCCTTTTCCATTTCCAGACCTGTTATTTTTACCCTCAGAGCTGTGTATTCCCAGGGGGAGCCACGTCTGCCGCTGCTGTCCTGCGGGAAGAGGCAGGGCTGTTCTGCCTCCCCAGGGCTCATTTTCAGGGCTCTGCGGCTCTCATGAGTGGTAAGTGCTTCCCAGACATCCAGGACAAACAGGGAGCTGGGAATCATGAGCAAATCTGTAGTTTTGGGGTTTGTGTAGGGTCATATTCCATGAGGTTACAACACACTCTTGAGCTTCTTCCAATTTTGCATGGAGCCAAATTCCCCATTCTTGACAAAGATGACTGGATTCAAGGCAAAGGGAAGCACTAAAGGTCTCAGAGAAGATAAAGAGGATGAGCTGGAGGACTCCCATGGGATCAGGGCCTCACCTTGCAGAAGGACACAGTCAGACTTAGGTCCCATTGAGACAAATCCCAGGAACAAGGTGTCTGCACAAAGGCTCTTAAGCTGGGGCTTATGCAGAGCAAACTCCTTCACCCCCTACAGTGACCAAGGAGCTTGAATTTCCACACCTAAGTCTGGTCAAACAGGAGTACATCAGCAGGTAATGTGGGATGACCTGTGCAGGAAGTGAAGTCCCTTGATAAGTGCCAAGACTGGAGAAGGGACATCTGCCTTTTGGTGTCCCTCCTGTTATACCAGAAGCAGGAGAAACTGGGATCTGCCTGGCTTGGAGCATGCAGCACCACTTCAGGACACAACCTGAATGCTGTTCTGTGTCCCAATCTAAACCAGCAAGGGAAAACCCGTGCTGGACAGGGTTAGGAGGGAGCTTGTTTTATTCCAGCACGTGTTGGGCTGATACTCTCTGGACTGTGCTTTTCCAGGTGCTCATGTTGAAGGACGTGGTGATTTGGGTCATATTCCTGTTTCTTTTCTCTGACTTTGGGTTGTGTATCCTTCTCTTCTGGCATCTCTGGAGAGGGACTCCTCATTCTCAGCAATGTGGGGAGGCCTCTGAGCCCTACAGTCAATCCATGGATGTGAGGGCAGGTCAGAAAAGTAGCAGGGATGGCACTCCCACATCCCACAAACCTCTGAGCTCTGGCTGCCAAGCCCACACAGATGACTGCCCGTAAGCACGAGTCCATCCCAAGCCTCCAGCAGTCACAGGACCGTTGCCTCCCTCCTTTTCCCAGGAAGCAGATTGCAAACCCATGTAACCGCAGGGACCAGCAGAGCATGGATGGGCTCAGGCCTCAGTCCACGCCTGCCTGCGGCTCCTGGGAAATTGCTTCTGAAGGGGCAGGGGAAGCTGAGCCTGGGAAGAAACAAGCCTCCCTCTGGGTATGTGGCTCACCTCTCTTCCTGAAAAAATGGAAGCACTGTCCTGCAATGGACTGAAAACTTCTGGATCTGTAGATAAAAAAAGCCCCAGATCATGTGTCACCCCAGCCCCTCCCAAAAAGCCTTTTGGTGGGAGCAGGGTTGTGCTCTGGACAGAACAGAGTCTGTTTGGGTGGATTTGCTGCTGGGGCAACAGTGAAATGCAGCTTGAGATCCCTGAATGACTTGTTTCCCTGAGTGAAAATGCTTAATACTCCACAGAATATTATTTCTCTCTTAAGTGGAAGAAAAATTCATCTCTCTTCATGAGAGCAATGTGTTCCTCTTATTTTCCACTTGTGCCTGAGTGCCAAAGAGAGCCTTAAGTGGAGCATCTACGGCCACGGAGGGTGACCTTGGTGAACAGGCATATCCTTCTCCAAGCCCTGCCCTTCCCAGAACTGCTGCCAGTATTTCCACCTACAAAACCAGGAACAGACACAACAGGAAGCAATGCTCTGGAATAAAGCAGCTTTTCAGAGACTTCGGAGACTGGGCACAACCCCTCCCCAGGGAATGCTGGGATGGGTTGGTGGGTTTGGCATGTGGATGTTTCATGTGCGTGGCCATATAATTGCGTTTCATCGGGCCTGGGAAGTGAAAGGATGCTTTCCTTTTCCAGAGGTCAGGCCTTACTGCTCCTTACGGCTCTCTGTGCCAAAGATTGGAGAATGCCTGTGGCGGAGAGGATCATTTCCAGGTTATCTGTGGGTCCTCCTCTCCCTATTCCTGGCTGTGCAGATCCCGACTGAGATGTCTGCACAGGATGCAGAGCAGCTGGCAGAAGCTGCCGAGATGGTCTGCAGCTGGCTAAGCAACTCCAAGGAAAAGGGATGGGAGCTGGCATCACCTCCACGTGGCCTGTGGCTGGACACTCCACAGGAAACAGGGAGAGCCCAACAGCCTCACTGGAAAAGTCATCTTCTGCACAGATCAAAGCATTTGACTGTCCTCAGGAGGAGAAAATAACTAAAGAGAGTGAGAAACCTTGGGCTGTTTAGGAGAGAGGCAGAGGGAGAATGTGCCTCCCTGGAAGGGCCTGGCAAGAGTCAGGCTTGCAGAGGTGGGACAGAACATCCTAGGAGGGCACTGGGAGAGCACTGAATTTTATCATTTTCATATAAAATAAAAATAGGTTAAAAACCTTTGTTTGCAAATCCAGAGCACAATTAGTAGTGAGTCATGGAAAGTGTTGTTCCAGCTACTGTGAAAAACAAGCTGGCGCTGAGGGGTCTGCTGGTCATTTGAAAGCACAGAGAGCTTCAGCCTGAGATTCCTCCTTCCTTAATTGCACCACTCTTGGCCACTCGCTCTAAATTAAGCAGACAGGAGCACAAGAGAACTAATACACTGCTCTGAAAGGCAAACTATTAACCAGTGTCTCTCAGATGTTTAACTTCAAGGAGGTGCGATTGAAATCTCATCAATTACAATCAGTGGACATGAGGAGGGCTTGAAGTTCATCCATAATATAATTTGAAGAGTAATAAAAATTAAAGATGTGAAATCTCTGTTGGGCTGTGCCTGCTTCAGTCCCCAGGGTGAGTTAGATGGGTCCCTGTACCATGATTCCCACTGTGTTGTGTTGTGTGCAGTAAGTGCAGCTCAAGAAAAGTTTCTCTGATGCACTTTTGTTACTCAGAGGATATTGGTGTTGAATATTTATACCACACTTACAAATTTAAGGATTTTCTGTGCAGCCCCAGGCGTATTTCCTGCTTTTGGCTTCATTGGCAGTTTTCTCTTTCCAAAATTCACCCAGTTTTTCTGACAGTTCTTCTGGACCACCAACAGCTCTCTGCTGTCCCTGGCATCCTCTTCCTTTAAACACTTTGCCCAAGTTCCCTGCCCTCAGCAAACCAGTCAATGGGAACAATGGACTTAGGGGAGACCGTGACATTCCCGGCTGAAAAACAAGATTGAGTCCTTCACTTCCCACTGTGCTGCTGACAGAACGTTACTTAGCACTCCTACCCTGTGACACATTACCCAAACATTAGTTAATTATCCTGCATGACTCCTTAGAAAGTAGGCGATTAACTACTTCGTTTTGTTCTCCTGACGAAGAAACCCATGCACAAAAAGAGGTTAATAGGGGAAAGACCAACCCTGTCATGTAGGGTGGAGAACATCCCTGCGGCCTGTATCAGAGAACGGTTTTAGTTGGAAAAAGACCTTGAAGATCATCTCATTCCAACTCCCCTGCCATGGGCAGGGACACCTTCCATTGGGCTGCTCCAAGCCCCGTCCAGCCTCTTCTTGAACGCTTCCAGGGATAGGGCAGCCACAGCTTCTCTGAGCAACCTGTGCCAAGGCCTCACCACCCTCACAAGGAAGAATTCCTTCCCAATATCCCACCTAACCCTGCTCTCTGGCAGTGTGAAGTCATTCCCCTCTGTCCTGTCACCCCATGCTTTTGTCCCAAGTCCCTCTCCAGCTCTCCTGGAGACCCTTTAGGCACTGGAAGGAGCTCTAATGTCTCCCCAGAGCCTTGTCTTCTCCAGATGAACACCACCAGCTCTCCAAGCCTGTGTCCAGAGCAGAGTTGCTCCAGCCCTTGGAGCAGCTTTGTGGCCTCCTCTGGACTTGCTCCAACAGCTCCGTGTTCTTCTTATGTTGGGTGCTCCAGAGCTGAACACAGTACTATAGGTGCAGTGTGACCTTCCAGTCAACTCCACTTGAATTCCTCCAGTTCGGAGGAGAAATGCAGAGCATGGGGCTTGTCTTACCCATCTCAGCCATCTGCAATAAAGTGAGCCCTTCTAGAATGTGCATAAACAGACCAGCACCTCAGAAGAGTGATTCAGCTTCACGCAAGACGTGTCCAGTTGTGGTGGGCTGAATCATCCTCTGGGAAGAGCACCCAAGGAGTCCACCTTCTCCATAGTGGCCAGGGGAAGGTGTGGATGCCCCAAGCAGACAGTGTGAGTTGTCTCCAAACCACAGACATCAGTGTTGCCAGGATCAGTGCTCAAGAGTTCCTGGATCCTGAGAAATGTTTTGCTGCTGTCATTTGAGCCGACTTTGATGTGCATTGTGGAGCCCCACGACAGAAAGAGGGCTGCAAGCTCGCTACTATTAATTTGATGACCAATACTCCATGAATTGGGGATACCTTTCGAGGGAGAAAATGCTGCAATACACTATTTCTAATGCAGAGAGAAAACATTCAGCAAAAAGGTCTATAAAATAAAGCAACAGAAGGACTCCAAGTCTAATAACAAGAGCTCTAGCCATTGTGACTAAGTACGCCATAACATCTGTAATTAGGCACTATAGCAACTATTGAATTCCAAGGCACATTTTGCATCTGAAACACAGGACAGAGGTCTCTTTGGGTGATTCAGAGGAATCATCACAACACCCCAGTGCTCTGCAGCGTACAACAAGCAGCGTGTGCCTGGCGTGGAAGCGCATCCCTGTGGGAGCACCCCTGCCTGGGATGAACGCACCTGCCTGGGGTGGAAGAGATGAGTAAATATTTTTAGCCTGAGGCACAGCTGGGAGTGTCTCGCCTGCTTCCTACGAGTGCTGAATTATGGAGCGGAGCTGAGTGTGGTGGCGCATCATGCTGGTGGGCACGGAGAGGGTGGCACGGGGGCGACAGTGGAAAACTGCATTTTCCAAAAAAGAAGGACATGGTATTGTTGGAGAAAAGTCCAGAGGAGGGCCACAAAGTTGGTAAAAGGACTGGAACATCTCCCTTAGGAAGACCGGCTGAGAAAGTTGGGGCTGTTGAGCCTGGAGAAGAGAAGGTTGTGTGGCGATCTCACAGCAACTTTCCAGTATCAGGATGGGGACTACAGGGAAGCTGGAGAGGGACTCTTCATGAGGAATTGTAGTGATATGACAAGGAGTAATGAGTACAAAGTGAAAGAGGGGAAATTTAGGCTAGATATTAGGAAAAAATTATTTACTGTGAGGGTGGTGAGGCACTGGAACACCAGTGGGAGGATGTGGATGACCCAACCCTGGCAATGTCCAAGCCCAGGCTGGATAAGGCCTGGAACAACGTAATCTAGTGGAAGGTTCACCTGTTCATGGCAGGTGAGGTTGGGACGAGATGATCTTTGAGGTTCCTTCCAACCCAAACCATTCTGTGATTTTACCAAAGGATGGAGAGTGTGAGTGTGATTTGTGCTGCCATTCCCATCTCACTGTCCTTTCCCTGCCCTCGGGTGCCCTATTTCAGTTCAGACAGGGCTGAGCACGCAAGGCTACCAAGATCTTCTTTCCCCAGTGTGGCTCGGAGCCACTTGCATCCCTTAAAAGGCATCTTCTGACTCAGATACACTCTCCTCCATTGTCTAGGGCATGTTGTTTTGCAGCTGGAGACTGGTGAATGAAGCTGAGTTACTGACCTTGATTCAAAAAAATGCACACTTGTGCTTTGCAAAACAAGCCTTTTTGAGCTGGCTTTTATGCAGAGAATTATGCCAATGTGTGCATGGAGGCGCTGGCATTTCGGGCCCTTTCAATCTTCTGGATTGTCAGAGAGGTCTTTCACTGATCTAAGCCTTCAACCAAAGGATAGATGCTGCGAGAGGCGGTGAAGAGGACTCAAGCAGTACTGGAGTGTTTAGCCCAGGAGCAGATGCTTGGATCAGGGCCTAGATCAGAAGAGGTATTTTATTACGCTGAAGGAGGTATTGTTTTACTGCATTGTAAGGAGGCACAGATGATCCCTCTCTCTAAAGGGAGAAATAAAAAATCATCTGGTTTTGAGGCTTGTTCTCATCCCTTTTCGGTGTGGATGTGCATGGCAGCCCCACAGGAAATGGGTCTCAATGAGTTTTGCCACTTTTTTCCATCATGTGATCAAAATGAGAGATGAAGATGAGTGGGGCCAGTTTGAGGAGTTTTCGGAACTCCCCCTGGTCCCGCTCCAGCCTTGCCCACAGGTTAGAAACATTTTCCTTTGAAGGTGCTATGGGAGGCAGCAGGCATTTGGTTTGGGAGGAAGCTCTTAGCCTGGGTCTGGTGCAGGCAGGAGGTTTTACTCCCTTTGCACCACGTCTGAGTTAAACGAAGCCCTGGCCTTGCAGGAGGAGCTCGGTTAGGTGAGCATCGCCAAAATGTGGTAGGACAATACCCCGCCGGGCCAGCACTCCGCTTCCGCTCCCTAAACAATAGGAGTTTACACAACTGCAGCCCACTTGAGGTTTCTGCCTTGCTTCATGGCTGAGCAACAAGACCCCAAATGTTACAGCTCTGCCTCATGTCCTTGGCTCTGTCCTGCTTTGGAAGGAAACATGCAGCGGCCTGTGCTGCCAATGCTATTTCCTCTCTCGCTTGTCTTTAAAGGTCTCTTTTTCCAACAGCTGATCGGCTCCGCAGCTCTGGGGAGGACGTGAGATCCGGCTGGCCCACGAGCTGGCTGGTATGGCTGCGTGCCATGTTGTTGTTTGTATTGCTTTCATTTTTCTGGCGTTACTTGGCTCTTCCACGCAACTTGTTTTCATCCTGAACTATGTGCTCATTACATATCCAAACGCCCACGCGAGGTTTTGCATGAGGAAACTCGAAACACACGCGCAGTAGAGGAGCGAGTTCCTGATGGGGGGGATGAGATATTTGTCTCGAGGCTGACACAAACAATTGTCAGATCCCCGAGTTTCCTGCAGTTGGGGTTCCAGCCTGCTGATGACGAGCATGTGAATGCCGTGTGTGCATCCTCCTGGCAAAGAGATGTGGGGAACATCTCTTGTGGTCACCCTGGCCTCTCCCAGCAACTCCAGCTACTGTCCAAGGCACACGTCCAGGGACCTCTGAGCTCTCTGGCAGGCTGGTCCCTGGACGCCAAAGGGACCTTCTGCTGCTAGGAAAGCTCTCACTTCCCCTCTGCGGCCCCATCCTCAGAGAGCAGCCAGCCACAGGCAGCACGGATCCATCCAGCCAGCTCTAGGCCGGGAGGCACCAAAACGTGCTGGAGGGTTGCAGTGAGGTCCCAAGTGAGGGGGACAGAAGCAGGAAAACTCTGCACGGGGTTTGCTTCATATGGACTAGGAAGCTCGTGAAGGGCCTGGAGCACAAGTCTGATGAGGAGCGGCTGAGGGAGCTGAAGGGGGCTCAGCCTGGAGAAAAGGAGGCTTGGGGGGAACTTCTCACCCTCTACAACTCCCTGACAGGAGGGTGCAGCCAGGTGAGGGTCGGTGTCTGCTCCCAGCAATAGGATGAGAGGAAACGGCCTCAAGTTGTCCCAGGAGAGCTTTAGATTGGACATCAGAGAAAATTTCTTCACTGCAAGTGTTGTCAAGCACTGGAACAGGCTGCCCTAGGTAGTGGTGGAATCACCACCCCTGTAAGTGCTCAAAAATCACATAGATGTGGCACATGGGGACATGGTTTAGTGGTGGGTTTGGCACTGCTGGGTTAATGGTTGGACCTGATGATGTTACAGGTCTTTTCCAACCTTAATGGTTCTGTGATTCTATGTATAAGTGCCCTCTTTGCGGTACTTCCCTGGAGCAATGGGTCTCAGTCACTGCTGGAGGCAGGATGGGGCGTTGGTGCCACTGGGCTCCCCAGATTCCACAGATCCAGTGTTACATTGGCACAGCAAGCATGGCACAGGCCTGGACCAGCACAGTGGGGTTCAGATTCTTGTGTTTCCTGAGTTTTCTCCCCCTCTTCTATGGCCCTGTCACCATCTGGGTTCCAGCAGCTGCCCTGGTTGGGACACAGAGAGCTCATCTGGAGGCTGCAGGCTCTCCAAACCTGCAGCACAACACTGCCCTGCACATCATGCTCCTCCCCACCGTGCTCTGCCCACTCAGAGTGTGGAAAAACCCTCTTCTCCAGCAGCCACTGGTAACTGCGCAGGACTGGGCAGGCTGTGCTGGAGGGACCTGGGGGCTCGGTTTGCAGCTTTGGATTGCTCTGCTTCCTCACAGCCTTCCCTGCTGCCTGTGCTGCAGATGAGTAAAGATTTTCCAGGGCTGTCAGTACTGCGTATTTCACCAGCATTCCCTTCACTTTAAGTCCAAAATGTGCTAAAAAAACGCTGGCTTGGCATCCAGGTCTTGATTCAAGTGGTAACAAGATATTGGGCAGAGAAATCCTGGGGTGGTTTTGCTGTGCAGCAGCGAGCTGCTGGCTCTTCCTCCTTTTCCTCCTCCTCCTGGCTGCTGCAGTGTTGTTACCCCTACTCTCAATCCCCTAAATTTCATATTCAGAGGTCACAGGTTTCACACAGCATCGCTCCTCTTGGGCTGCGAGGCTCTGAACACTGAGGTGGTGTCTCTTTCTCTGGGGCTGGGAGTATATTATTAGTAAAGTACTTGTTTTATTACTCCTGTTTTATTATTTGCCACTCCTGTGGCAATTTTGGGAGGGGGATGCCTGCAGGCAGGAGCTGGGATAAGTGAAGTCTGAAGTGCCACGGGAAGGCCACAAACTTCAAAAGGCCTCGTTAGTGCAGCAGCAGAGGGAGATGTGGAAGCTTGTGCCTCGTCCACGGATTTTGTTGTGTTGTTGCTGAGCTGTGTGGCTTTGATACCAGTGAAAACACAGTGAACCCCCTCTGGGAATGGGTCTTGAGATGAAGTGCTTTCTGCTCCCCCTCACTTTTGAAGCACCCAGTTGATGTTCAGCCTTCAAGGCTGCTGAGCGAGTTTTTCATCCGCAGGCAGATTTTGCTGCCACATTCTCACTCGCTTTCCTAAAATAAAGGGGAAAAAAATAAAAGAATCCTTGTGCTAATTTAATCTAGCCAGGCATCCTGCTGTCCTGCCTCATAATATCTCTCCAATCTGTCATTTCCAACAGACAGCGGTTTACTGGTTTGGCTTTTTTTTTTTTCCTCCCCCTGGTCTTGAAATATCTCCCTGGCTTTCTCAAGTAGCCCAGAGCTCCCCCAGGGGTGTCCCAAGCTTCCCCCTTGCTTTGGTGGCAGTTCTGGGTGAACACATCTCCCTTCTCCAGGAAAAACCCTACAAGAACCTCAGAGAGAGAAACTTGTCAAAGAACCCCCAGCTTATGTGTTGGGTGGTGCTGGGTTGGTGGTTGGACTTAATGATCTTAAAGGTCATTTCCAACCTTAACAATTTTATAAGTCCAAAACTGGGTTTTTCTAGATCCCTTTCCCAATCACCCACCTGCGTGGGGCCAGGAAAGGAACATTTCCTTTGGTTAATCAACACTCCATAAGCCCCTCAGGGCATCCCCCTCGAGGCACACGGGGCACCCCCATAGCCCCTCATCCCCAGAGTGCATTCCCCAAACTTCTCACCTCACTTCAAACCCTTGAGGCATCCCTTGGGCTCCTCAGGGCATCCCCTCAGACCCACAGCCCCTCTGAGCCCCTCAGGGCACCCCTCGAGCCCCTCAAGCCATCTCAGCTCCAGGGGGCAGCCTCTGAGCCCCTCTGGGCATCCCCTCAGACCCACAGCCCCTCTGAGCCCCTCAAACCATCTCAGCTCCAGGGGGCATCCTCTGAGCCCCTCTGGGCATCCCCTCAGACCCACAGCCCATCGGAGCCCCCTGAACCCCTCAGGGCGCCTCAGCCCCAGGGGCAGCGTCTGAACCCCTCAGCCCCACAGGGCATCCTCTGAGCCCCTCTGGGCATCCCCTCAGACCCACAGCCCATCGGAGCCCCCTGAACCCCTCAGGGCGCCTCAGCCCCAGGGGCAGCGTCTGAACCCCTCAGCCCCAC
>VZTE01001941.1:215938-320540 GCA_013397775.1 Eulacestoma nigropectus
CTTTAAGAGCGCGGCCCCTTTAAGAGCTTGGCCCCGCCCCCCGCGGTCGCTGCCGGGGCCGCTGCTGACAACAAGATGGCGGCGGCGGCGGGTCCGGCGGGCGCTGAGAGCCGCGTGCTGGGCTACAGCCTGCACCGCTGGAGCAGCTTCTCCTCCACCTACCTGCCCGAGTGAGTGCCGCGCCTGGCGCCGCGCCTGGAACGGGCTCCGGGCTCGGGTCTGGGTGTGGCCGGGCGGCCGGGCCTGTGTGGGGCCTGCGCGGGCCCCGCGCTGAGGCCTGCGCGGGGAGGCCGCGGCGGGGGGAGTGGGACCGGAGCTGTGTGTGAGCGGCGTTCTGTGTGTGAGAGGGCTCTGTGCGGCAGATTTTGGGGGGCTGTGTGTGAGAGGGGTCTTTACAGCAGGATTTCGGGGGCTGTGTTTGGTGGAGGTCTGTGTTTGGGAGGAGGTGCTCAGCGGGATTGGAGGTTCGGGGACAGGTCATCATCACTTGGGGGTGTGTTTGGGGAGGTGGTTGATGAAGACATTTGGGGGGAGTTGTGTTGGGCAGAGAGTCTGGGCTTGCAGGTTTGGGGTGATGAGTTAAGTGGGGAGGGCCTGGAGGGTGAGGTTTAGGGGGTGCTTTAGCAGGAGGTATGAGCAAAGGAAAGTTGCACTTAAGGAGTAAAAGCTGACCCCAGATTTGGGGGAGGAATAGGTGCTGATGTGGGAGAGGCTGGTCAGTTACTGGGTGAAACGAGGAGAAGGGTCAGTGCCCCCCCTTCCCTGCCCTGCCCCTGTCAGGTGCCTGTGGGCTCTGTGTTTTTTGGCAGATGGGCATCCTCTCCTGCCCCTGACCTCTGGAATGCTGGGCTGTGTCGCCTGCTCTGTGTGGTTTTAGGGGAAAGGGGTCACCTGCTGCCCTAATCGCGTGTCTTTAGGAATTTGGGGGTTGGTAGGAGTTGTTACAGCCATCGGTTTGTGCTGCTGTACCAACTGATCCCATCCTCAGTGGGAGAGTTGGCCATAAGGCATCCAGCTGCAGCCTAGGGAATTCCTCTAGTTGCTGACAGTCAAGTTTGAAGTGACCACAGTGTGGTTTAGGTGTGATGTTTTTGGTGTACCTTTTGGATAAGTCATTCTTGGTGCTGGAATTTGGGAGGACTGCTGGGGTCACAGCACAGCTAGGTCATCATGGGCTGTAGAGACTCATCTGGTCATCGATTGTGCTGCATTTACTGACCTTTGATTGATGTATCCTGAACTCACCCGCCATCAACAAGTGACAGAGTTGCCTTAGTTGTTAATTATTAATATCCTCAATTATCTCCACTTTTGAAAATAAGCAAACCTCTAAAAGCAGGTTTTTAACTGAGGTCCGAATTGTTTTGTTTTTCTGTATATTTTCTGTGTTAGATGGGAAAAAGAACTGGTTTCTTTTGTAGTTGGTAATCTTTGATGATAATTAAGTCATCCCTTTTACTCTTCCTGTTAAAACAGCTTGAGTTTAGGGTGCCTCTTTCAGGTCTCTGATTGTCTTGTGGTTATTTCTACTGGCATTTCTGGCTTTTAAAATCTTATTAAAGTGTTGGTCCCTGAGCGGAGGGGTGACAGTCCATTATTGATCTCAGTGATGAGATATAAACACAGAGTATTGTCTTTCTCCTTGATACTCCTTTCCAAGGCTCCCATTAGTCCCTTTTGCTACAGACTCATGTCAGGAATTAATGTTCACGTGGCATCTGCAGTGCTGCCCAAAGTCCTTAATGCCTTCCCTGATACAATTCCCATTCCTGTAGCTGGGCTGGAATTTTATAAACGCATGACCTTGCATTTGGCTGTTTTTAAGATGTTGTTTAAAAGTGCTTGTCATCAGTGAAAACAATTTTATCTGCTATTAAGCACTGTAATCCCAGCAAAGGGGTTGTTCTCTGGTGTGCTGACCTTGGTCTGAGGGATGCCGGTCCTGCTGTGCTGTCTGCTATGGAAGTTTTGGTTTCTGCTTGCTAACTTTTGATTCTCGTGGTCTGGGAGAGAGCTGGAATACAGTCTGAATTGGAAAGGAGAGGCTTTGACCTGTGATTGAAGATCAGCCTCTCAAAAAGAGAAAGTTTAATAAGAAATGTAGGGGAGGGTGGGTTTTTGGGGATGGACTGAAGATGGAAATCTTGAAAATCGTTAGGACAAGATCATAACACCCTGTGGGATGCACATGCACACAGAGCTAAAAGCTGTCTTAGTGTTTAATATGTAGAACAAAATGATGCTTGTCTGGAAGGACTCGATCTTTCTTAGAGGATGTTTTCTGACTTACATGATCATATGACATTGGGAATCCTGGTTATACTGTAGTTTAAATAAGTTTGCTGGCATGCCTAGAAAGAAACCACTTTAACCTTGAAGGAGAAAAGGGGCACTGCTTGTTGTTGGGAGTTGTAGCATTGCAGGCAAAGTGCTGGGGGAGGAGCAGCAGAGGAGCTTGTCAGCTAAGCGTGATTTAAACACGTCTTAAGTAGTTGTATGGTTTTAAATGTAAAACAAAGTTACGGAATATAAAACTTTGATCACTGCTGACCAGGGAAGAAATGACATGTTTGCTGACATCTCACCTGCTTATGTGATGCTGAACTGACAATGAAACTTTTCAGAATACTGAAATCACCTGATAATCTCTCTTTTAATTAAAAAGGTCTAGACAAAGCAAAACAAAAAGAGTTTTTCAAAGGTGTTTTTGGTCACGCTCTAGTTGAGGATCAGGAGTCTATTGAAGAGCACCCATTTTCTTTCCGTGACAGAGAAGCTTCCTCTGCTGAATGCCATCATCTTTCCTCTTGCATTTGGTGGTGGTACTGGAGGATTAGTCAGTGCTGGATCCAGTTTCTGGCAGTTTTACCAGTGCTGCAGCTACCTGCATGTTTGCAAGGACCTTTCCAGACATTAAGTGAGGATTGTCTTTTTCGTGTCTGCCAAGGAATAGTTCTCCTGTTTTTCAAACCACTGGAGTTGTTGTCTTTTAGTTTGTATCTACCAGCAAGAAGACTGACTTGGATATTTATTTTAGAAACTGTGGGTAGGAGTCAAAGAATTGATCTGGTAATAGTGGCTGGCTCAGTCTGTGTTGTAGGGGAGGTTGTGCCTTTGGGAAGAGAATTGATCCAAGAGGAGATTTGGTGTTGAAACATCTGGTGTTCCCAGAGATGCTCTGCCTGTGCAGAAGCACCGGTGCATTGAGAGGCTTCAGCTTATCCAACCTGGAAAATGACCAACCCAGCCCATCGCCTGAGACTGCTCTGTCAGATCCTTCCTTGCCTCTCCAAGGTTCCTCCCCAAAGGAATGGAGCCTCAGGGGAGGCTGCTCCCTGATGCCTGGAATGGGACTGGCCTAGGGATTTCCCCACCACCGAAGTCGAAGTCGCTTCACACCAGTGACACAAACGAGTGCTGGTGTCTTTTGACATGCACAGAGATAGGGAGATGAACTTTTTTCCCCTCCCTCTTCTTCCCTCCTGCAGGAAGTGATGAGCTCAGTCACTTAGTTTCTTCTTTGGACAAGGAGGGAATAAACAGTTTATAGAAGGTAATGCAGGCCTTGCTTCAACTTGGGGTTTTTTTTGGTAGGAAATAGAACCAGAAGCTGTTGCTCTACACTGAGAGAAGCACTTCATATCCCAACTTTTTTAGTGGCCTGTTTTTACACCTGCTCCAGTTTGAACTTCCCCCTCAGGTGACTCAGAGGTGAAGTGCTGTGCTCTGTGCGATGGCAGCCGTGTACCCTTTTTTATTGCCAGATTACTGTATCCTGGGGCCGTGGGTTCTAGAGGCTGCATCAGCCTCGTCCTGATGGTATTTTGTATTTGGTAATGCACTCAGGTCCTTCTGTCACTGATTTATATAGCTGAAATCCCACTTCAGGGAGTAACAAGAGCTTTTTGCTGTGTTGCTCTATTCACATGCCTTTGTGAGGAAGGTTCATCCTGTTTCTGTTGCTCAAATTTTCAGTCCTTCGAGTTTTCCTGTATGGAAGCTGTGTAGAGGAAGATCAGTATATTTCCTGTGTTTGACTTCAGGATTTTTAATTAGAATTTCGTTTATTTCTTGTGCTAAGGTCGTTATTAAGAATATAAGTTAAGGTTGGTTTCTTAGCTGATAATTAAATACTATTAACAACTTCTTAGTTGGTGTCACTTTTTCACTGCAACTCACTTTTATCTATTTCACAGTGGACTTCAGTTGTTCAGAGAATTCCAGTCTTCTCCAGTTTGATGCCTTGAGTGGTGTCATATGCTGAAGGCTGAATAACTCTGTTGTCCCTTTCCTAGGAAGTGTCCTGGAGCAGGGAAAGAGCCAGTTGATTCATTAAAATACGCTTGAAATAATTTTATTTTTTCATTGGTTTTTTGTATTTCCATCAAACTAGGGGAAGTAAACTTAGGGAAAGATACTTTGATAGTAAAATATGAGTGACTCACAGGCTGTTAAAGTGAGAATGCAAATTTTTTTTTTGCTTTCTAGTTATGAGGATGTAACAGCAAGTTCCTGGCCAGACTAAAATGTACTGCTGTAGTGGTCTACTCTGAAAGAAGTGTACTCTTTAATGTTTTCAAATCTTGAAAAACCTTAGTAAGAAGGTGAAGAGAACACATGTAGCAAACTTTTTGGGGTAAAGTCCGTAATGATTAAAAACAACAGACCTAAACAAACAAAAACAAACAAAAAAAACCCAGGTGGAAAATAACCTGAAGTCCGGCTTCTGTGCTCGCTGGGATTTTTGTAACAGGAGAAAACGTATGTTTGTGGCCAGTGAAATGTGATTCTCGGTTTCTCCTCCAACCACGTGAAACTGGTGACTCAGATCTGTACCTTAGAGGTTCATAAATCACCTAATAGATGCATCCAGGTCTTGAAGAATCTCATGTTGAAGCTGAGATCAGTCATGACTAATGAAAAGGTTTATTTTTAATATTATGTTCCCTGAGCCCAAGCTCTGTTCTCTTTACGAGGTGAGGATACCTTCTGCTGAGGTCTCAGCAGTTTAAAGCCATCTAAACCAGACCCAAACAGTGGACTAGTTATAGAATTGTGACTTTGAAGGTTTTTTGCACTAATAATAAGCATTAATGTATTTTTTTCAGCTTGTCAGCATTTCTAGCTTTACTTCAGTATTTTGATATAGCCAATTCACTTTCCTTGTTGTAATTGCTTTGCCTTTAGATACGGGAAGGTGAGGAGGCACAGGGGCTGGCTCTGTGACTGCTGATGGCTTTCAATATTGATCAGTACTTCCAACATGTATTAAAATGAGCAGGGGATGCAAACCCTGGCTAACCAGCGAGCTGACCCACTCCTTTCCTCTCAGCTGAACCCTGTGTATAGGAATGTTCTCAGTTCTGCTTTTCGTCCTTTCCAGTGGCCAGTGGAAAATATTTTTTCCCCTCTGCTTGTTTGTGTGGATTTTCTAGATGTTTCTAGACAGCCTCATGTTCTGACAGGCATTTTCCTCCTTGTTTGCATCACTTCTGTAGCCTAGGATTTTTCTGTGAAAGCTGAAATTCAGTACTTACAGAGCAAAATATTTCTGTAGAAAATAAAATTGCCTACAGATTGAATACATAACCTTTAGGTGCTTCTTTGGTGTCTGATAAGTTAAATAGTGAGAAAGAAAAATGTCAGAGGTGAAGGGAGTGAAAAAAAATCGCAAAATTATGAAGTTATGAGGAGTTATGAGTTATGATACCTCTTGCTCCCCAGGTAAAAGCACAAATGCTATAGTATCAGGAGAAATCTGTTTAGACTCCGGTTAAAATAGAGACATTATTTAAAAGGTGAGACAGGTTTATTCACTGGCAGGTGAAATGCTAATTGCTCAGGTTCCCTGGTGTGCCCAGCCTGGCAGAACCTGTAGTGCTCTGATGTTCAGCCTATTCTGGGATGGCATTTTACAGGAACATTAAGAACGTAAAATTTTCATGGGAGGTGTTAACATCATCAGATGGTGGATCCTTTGCTGTGTGTGTGTCTGTATAGCCTGTGAGTTTAATAAAAGTTTTCTAGCTCTTAAATACTAATTACTGGTTAAAGACTACCAGTTTTTGAAACAGAGTTTTTCATGGGATAAATGTTGTTGCTCAGGCATCATGTACAGTCCGCTTGGTTTTTTTATTTTCATGGCAAAGAATATGGTTTTTAATTCTGTACATTGATTATGTTTTTATCAGATTGTTGATAGAATGGTCAGGTTTATGACCACCATTGATTTTGTGATCTGGTCCTGATTTTTTTTTGCTGAGGTTAAGTGATGTGGGTAGCACTGATTCCATGACTTACACAGATGGTGATTTGTTCCAGAGCAAGCCAGTGCTTGACTTTAATTGCATGTTAATATAAACTTGTAAACCCAAATATAATTTTGCTTTTTTTGCCTGTTGAATTTGTGGGAAGAGTGAGCTGTAAGTTCACTGGGTCTGAATTCCATAATACACCAGTTACTGGAAGGGGAGGAGGGAGCACTGAAGATGTAGAGTAGTTTGTTGCTTTAGGTGGTTGCTATTTCAGTCATTACTTGCAACTCAGTGTGCATAATCCTTGAGAAATTATTTCCTGGATCAATTTAAATCAAGGAGCACAACCACCTATTTAAGTTGAAGACAGCAGCCTGCATGTCTGAATTTAAACTGCAGGAGCAGACTGGCTGATAGCACTTGCTCTTCCTCTGCTGGCACCTTCTGTTCCTGGAAAAGGACAGGATCTTCATCACAGAGAAAAATTGTGCTCTGGTCAGTTTGAATTTGGTGGTGTTTTCCTTGGTCTTCCCTGCTTTTCCTCCTGAGACTGGCTTAGTTCATAATGTCATGCTCAAGCTCTGGGAAAGTGCCTGAAAAAACATTTAAACTCTGTTTAGGACATGACCTGTATTTTTCTGGAATCCTCTTCTGTCACTACATAGTTTAAACAGCATTTGGCTCTTATGGTAATTATATTTAAATAGCAGTTTCCTAGCCTGTTCTGCACTTGAAAGTTTTATTAGTGAAGAGATGCTCTTAACACAGAGTGTTAAAATTGGAGGTAAAAATTTGGGTTAGGTAGATTGACCCGTGAATAAAGAATTGATGAATGAGTTCCCACTCCACTCTTATGTAACAGTGTACGATTGCTAACTTTCAATTTTGTCTCCTAAAAATCCTGGTTTCTGCTACAGGGTTTGGAAGCTGCCAAATATGAAAGTAATTTTGGCCTGGGAACTGCTGTATCCTTTAACATGAATTATGTATATTGATCCAAAATAAGGAATTATTCCCTAATGTAACTCCAGGGTCAAATGTTTGACCTGTACTGCGTTTCTCCAAATAACCAGCACTTAACAGGCTGATACTTCCCTATTTTCCCAGATGACTATTTTGTCTTCTGCATTCCCTGAGTTGCATTGTCAGCGAGAGAAGCTTAATTTTGAAAGGAAAGCTGTGGAAGTTTTCCCACCTGGAACCAGAAGGCATTTTCCATAGACTTTTGGTGAAAAAACTCCAAACCTGACATGAGGGTGCTTAAGTCTGTTTTGTTGAACATAGTCTGCTTTGAATTCTTTTACAGGCATCAGTTTTTTGGGTGTACTATTACTGGATGTGAGGTTACAGTGCTGATGAATATTAAAGATGTGTTTATGGCTTACATTAGCAATGCATATCTTCACATGTAATCACTCAGTCTGGTTTTGTGGCTTCCCCTGTGTGGAATTATTACAGATGTTGTGGAATGTAAGAGCATCCTTGCACTGTTGTGAAATCGTGGAAGGCCTTAATCTACTTCTGGCCTTCGTTAAATTTTTCCATATGTGCGTTAGTCAAACAAAAATACTCTATTGAGGCTGTGATGCTTCCAAAATGCAGCACAGGGGATTTACATAGATGTGTGCTAGACATTGCATTCCTCTAATCTACTTAAAAAAGATCTGCCCGGTCCCAAGAAGATGCTTTTGGAAATGAGAAGGGAGCAGTGCTGAAGTGGGCTGCTCCACCAGAACTGTGGAAGATTTGGAAAGTCAAAGTTCAGTGACTTTTCTGGTGATTGCTGGCAGTAGAAATCCTCATGTTCTCACACGACCCAAACTATTTTCAAGCTAGATAAGAGATTTTCTCAAAATGAAAACTGAACTTTGTTATCCAGTGGTTGTGGGTGGTGACGTTTTAAACTCTGGAAGATTTTACTCCAGTGTTTTATCTATTGGCTACAAGTTCAGTCAACTGAAGAGTTTAATCTCTTCATCTTTTTCCTTGAGTATTGAAGGGCAGAATTCATGCTATTCTTGGTCTTTTTATTAAGCCAGGGATTTATTTCTACTCAGGGAGTCTTCTGGTATCTTACCTAGGCTTGGTGAAAAGGCTGGAAATTCAAACATCCTTGTGTCCTCAAATATCCCTATGTCTTGGACATGTACAAATGAACAGAGTAAGAAATGAGCAAAAGAAACTGTTTCAGATGATCTTATAGTCATTGAGTTCACTAATATCACTGGCATTTTGAGTTATTTTCTTATAAAAAAGCAGACAGACATTAATTAAAGTACATAGAAAAAATCTGTTTTAGTGATCTAACAATTCTTAAATTTAAAGCCAAAGTTAGTGCAGGGAGATAGCAAACCTTGATAATTTTTCAAGCTTAGAAGATTCTCAGCATCACTTAGCAGTGAAATTGTGTCTGAACTATAATCCCTAAATGTTGGGACAATTAGGCTGGTAATCGTCTGTGATGCGTGAAGTTACTGTGGGTACCAACATAAGTGCATAAGCCTGACTTTATTTTTTCTCTTGTTTGTTTTTCTTTTGTGCTAATATTGATATTCCCAGCCTGGAGCTGGGAGCTCTTGCCACCAAGGATTTGAATCTCTCAGTGATACAGTCAAAAGTTTAATCTGTGATTTAGGGTTGTTGAGTGTCACTGGAATAGAAGTTATTTACTGGGCTCTGATAACTTGGAAATGACCTGAAGTTGTGCCAGGGGAGGGTTAGACTGGGTATCAGGAAGGGATTCTTGACCAAAGGCGTTGTCCAGCCCTGGCACAGGCTGCCCAGAGCAGTGGTGGAGTCACCATTCCTGGACGGATTTTAAAGACATGTGGATGTGGCACTTGGGGACGTGGTTTAGTGCTGGCCTTGGCAGTGTTGGTTTAATGGTTGGGCTTGGTGATCTTAGGGCTTTCCCAACCCCAAGTGATTCTCTAACTTCCAGCACTACACTGCTGCAGTTTTAGTTGCTATTGATACTACTTAATTCCTGTTGTGTCTCAAGGAAGAACTGATGAATCAAAAAGATCTTGTTTAAAAGAGTCTTAACTAGATGAGGGGAGTGAAAAAAAAGTACTTCCTAACTTGCCTTACTGGAAATGTCTGCGACAGGGTCATTTAGCATTTAAGAAGCATTTTGGTTGGTCTGGCAGTGATGATAGGCAGCTTAAAAAACAAAAGTAAACTTTTCATTGGAAAAATTGAGAACCTGATGTTAATTGTGCTGTTTCTAGGCCAGAGCTAAGTAATGCCAGGTTCGTTGTTCAGTATAGTCAGCTGTGATCTGATGAATATATTTCTGTAAGGTGATTTCTAAAGCTTTCCGTTTATTTTTGTTATGCTGTACTTACTAAGCTATTTTATTTTTGATAGAAATTGGTTTTTAATATACTGGATGATAGTGTGAGACTGCTGAGGAGATGAAGCAAAATTGAGCAGAAAGTTGGCCAGTCTTGTGACATTATAATATTTAAAACTGTGCACTTCTGTACATGTTTTACTCAAACTTTGTTTTGCTATGGAAGAGGTTAAGAAATCCTGTGTTGTAAAAAAGCAACCCCAAAATCCCCCACTTTTTTCCTGAATGGATCTGCATAATAACTGCATAATAGCTTCTTGTTTTTACTGTTTTTCGACCAAGACGTTTTTGTGTATTTACATCCTTCTGCCACTCTAAGCAGAGAACTTTTCCAGTGGGAAGGAGAGAAACTGTAGCAGAACCTAAAAAGCATTTTTTGACCTGCTTTAAGGGACAGCCATAGGTACATGCATGTTTTCAAACATTGCAGCCAGGTGGTTTGAAACCAGCATGGGTTGTAGTGAGTTGTGGGAGTTGCAGGAAAAAAAACCCTGTAGTTCTTTCCAGATCCTTTGGGTTTTTTGGTAGTAAGTTGTTTTTTTCCCCCTGTTTTTCTTGGTTAAGACTGTGTGTACATTCCAGTGTCTAGGCTGGGCAGGATTATCTCCGTGGATGCTTTCTGCTGGCTGCTATGAGGGTTCCACGTGTTTGGAATAGTTTGACCCACCACGTCTTACAGTGGACTTAGTGGAAATTCTAGTCCGTGTATTCCAGTTGCTGTATTCTTCCCAATCTCTTTTGGGATGGTTGTAGGAAAAACTGGAAGAATCATCACATGGACAAACCTGGAGCAAGTATTTAGTCCATTTCCAGCCAGTCTTTGTTTTCCTAGCACTCCAAGTGCTTTTTTGCAGTGTAATGGCGTGGTAGCTCCGTGGTTTTCTAGAAGACAGTCTGAGTTCCAAGTCCTCTTAGTAAAGCCTGTGCCCTTTCCTGCACAGCTGCTCTCTGAAGAGCCATGTGAATGTGCCAGGCAAAGTGAGTGTTTGGGATTTGTTTATTCTTAAAGACTCGCTCCTAAAGTCATGGATTTCTCTAATAGCAGCTCCATGAAAATATTTAGGTTAGATGCAAATTATAGCAGCCTTAAACCTAATTTGCAGTGTATTCTGCAAAGTCATCTTATTCCTCCCTTCCCCACCAGAGCAAAGGAAAACTCTCCCTTAGAGATTGTCGTGCCTGAACCCACAGAGCTCTTTGCACAAGTCCCCAGGCATGGGGACATCTCTGTCATTCCAGCAGAGATCAGCCAACAGTTGGCACAAAGGATATGACGGTTTCTGGGTTGGTAAAAGGAAAAATTATCTCTTTCCAGCAGTTGCAAGACCCGTGTCTGTCTGGGTAATAAAAAGAAATTTGCACCGTGCTCTGCCAAGAGCTTTCTGCATGGAACCATCCACCTTTTAGCAATGGGAATGCTTACAGTGAGGCTTAGCTGCTGATAGCTGTGCAGGCAGCCAGGTTAGGAAATGAGGCACACCAGGGCCACCTCTGGAATTGCTTGTGGTGTTAACAAAGTGGCCTCTCTGGCTTTGCTTCTCATAGCAGAGCTGCCACGTCATCTCATATTTTTAGTAGTTTCTTTCCAGTTGGAAGGGGGGATTGGGAGTTCACTCCAATGTGAACCCCTCGTCCAGATCCAGCTGCTCATCTTTTAGTCTCCGTTTGTGCTGGCGCTGGTATGAGCTGAACTGGAGAACTGATCTGACGAAAGAAGTTATTTATGCAAATCTTTATTATAGCTGCTGGTGAAGGGAGGGGGAGGATCCTTTGCGAGTGGGTGGGGTGGTCCCTTTGGCAGTGTTGTAGATTCATGCTAGACTGGATCTTGTATCTGCAGCTGATGATGAGAAATTATCTCAAACCGTGTTTAATGGGTTGCTTTTTTCACAGGAAAAACTTGCATGAAACCATTGGTACTTGTGGTAGCTCGAGGGCTTACAAATACCTTTTTTTTTTTTTTTTGATGTCTTGTGAAAATTACATGGAAAGTCATTGTGTTAATGGAATTTTCACGTCTAAAGTTTCTCAGATTTTAATCTAGGTGTCATATCTGCAAAGCCTCCCTCTGGGTACTGTGTAGGAGTTTCGTGATGTCCAGAAAAAGGGCTTTACATGGAAAAAGGCGTCTGCCGTTAGGACATGCATTTGTTTGTTTCTTATTGCCTCATGGCTGCTGCAGTGTTTGAATTCCTCCAAGTCCATAAATTTTCCTAAACTGTTATGGTAGATTGGCTTTGTACACATGGACTTCTGTCTTCAATGTTTGTTTAATCTTAATAAATTAATAACCCAATGTATTTTAAACATTTCTGACTCCATTGATACTGCTATCTTTATCTTTCACATTTCTTTTTAGCCTTTATTTTGTGTGAGCTGCCTATCCCTTTTCTCTCTCTCTGCAAAAGGATTTTTGTCATCTAGCTGTACTGATCAAGATCTTCTTGGTTGTGGCAAACTGATCTTTGACCTAGAGAAGCAAACAAATCTACTTCTAAAAATATGATATTTGGGATCTGTCCCAGGTATAAAATGCCTCTTTCCAGCTAGGCAATATCTGACCATGCAGCAGTGCCAATTCCTGCAAGTGTTGCTCAGCGTATGAAGAGTTTGTTGTCTAATGTTTAAACAAATGTAATGGAATAATAAATAAAATTTATTCCGTAGGGTAACTTGTCGTCTTGTGTTCCAAGATTAGGATAAAGTTCCATAAAGGAGAAAAGCCATACAACGTTATCTAGTTTAATCTGCCTTTGTATCCCTAAAGTATTTAATATAAGATACATATCTTTTAAGTTCAGCATTTTTTTTCTCTATAGATAATAAAAGGTATTAAGAATTTACTAAATACCATGTCTTGCCTGTGGCATGGTACAGGAGACTGCAGGTGTGATTCTTCTCAAAGGCAAGTGTCTTGTGGTTTCTGATGGTGACTTAGCTTTCAGACTGGCAGCTTTTATTAGAAATCTGTGTCTCAGTTCCCAAATTCTTCCCTGTGCTTAGGTTGATTTGTTTTGTCCCAATTGTAATTAAAGACAGGGCAAGGTTTTCTCTTGGAGTTGCGCCTCTTTGCACTGCAAATGATGTTCTTAGCTGGATGTTGAGTTATGTAGAGCCATGTTTTCTATGTTTGATGGGTTTGAAGCAGAGGGCAGTGCTGTTCCATCGTGTTTTCCCAAGTGGGGATGGGTCAATAAAGCAGGCACAGACCTGCCTCGGCGCTGGCATCGCTGTGTTAATAAATGCCGTGCTATGATGGGAATCAGCTAAAGGGAGGGGGAAACCTCAGTTTTATTCCTGCACTATGTGAAAATCCGGAGGTGTTCTCCAAGCCTATGGATAGACACAGCCGCTTGGCCAGCTCTCAAAAGTGTTCAGATTTAAGAGGCCACCCTGGTCTGGCTCCTGGCCGTGTCCCTTGTCTCATCGTGGGACTGCTTGGATACCGTTGCTACTGCGGTGATTTTGGGCTGCCCAGTGTGGAAAGAGCCAGCTAATTTCTGTCTGTTAATGCTCAACCTCTGACTTAACCTCTTTGCCTTCGGAGCTTTCATTGGAGAGCTTTTTCCTCCAGCCCTTTGTAGTAATCCAGATGCTCGTGTTCTTTTCCTCCTACACAGCAGATGGAGATGGCATAAGCCTTTTGATGACTGTTTCCTTCTTTTTACATAAGTTTTATGAGCTGACAAGTTCGTTAGTTGGATGTGGTAGAGCTCACAAGCCCTGTCCAGCAGGTGGTGCATTGTCACCTTGCCAATAATTGTATGTTTCAGGGATTTTTAGGGTTTTTTTAGTTTAATCTGGGACATGAGCTTTACTGCACAGTTATAGCAGAGAAAGCAGATGTGTCATGTAACTGTCATGATGAATCTGTTTAATTCTAGCCAAAAAAATAGCTATTTTGAATTTGTTAAATACTGAAGTATTGTACTATTTCAAACTGAAGAAAACAACTCAGTTTTGCTGGTTGAAGAGTTGAACTTCTGCTTTTTTGTGCGTTGTTCTGGGCTAGTAGCTCATGAAAAATACTTGTTAAAATTTGGCATGACTCAGGTGGTCATCTTTCCACGCTCCAGGAAAGCTAAAGTAGGTTAGCAGCCCTCTCTCTCCATTCCAGTATTGCCTGTCTACTAAAGGAGAGTTTTTGGCTTACTAACCCTCTTACTGCTCATCATTTTAACCTTATTGAAAAGTTCTTACCCCACTGAGGTGAATAAGCCCGTTTTTTCCACTTCATTACAGACTTAGGCCTATGTAAATTCATCTGTTTTACATTTATTTCACAATTTGGATTATTTTTATTTCGCAACTTGGAGCTCCGTTTCACAACCACGAAGCTCGAAGGCGTATTTTCATGGGTCCTGTAAAATAGCGATGTAGAAATTCTTTAATAAAGAAGGGGGAGAACCTGAGTCTGTACCTAATGATTTAGGTAGTTGCATGAGAATGTTACTGATCTGAATGTACAACACGTTTATTGGAGATGTAAAATATGCAGCTGCTATTTAAATTACTTTTGGCTTCTCATTTTTTAGGAATATCTTGGTGGATAGGCCAAATGATCAGTCCTCAAGATGGTCTTCAGAAAGCAATTATCCTCCCCAGGTAAGCTCGCGAATCTCTGCTGCTCTGTAGCTGTGTCGTACAATTTAATGTATACTGGGGTTTTTATTTTAAATGTGGGCTACTGCTATTGAGATCGACATATTTATAGGCTTCTTTCTCTGAGAAAAATGCAGGTTGTTGGTACATGAAATATTTACATTTCTAGCAATTTGTGATCCTTCTAGAAGTGCTTCATTGCGGGGGAAGTTTCAGGTTTCCTCCTTGGCAATCGTGGTTGTGCTGGAAATAATCAAACCTTATGGTGAGATTAAGCTGCTAATGAGGCGTGCAGGTCCCCCTTTGTCAGCACTACTGGAGGCTGTTGTAGGTTCTTGGCCTTGAATCCCAGATCTAAAGAGGTGGTGTTTGTTTCTCCTAACAGCACGTTTAGAAATGTGGCCTCTGGTTAGAGACATGAATGTCACCTCTTCTACTGGTTAAGCACCTTGTTAAAATAAGATTTTTATTGATTTTAGCATCTAATTTGTTTTCTCACTGTTATTAAGGCTGTTAGATTATCCAGAAAATGCTTTTCCACTTTTTTTTTCTCTCCAATGAATGTTATCCTTCTCTCTGTGTTAGATCTGTACCTTATTAGTCTGATACGGTTTCATCAGCTTCTATGTCTCTTACGTTGCTTGTTTTAATTCTTTGTTTAAAGCACTGGTACACAGCAGAGTGACTTCCACAGTGTCTCTCTCATGCAAAGTTCTCCTTATGTACCTATTTAATCCAAGTATTTCTCATGAGTGAAATCTCACAGGATTTTTCTCCAGGTAAATCTTGTTGCTTTGCCTTGGAGTTGTGTTAAAAATCCGGAGTCTGCACTGGTGGCTCCCTATAGCAGCAGGTCATCTGCTCCAGCTGAAGAGCTTTCACCTGGATTTTTTGATCAATCCTTCTATGTCATTGTGTCTGTGAAATTAGGGTTTTGGGTTTTTTAGAGGAGAAGGAAAGCTATCCTTTGTATTCCATTAACATATTCCTTAAACCTGATTGTGAAGACTGATACTGATCCTCTTGATGCGTCTGTGCATCTATTGCTCTTTTAATTTGATTATTTTACATATTTATATTTTGATAAACAACATCGGATTTTAATCCATAGCCTGAAGCAGTTTTCGTCTCTCTAGGAACTATGGATTGCTGAATAATGGGTATTGAGCATGGATTGTATCCCAGCCTGTGCCATCCTTTACTTTCTTTTGTGCAGGAAGCACGTGTTTTTCTTGGGCTGCTTTTGTTCCCAAGGCAGATTTGGCTCATGGTGTGTCTTTGGACTGGGTTTTCCATCTGAGATGTGCTCTTAGTTGTTGCTCAAATCTGCTCTTTAATTTTCTGAGCCATCCTGAACATTTAGTACTTCTAAAAATCTGATTCTGGGATGGGAACACACCTCCTGTAAGTGGATGCTTTAGAATATTCCTGACTTCTACTTAAGGCTGACAAGCAGTGATGCAGGTTATACTCAGACATGGAGATTAAGCAGGGATTAATTAGAGTGGCAGACTTCTGTACAAACCACACGAGCTTGTTAAAGAGATGTCTTCCAAAAATTTTGTGTGTATGAGTCGTGACCTGAATGGAGATGTTGCAGAATGACTCCAGCCCTGGGGAGTTGGGCACTGCTCTGCATGCTAAGCAAGACATTTAAACCAAACTTTTTGGTAGGAGAGAGGTGAATGAACACTGGCATTATCTACCTGTATGTCGCATATTGAGACGTGTATTAGGAATCCAGAATTAAGGCCTGACTTGCAAAAAATTAGTCTTCATAGTGGCAACTGAGATTGGCAAGACAGTATTTGAGTTTTATTCTATTAATTAAAAACAGAACTAACAGAAAACCTGGCTGCCTGACTGGAAAAGACAGTGCTGCTGGATCTTCTTGCTTGAATCTCTAATAGAATATAAAATGCTGTGTAGTTGCTCGTGTTCAGCAAGCCCAGTCCTGAGCACTGAGTAAGAGGGACGATGTATTTGCACTACTTTATACTATATAAAGTACTGTATACTTCAGCTGATTCTCATGTTTCTAATCTGAGTGTTATGTTCAATTACTCATGCAAAGAATTTTTTACGATTTAATTTCTTTGTTGAAAAATTAGCCTGGAAGAGGAAATGGGGAATTAAAATCTGCAGAAGAGTCCTGTGTGCAAAGAGCGCATTTTTTGTCATTTCTGTGTATATAGAAGCAGTTCCCATTTGTGTTGTCTCATACTTGACAAAAGAACTCCAGATTTGGTTGCGTTTTGATCAAAATAGTTCTTATACCTTGTCCATTGTAGGACTGCCATGTTTAAATGCGGGAAGAACATTTGTATAGGTGTTCTGCTTCTTTATTTTTTCCCCGGTGGTGGAAGTTCTTACAGCAGAATTTTAGCTTGGAAAACTTCAGTTGAAAGAGTGGATGACTGAATTATAAGTGTGGTGAGGAGAGAATTTGGGGAAAAATCAAGTTGAGTAGTTAATATTCCAGAAGAGGTTGAGGTATACACATGAGTTTTAATCCGTGGAATAAACATCATGGATCCTATCGAAAATGAAGCTGCAAAGCATTTTATGGGTGTTGTGTTAGCAGCTCTCCAGTTAAAAACTGGTCACTTGTGCGGTGACGCACTTGCTCGAGTGTGTGGGTGGCCATAATGATCTGGACAGGAAGCGAACTAAAACTCAGGGAAATAAAGCTCTCCTTGTTCCCAACTTTATTAGCTGAACCCAGGGGTAAGGCACAACACAAGGACTGATGTCCAGCACGCTCAATGTGAGATATTTTAATAAGCTCTGCAGCCCTGATTGCTCGTGTTTGTCTCCTCAGTGCCTCACCTTAATGCCAGGGTTTAGCAATTTCCTGCCGCGGTGATGATGCTGTGCTGGCTTAGAGGTAAAAATATGAGTGAGTCCCTAAACATTGGTTTATTCCCTTCCCTCACTGAGTGAAACAAAACCTTTCCAGGCACCTTTTCTTTCAGAGCGCGAATCAGAAGAACGTAGGTAAAAACATTAAAATATGTTCATTAGCGCAATGAAAACACAGTAAATGTGCTGAAGTCCATACCAAACCTTTTTAAAAAGAGAAAGAAAACGAAAGTGGAAGTGTAGTCACTTGAAATGTTGCCACGTGACTATATTTAGTAAAGGGTTTCCCTGGCTTCATGGGTATGGTAGAGTTAATTCTCGTGGCCATGAGAGCCACCAGTTGGTTATGAATGAGTGCCAGTGAAAGGAAATACATCTGACAGCTGTTTTTCTGTTTATTAAACTAGATATCTTTCTTGAGTCTTGAAATAGATGACCCAGAAATTATATATTTAATAACAAACCTGTTATGTAGTAACCTATTCAGGCAGGAGAAGGCTGATGGTTCTATTTTTAATGCTGTTCTCGGCTTACATAGGAAGTGTGAAGCAATGAGGCTGGTGATGCTGAAGACCACGGCCCTGTCAGAAAGGCTCATCCTGACGATTCCAGTGATGGTCTGATGTGGAAGACTGTGCAGAGCAGCATTTAATTCCCCTGAGTGGCGTGATTATTAATGTGTAGAACAAAAGCATAGGTTTTTATTTAGCCACCAACTTAATTGCAAGAGCAATCGAGATGTTTGTGTCATGAGCAAGGGCAGCCCTTGTTATTTTGTTATTTTGTGGGTTTTATTTTTACATGCAATACAAGCTTCAGTGTTCCCTAATTAAGAAAAATGCTTGAGGAGAACCGGTTAAAGAGAAAGAAATTGATAAAAGGCAGTGTGACTAATTGTACAGGCAGCTTGTATAGTGCAGTTTGGAATCTGGTTCGCATGTTTGATCGCAGAATCAATTAGGTTGGAATAGACCTCTGAGATCATAGAGTCCAACCTTTGACCAATCACCACCTTCTTAGTGCCAGGGTCCAGTTAAATGCCACATCCAGTTGTTTCTTGGACACCTCCAGGGATAGTGACTCTGCCCCTTGTTCCCTGGGCAGCCCATTCCAGTGTTGTGGAGATGTGAACTTTGAACATTTGAGGAGCATATGTATGAAGTTAGTGGCCTTGTCCAAACAGTTGGTTTCAGTTTTGCATCATGAAGACCAGTTTTCCTCTGATTTCCGTCCTGCTGTGTAGATTGTATCAGATATTAATTTAAAGTACATTAATAAAATTTACACTCCGTTGTGTGATGCAGCAGCCTGCATATGTTTGTCATCAAATGGTAGCACAGACCAGAGCTTCAAAAAAGTTTGGAATTTGCTGCAGCTCCCATTGTGACAAGGCTGAACTTCCTTTTTTTGGGGGCTGCACTATAAGGAGCTGTTGGGTGTTGAAGTGCCATATGTGACTTACTCTACTCTTTGTGCATATTTACTTAAAAATGTATTGAATCAGAAACGCGTAGTTTTGCTCTTCTAATGTTTTGTAGCATCTTTTTTGTTAATGTTGTGATCTGAGCCTAACAGCTGGGCTGAGGTTTTTCTCAGTCGTGCCAATTAGTATCTGTGTGCCATGTTCTAGTGGACAAACACTTCAGTTATAGTTTGGGTTTTTGGAATACTGCATGAATATGTGGACATTAAATATACTGATGTTGCTCACAGCAATAAAATGGAAAAGTGTCAAATATCTTGGTGTATTTGCCTGAAATCTCATAGACTTGTTCTCTCCAGGTTGAATAAATCTCTTGATCTTACAGACACTTCTGTCACATCTTTCAGAGCTACAGAGAATAGTCTGTCACAGCTAAAATCCTGGTAGCAGTCCAAAAATATCCACGCAGCCAGCTGTTAGCAGCTCTTGAGGCAGTGTGTTTTTTCAACATCGGTGGGATTCGTAGCTGGTACCCACACAGTGGCAGCGGCATGTGTTTGTATAGAAACCTGAAAAGTACATCTCTATTTTTATATATACACCAAGAATTATAGAATGGTTTGGGTTGGAAGGGACCTTAAAGATCATCTCATTCCAACCCCCTGCCGTGGGCAGGGACCCCTTCCACTATCCCAGGTTGCTCCAAGCCCCCCAGCTTGGCCTTGGACACTTCCAGGGGTGGGGAATCCACAACCTTTCTGGGCAACCTGTGCCATGGCCTCACCACTCTCACAGGGAAGAATTTGTTCCTAATAGCTGATCTAAATGTGTCTTTTAGTTTGAAAGTCTTTCAGTTTGATATGTGTGTGTACGCATTAAAAAACAGAAAAAATATGTACCTAGGCACAGGGTTTTAAAACAAATCTGTTCTTTGTTTCCATATCAATCAGCAGACAAGTCACAAAAAAAAGGTTGATTTTAGCTTTTGTGCTTCTATTTTCTCTAAGGTCTGCGTGACTCAGCAGGTGGTGGGATGTGTGGAAGAGGGAAGGAGGGCGGCAGAGTTCCCTCTCTATCTGTAGGGTTAAGAAATCACTGCTGGCCATGTGGAGTAATTGCTGTGCCTTGCTCCCTTCCAGGCATAAAGGATTTAACTGCAGTCCTGGTTTTCTCTCCTTTAATTTAGGGTAAGAATTGAATAATGCAGGATGACGTTTGTGCCAAGTTTGTGCAAATCTTGTGTGGTACTTGAGAAAGTATGTGTTCATGGCCCAGGCATTAGGTTTGGGATTCCAGCAGGATTAAGAATTGCAATTGCTGGTAGTGCTGGCTTCGCTTTTCCAGCTTTGGGAGAAATCTGCAGGGAAGATATGATGGTGTAGGAGGAGTTCTTAGACATTGTGTACTGTCTGTTCTCTATGGGAATTTTGGCAGCGGGCTGTGTCATGTATCAAGTGCTGCCTTGCTCATTAAAGGACCGTCCTTTTGCTCATCCTTTCCTTTCTCCTGCTTTAGAAAATCAGTTTTCTCTACAGAATTTTAGTGGATTTTTTTCCTGAAGTTTGGGAAGTACTTTGAGACAACAGCATGGCTTGCTGCTGCGTAAACAGCGGGTTCTGACATTTAGGTGGATGGCGTTCTTCACAAAATTAGAAATTTTTCATTAAAAGTATTTGGAAAAGCACCAAAGCATTCTTCTGTTGTACCCTCACAGTGCTGATACTAGTTTATTTTCTTCATTTTGAAAAAATTGAGATGCTGGGGACATCTTTGACATTAAATCTACTTTTAGTACCTGTCCAATCTTCATCCTCATCTGTAACTGCTCTATATAAAAGTATTTCTCTTAATCTAAGCTTTCTGTAAATGCAGTGGGAACCAGCCACTGAGGTCAAACCTTTATTCATCATACCTTTGTCCTGGTGCTCTCCAGAACAATGTCAGTACTGCTCCTAGATTGAGAATTAGTTGCTTTATAGGGCTGAGACCAAAAAAAAAAAAGACTGAGAACTAAATGGATGAGCAAGTTTTTTCTTCTGCTCTCCCAGAAGTTACTTTTCTAGGGTAAGATTGTCCTACTGATGGAGTTGTTTAGCATAGGCGATACTACTCAGTCTCTACTCAGGATCTACAGAAAGCAGCCACACACATGCAAATAACACTCCTTGATGTCGATGAAAGACCAAAACTCAGGCAGGCATCATGTCTGGCTTGGCAATGCTGCTGCCTGGAGGACAGGGCCCCTCAGCCTCAGCTGCTGCTCGTGCAGACGATGCAGCAGGAGGGGTCCTACAGCTTGCTGATCTGCTTGTGCTGGAGTCCTGATGACAGGGTTTTGTAACAAAATCCAGCACGATGAGTAATTGTCATTCTGTGCTTTGCCTCTGTGGTGCACTGCTTATTTCTGAGAAATCAGGGAAGAGAATGAAACACATTGTTTTCAGATATAAAACTCGATGTATTCTGCAAAACAGGGTGTCTCCAGACTCCCCCCAAGACCTGTTTGGTAGGGGAAGGTGGTTGGTGGACCCTGATGAATAGTGCAAGTGCTTCCCTGCACCTGCTTTTCTATGGGAACAGACCTCTTCCTCCAGCAGTGCTGGTGAAGCTGGTAGCTGTGGCCTTTGTATAGATCATCTGACTACTCATACACAGATTGTGTCCACCCAGCGTGAGAGGGGAGCAAATGTTCTCAAGGGAGAACATTTTCATCATTTTCCATGTAAAGCTCCTTTTCTGTCATTAAATGGCTCAGTTTTATTTGGGATGGTTAATAAGCAGTTGATTCTTGTGTTCGCCACACACCAAACTTTTGTGTTCAGTGGTTAAACAGCATCAGCCCAGAGAGGAAAAGTAATTTGATGTTCTCTTAGCATGTGGAACATACTGTATTTATCTAATTGTGTATTCAGTTTAGGTTTCATTTCAGGCTGTAGTGGGCGTTTAAATCTTCACTCTCTGTAGTTTGATCCTATTTGCCAGATTTCAGGAAATCTTGCGTCCAACTTAAAGGAATGTATGTAAGCCCTGAATAGAATTGCTAGGCATAAGTAGTTCAACCAAATCTTTTTTCTAGATAAACTGATTTTAAAGTAATATTCTTAAGAAACCTTTCCTTCATTCCAGGAACAAATGAGAAAATACCATAGTGGGGAGGTTTCATCCTCACTTTCATTCTCTGGCTTTGTAAACTGAATATTTGGAGGCTGTAATGCTTCTCCCTTAGTGTGTTTTGCAGCCTTGGCTTTAATATTAAGACTCAGTGTTTTCTCTTCTGCAGTATTTGATTCTGAAGCTTGAAAGACCTGCCATAGTCCAGAGCATCACATTTGGCAAATACGAGAAAACGCATGTCTGCAATTTAAAGAAGTTTAAAGTCTTTGGTGGGATGAATGAGGAGAATATGACAGATCTCTTATCCAGGTAAGACGTGATTCTGTCAGCTCTGGGAACCATAAAGGCTGGACCAAAATGCTCTTCCCCCTTGGCTCCCCAGCAGACACATGGCCAGCAGTGGGGCAGAGCTGTGGTATTGACCCTGCCATTGGCTGCCCTGGTGTTTGTGGTCGGGTCAGAGACAGCAATCCCAGCGCTTGCTCCAGGAAGCCTTCCTTATCCTGCTCTAACCACAGAGGGTTTGTGGCGAGTGAGCTCTTGGGGATTTGGAAGAGCTGAGCACAGGGTGCAGCGTTGCTGGATTGCGGTTCCTTCCTTCCATGTGCTTGAGGCACAGGAGAAATGATTCCCCAAGTGTAGGGGACTTTGAAGTAACTTTTAAAAGCCCAAGTAACCTCCCCATGTCAAAAATCTCATTGCAGCCATAAAGATCTGAACTAGTCAGCTGCTCTTTCTTTTTCAGAGGGGTAAATAAATCAAACAGGCAAATGGAAACTTGCATTTTCTTTTGTTTAGTTGGATTTGGTAGCATTGTACTGATAGGGACTAAAGAAAGAGCCTTTTGGCTGTTCAGGTTACCCAGAATTTCTGAGTAGTTGCTAATATAAATTTGCAAAGGCCTTTTAAGGAGTCTGCTGTTTCAGAAAGGGAAATGAGAGTTAAATATCCAGGGGTACAAGAGAAAAGATTAGCAACAACCTGTATATTTTGGGAGGCCTACAGAAGAGAAGTCCATCTCCAGGGACTATATGTTGTACATTATCTGTAGTCAAGCAGAGTAGCCATTGAGAAACATGGGAAATTCTATGTTGGAGGTATCATTCAAGACCATATAGAATCTATCCAACAACCCTTCCCACACTTTTGCCCTCTGTAGATAGATCAGTCTTGAAATCTGCCTTTATTGCTGTTACAATTGTGAGGGAAGAGGTCTTTTAGTATCCTAGTAATTACTGGCATTTAATATAATTTCACTTGTCTGAAGTTTAATAAAAATCCTCATTTTGTGACCTGTACTTGTATTTTCAGTAAAAATGGACTTAAGATTTTTGATAAATTATACTAAATATTTGGTATTTTTAGAAAGTAGTGCCCATAAATGAATCACAAAGCACTTTGTCAGGGTGATAATTTTGAGATCAGATCCACCTCCCTCTTGAGAATGGAAGTGTGCAGTTCAGCATATCAGGAGCTGAAGTCTCAGGGTTCCAGGTGCAGAGGAGCAACACTGATCCAAAGCCAATTCCCTCCCAAAATCCCAGTGCTGCCTCCCAGGGAGGCACAGGTAGGTAGAGAGCAGCCCAGGCCTTGGTCCAGCACGTGTACTGATGATTCAGAGTGGTATGAAACAAGCTTTGCGTTTCAGGCGTGACCTAGATTGCATTTATTAGCTAGTCCTGAAATACAAGGTAAGATTTAGTAACCTTATTTATTTTTTCCCACAGTGGCTTAAAGAATGATTATAACAAAGAAACATTCACCTTGAAGCATAAAATTGATGAACAGATGTTCCCCTGTCGATTCATTAAGATAGGTAAATGCATTTTTTCAGCATTCTGAGTAGAAAATAATCTCTTCTGATACTCGTGCCAGTCTTGGCACTTGTGACTTCATTGTACTCAGGCAAAGTATCCACAATAGCTGTTCCATTTCATCATCTTTTAGTCTGGTTAGATTGGAACACAGTGAAGTCCTGTTAATAAGAAATAGTAGCTTCATAATTTAAATCCTGGGGAGTGAAAGCAAAAGGGACCAATTTTCAGAAATACAGCTGTTGAGTCAACTAATTGTGGGAGAAGCTGCTTACTGTCCTCTTATGAATTGCTATATAGAGCTTTAAATAAATTACTAAGCTAAATACCAGTAAAAGTTTCAGCATTGGCAGCCCTGGAGTCTGAAAAAGCTTGAAAAGCTTTGTTCTCAAACACGCTGGGGACACATAAAGCAACAGCAGAAGCCTCCCTTGTTCTCTCCCTGCTGCTCTAATCACGATGTCTCATTCACCTCTGGCTAAAGATGACACCCTGGAGCAGGGGCTGAGGGGGTGCTCCTAAAGGCTGGGTTCTGGGACGTGTGATTGGAGCGGGTGAGGATATCTCTTTCTTGCTTTCTGCAGGCCAGAGAGAACAAGAGTCTTACAGTTGTTGGATTTAATCCAAGGATTTGGAGCCTTTCAGCTTGCTCAGTAAATTTATCTTTCCCTTCCTACCTACTGAGATAGTACAAGAATGACTGGGTTTAAACTAGCTGTTTAAGGTTAAAAATAGAGCAAGGAGGTAGTTGCTGAAAAATGAGATAAGATCCTGTTGGCTAATTTAGATGAATTTAGGAGTGTTTTGATGTGTTGGGTAATTCCTTTGCCAAGACTGATGATAGTGGTTGTGTAGGGGCTCCCCTCAGAGCTCTTTGCTCTAATGTGTTCTTTCTGAATCTCCTCATGTTTGTCAGGAACTGAAAGCTTCAGGCTGGGCGTCCAGTAATCATTTGAGGGGTTTCCTGTTCTTAGAGAAGCAGAGGATTTGGTTGTTCACTGGGCTGGTTTCTGGCTGCTACTTTTGGAAGTAACTGTAGTGCTTGGCTTTAGGAAACCTCAAGAGTAGCAGAGGAATTGAGTTAAAAGTTGACTGCATCAGGGAAGTTAAATGAATTTTTTTAAACTTTATTTTTTATTTTTTATTCTGAAGCTTCCAGCATTAGGTTTTTGGAAAATGTTATTTTTCAGTGGCTAAAAACCAGCAAGTAGTTCCTGGAGGACTGAAGGGGCCAGTTGAAAGATTTCTGGCTGCTTCTCTGGATGTGTAAATTGTATTCCAGAAAAGTGTATTCTGATGAAATGAAGTGTAGCAGTGAGTTGAAACTTGTTATGAAAATGAAATGCTGATTAATTTCTACTACCAGGATGTTTTCCTCTGAAATGACATGAATACCTTGTTTTCTTGGGATGGGATCTTCATGTAGCACTTTCCACAAGGGCATGTAGTGATAGGACAAGAGGAAATGGCCTTATGTGAAGGAGGGTAGATTTAGATCAGATAGGAGGAGGAAACTCCTGATTGTGAGGGTGGGGAGGTCCTGGCACAGGTTGTCCAAGGAAGCTCTGGCTGCCCGTGGGTCCCTGGAAGTGTCCAAGGCCAGGCTGGACGGACTTGAATCAACCTGGGATAGTGTAAAGTGTCCCTGCCCATGCCAGGGGAATGAAGTTGGATGCTCTTCCAGACCCCTTCCAACCCAAACCATTCCATGAATAAGCATTCTCTATTATATACATTAATATGAGGTTTGCATTGAGCTGTCACTTCCTCACTAGTTGGGTTCGAGATGAGTTTTCCTTTAACTCCATCTATAGCCTTTCATTTCTTGAAGCTGTCTTCCATGAAGGAATTCCTTTGCTAGGACAGAACTGGAAATGATCTTTTCACCCAAACTTATGAAAGCCTCTGTCTGGTTGATGGCCGGTGTCATTTTGTTGATGAAGTTGTGAGAGCGTTTTTTGCTGTGAAACAACTGCAAAACACTGTTACGAAATTCTGTTATTTTTCAGATTCACAGCTTGAAAATGTTTTGAGTTTGTTAAAATTTCCAAGCTGCTAGCCAAAGTAGCTCAAAATTTCAAGCACCGTGCTGTGTTCCTTGTAACGGTGCCAGGAAATGAGGCCAAAATCTGCCCTTTTGGACTCTCAGGGACTGACACGGCGAAATCCCGCTATCAGTGAGGTTTGGGTTTGGGGGTTAGCAGCACTTGCATCAGGAATTGGCTTTATGATTCCACAGATCAGCACAGGGACCTACAACAGCACTGTCAGTAACAGAACAGTGGGGTTTATATGGGGGCATGGGGCAGGAGGAACCATGGGGAGATATGGGAGAGGGGACAGTTCCTGCTCCAGCTTCCATTGCTCACGTATCATAAGAATTTTCAGGCTCATAAAATGCAGAAAGAATAACCTCTCTCCTCCTGTCAAGAAAAGCCTTGCACTTCTGTTAGTTTAATTACTTCAAGTTCAGTTCCTGAGCACTGAAATGCCCAGTTGTGCAGGCTTTTGACCTACTTGACAGGTAATTTTTACATTTCATGTAGCACCTCATTAAAGAACTGGAGAGAGGGAAGAAGATATTTATCCGGACAAAATATCGAAGAATAATCTTTTTCATGTCTGTGAGCTTTGTTTCTGGCTCTGTTCTCATGATTCCTCCAAGCAGAGATTTTTCTGTGCTGTGTCCTTGAAAGCAGAAGGTGTAAAGACTGATTGCCATGAAAGAGCTTGAGAAATACCAGGTGTAATTCACATTGCAGTTTGTTACTAGCATGGGATTTGGTAACTAGGCTTCAAGATTTTTAGGCTTTGATGGAACAAAAATGAGGAATACTTTTTTAATGTATTTACATTTTTTACAAATGTACCTGTTTGTATGTCTGGCTGTAGGTGAGGGGGACAGAAATTAGCTTGAGAGAGGTATTTAAAATTACTGTGTTTAACACCTATGCTATTATCTTCTCTGCTGTAGAGTTGCAATCCTTGTCTAGGCATAGCTATTACTGAGAAGTATCCCTTAAAATCATCCTTGTATGGATTAAGAAGTGTTTAAGTGACTCAAATACCTTCTGTTTCTCAAAAGAATATTGATTTTTTAAAAAAAATATTTTTCCTTTGCTGAGCTCGTCTCACTGTGGAGTGACAATTCAACTGTTCTGAACAGTTACACGTTTTAGGATGGATTGCTGTGGTACCTGCAGGAAAAAAAACATGGCAAGGTGGCTTTATGATAAAAACTGAAGGAATTGTGTAGCTTTAGGCTTTCAACACCTTTGATTGTAGTGTATTTCCATCTCAAAGGTGAGCAGAAAAAAGCGCTTCCATGCTGCACTTAGTGCCTCCTCTTTCCAGGTAGAAGTCAGATTGTGGGTGCTCTAAAAGGAGATTTTTCTGAAGATCTGAGCACACCTATGGAGGCCTCAAAAAAGAGAGGGCAGAAGAAGGGGTGAGAGGTGTCTCCTGGGAGCCAGGAAAGAAGTTCAAAAATGGGGAAATGATCCAGCAGAACACTTCAACTTGCCTAACTGGAACAGAAATCACATTCCAGTCTCAACCTTCCTCTTTGTTTCTTTTCCTGCTCCTACGGAGTAGTTTACAAAGATCAGGTTTAGTTTTCTCTGCCAGTGCAGTGCTGGGGAAGTGTTTGCCTTCCCTTTCCCATACAACTTAATGTGCTTTCCTTAGAAAAGATGGTTGCACCGTGAAAATCTTGCTGTTAAAATCACCATTTCTGGTGTTTTGTTTATTCCTTTTGGTAAAAAAGACTGTTGGAAACTGAGTTAACTGGGGAGGACAAATATCAGTAAGTTGATGGCTTTGCTTTTTCTTGGGGTGAGAGCTGCCCCGGATTCTTTTGTACATCCCAATAACTTCTTAGGTGTTGCAGTTGGCTTCAAAGATAAGGGGATGAATTGTTAACTATTTTCTGAGAAAAGTTCATATAAGTTCTGAGGGGAATTGCTGAAAAGAAATAGAGGTGGATAGAGAAGGTGGTAATTACTTCGGTTTGAAAATTGGCCTCAGGTTCACCATCAGGAAATATATGGTCTTGGCCCATTTGAGGTGGTCTGTGGTTTAGTTGAGTGTTTCAGTTCAGTGAGCTGATGGATAGACTTTGATCTTTATAGCTGACCAAATACCAAATTGAACCTCAGTTTGCTCTGGTCTCTGTGTTCAGGCCTGAGGACAGACCAAAGGTGTTACCCTTAGGTGTGGTGTTTTGTCAGACTGCTGCAGTAATAGGTAGGATATCTGGGACCGAACTTGGGTTTAGAAGCAGTCATGTTTTATGGTGTTAAGTTACCATGTTGGCAGCACTCAGCTCGTGCAGGGGATGGAAGTCAGCAAGAGGGAGATTTCCTGGTCAGAGAGTGTGGAATGTGGATGGGAGACAGGTGACTCTTGGTTTTTCTGACCACTTCACTTCTCTCTTGTCTCTGCAAACCTGGACCTACGAGGAACTGCTCTGAAAGCATCACACTGTGTGCTGAATATTGAAGTTGAGAAAAGCTGCTTAAAGAGATGATTTGAGAGCTGTAACATAGAAAGTACCTAGTTAGGGGTATTAAAATCAGTTAAGAGTTACATATACAAAGTCTCTTTGGATCTTGACTGTTCCCAGAAGTTATCATGAGTCTTTAGCAATAGGTTTGTAAATACACCCTCTAAAACTTAGAAAATCATGTGTTTGAACATGTGCCTTGTGCCCAAACACATTGCAGACAGTCAGAGATGTAGTTTGTTTGAAGTATGAATACTTAAGAACCTGTAAGAGCTCAGAAACAACTTTATGATGAGTTTGGGGTTTTTATTTCCTCAAGGAGTAGGTCAGAAAAACATGAGTTCAACAGGTTAATCTCAGTGGTATTTCATGGTGGTTTGAAAGACAACAAGCAATTTCTCTGTGGCAAAAATAGTGGAAGGGAGGAGGTAGTGGACTCCTTGCTGTTGCTGGTAACTGCTCATTCAACTTCAATACTGTCTTTTCCTGTTTATCAGTTACAGTCAAATAAAAAGGAAACAAAAGTATTTGAAATGAAACCACTTGATTTCGCTGCAGTTTTAAGGAGTCAGAGTTCACACACAAGTTTTCTGGGAGTTGCAGTTGCTTCAAAAAGCAGAACCAAGTCTTAACCTGCAGATAAATCACAAAATCGGTGCAAGGCCACAGATGTTAACCCAGAGTGGTAGAGAAGCCGTAGGTGAGAGGCCGTAGTGTGTTTCATGGGTCTTCTGGGATTTCAAGTCCATTTGTTCCAATACTCAGATAAAATAGTATCAGCAAAAAAACTGTACAGATTAAAGCTTTAAAAAAAATTAGTGTTTTTAAATTAGAAACTGACAGTTATCCCTCCCTTCCTCCTCCACAACTTTCAGATGTTACTAATTTTGTAAAATTTAAAATACCCAAGCTTCTTGTCTTCACCATTAGGGGAAATAATTGTTGCTGACAAATGGGGAAATAAATGTACTATGAGGAGCAAATACTGTCGCTAGTATGCTTGTGATTCCCATCCTTGTCAAAGCTTGTTGCCTCTTGGAGCTGTTTTTAATGATAGTATTTTTGCTCTTTTGCTTAAAGCAAGCTTCTGCTTTGTAATGATCTGCTGTGTTAATGTTGCTCAGCACAGGTTGCTTTAAATGACAGCTTGAATATGATGTATTTGGTAATTTTCCTAAGCTAAGTTAAATGAGCTAGAACCTAAGTCAGAAATACTGAATTTTGTGTAAACATTAAAAGCATTCTGTTGCAATAGTGATTGGTTGATGTTTATGCATCCTTTTTTTCCTTTTCCTTTCTTCTCCAGTTCCACTCTTATCCTGGGGACCTAGCTTCAATTTTAGTATCTGGTATGTTGAACTAAATGGCATTGATGATCCAGATGTGGTCCAGCCGTGCCTCAACTGGTACAGCAAGGTAGGCATGCATTTTAGATGCCTGTTTGTTTGAAGATTCCCAGTCTCAGAATCTTGTGAAACTTCTCTTACTGGAGTGATGTGACCTTTCCATTCTTTGAATATCGCCTATTAAAACAGGAAACATGCACAGTTGAAACCACGTGGCTGACTTTGACTCTCAGGGAAACTTTTTGAATTTTATCTGTTTGTTCTCCTTGAAAAACCAACAAAACAGCCCCAAGAAACCCCAAACCCACTAGCATCACCCAAAAAACCTGCCAGGTAGACATCACAAGAAGAACATAAAAGAAAGGAACACTGAGTCAAAGGGGATAATATTAGTAAAGTAGTGTTTGTATTGGAAGGGAAATGAATCTTTACAAAACCAGATTCCATTACTCCCTCTCCTTGCCTTCTGATTAGTCATTCTTTTAACATGCCTGGAGTCCAGAGCCTTTTGGGTAACAGATGCAGCTTTTGTTACAGGGTATAAAAATGACTTTTTTAAAAAAGAGAATCCATCTTGGTGTCTTTCCTGTTTCAGTTCCTTGAACTTTTGCTGTGTCCCTCTTACTGCCTTTTTGCTGAATACCCTGGAACAGAGTGGGGCTAATGCCACTGGGCTGTGAAATGGATGATTTATGCCATTTGTCATTCAATAGACAGAAAGTTGAAAGGGTTCCAAACTTTATTTTTATAGCCTGTATTTAATTGAGTATAAGAGATGCCTCTCCTGTGGGAGGGACGTGCACACTGACAACCAGAACCCATTTTGTTGCTGCATTTTGTGCATTGAATCTTCTGGAACAATTAATGAAACTCATATTACGTTGCAGAGATGATTTCCTTCCCAGCTGAGTGGGACTGATTAGTGGGGCAGTGTATCTCTGCTTCCAGAAGGAAGAACTTTAAAGGGGATAGAGGTTGTGTGTGATCAGTACTGAGACTCCCACACCAGTTCATGGTGCTGCCAGAATGGTGAAGAAGCCATGTGACTGTGGTGTCTGGCTTGTGCCCATTTACTTCACCATCATAGGCTGCTTTGTGGAGGATTTAAATAACCAGCACAGTGGAAGTTCTCTGGAGCTGCTTTATGATCCAAGTGGTGTTGTGGTCATGAGTCAGCTGATGATGGATGTCCAGTTCTGAAAAGTCCAGTTGACAAAAGCTGCTGATGGTTTTCCTTTCGCTGGCTCTGCACGTGGTGGTGTGTCTGGCAGTTTGGACCAGTTGCTGCAAGCAGGAAGCTCTGATTTTTATTTTTTTTTTGGTCAGGAGTCATGCAGTGATGATGTCTGCATCTGTTTTGTTCCATCTTATCCCATGGAATCGGCACTTTTCCTGGTCAGCATTGTGTGTAGGGACAGCTTCTTCAAGGGGTGCCAGCATTGTTCTCCCAAAGCTTGGAGCCCCAAAGCAGCAGTGCAGAGACTGAGTCATGATGGTTTGGGCTCTCCTAGGATCCGTTGCCAGGTTTTTGGTGATGAGTGCACGTGTCAGTGATGTTCTCCTCTCTCACAGAGGAGAGGCCACTGTTGCTGGATCCGTGGGGGAGGATATGCTGACCCATATTTAGGGAAAGGCAGAAAGGTTGACCTGTTTCTTCTGTTCTTTGAGATGGTGGGAATATTTTCATGTGTGTTTTTGGAAATCTCAGAGGCTTTGAAGTGTAATAATTCTTCACTGCCTGCAACATCAGATGAGAGGAAGGTTCTACACCACGTTGCCCTTCCTTTTTGTTGTGTGCCAACAAAACCTCCCTCTCCTGTGGGGAGTGGAGTGGGGGATAATGGATAAGGACTGAAACATGCCTCAGTGCTTTCTCCTTGCTGTCCAGCTCAGCCTACTGCCTTCAAAAAGCTTTACCCCTTTTTCCTGAAGAGTGGACATACTTCAGCACCTAAGAAGGGGTAGTTTATCACTGGGTACCACTTCTCATAATGAGCACATCTAAGTATTTTTAATTCTACGAGTGTATTTGACAGTGTTGATGTCTTAGTCTCATGCTCTTGTTACGTTTTTAACCATAGGAATTATTTACAGCTTCAGATCAAAGCTATTATTTGGGTTGTCATCTCTTTAAACCAGCATGACAGCGTTTAAAAAGGAGCCTTTTATATACTTTTTATACACTTTTTTGCTTAAAGCAAGTTTTTACACTTTACTTCTGAAGTACTACTATGGTGTCACTTGAATATAAACTTTTATATTGCATGAAGTGGCCAAACTCCATCCTAGTCGTTCCTGGCTACCTAAACGAAGTCTATCAGTCATGAGAGGCTCCGTGGAGGGGAGGAGGTACCCTCTCTCCCAAGTCTGTATTTTGTCTGATTTCTAAACTGGAGGATCTGAAAATGCAGAAGCGGGTAGTTACTGGTGTGCAGCTCTCCTTTTGCTTGCTATCCTTTTGAACAAAAAAATCTAGTTTGATTTTGGCTTTGACTCAGGCAAGTGAAGATTTCCTTAAAGAGAGTGTCTTAGGTATCTCTTGGAAAGAAAAAAAAGGAGTTGTTTTTTGCCAGTTGTTCTGTAAAACTGTTTTAGCTTTAATATTCCTTTGCTGCAGCCTTGCATTCTTATTGGTACATGTCCTTGGCCTTTATGTGGGCTGGGAACTGGTTTTCTAAAAATGCGTAGTTCTGGCTATTTGCAGCTGTGAAATACTGATGGATTAAGAACTAAAAATACAGCACATGGCCGTGTTTCTTTTTAGCCGCTTCAGTTTATGAGATTCTTGCTATCGAGCCATTATTTTTGTGAACACTGATTTTTGTTGAATGTCAGTGTTAGTTCCAGGTTTTCAGAAAGATTCTATTCATTTAAATACTATAAACTTCACTTTTAGGAGTAATGTCCATTTAGGAGTAAAATCTTTTGTCTGTAATTTGATCAGTCTTATAGATGCTTAAAGTTACATTTGCTTTTTGCCACAGTAGTTGCGTGTTAAAGATGGAAATTGAGATTTTTTTTTTTCTTTAATGCCTTAGAATTTAGGCTTGAAAAGTCTATTTAAAATAAGTGTTTCTGCTACTTATCAACTTAAAAATCTGTGTTTCTTATGCATCTTGTTAGCAGCTTTGAAGATTGTAGCTCTTACTCAGAGTTTACTACTCCCTCGTGTGTCTGTGCCAGGATGTTTGACCCTGCGTGGGTTTCCTCTCACCTTTCTCACCCCTTCCCACAGCCGAGTGGGAGATGGGCAGCTGTGGCTCCATCCGTGGTGTGAAAGCAGAGGTTCTGCTTCAAGATGCAGGGGAATATTTAGAAGTTAAAACTTTGGTGTGCATGTAAATCCTTGGTGCCGCTGATCCCAAACCATCATGAACCCGCAGGATTTGGGGTCAGCGTTCTGCCTTTCCGTGGCAGGAGTGCTGGTCATTGCAAGTATTCCCATTCTCGTGGCTTTTTTTTTTTCCTTCTGCTTCTAGAAAAGCTGTGACCTACTTACTCTTCTAAATTATTTTGTTATGTAAGAGTCATACAATCAAATTATGTAACGCTGATAGCGAAGGCTTTTTCCTGCTCTGTGCTTCGTGTAGGCCTCGAACAGCAGGGCCAAGCAGATGGGGGGGAAATAATGGTCACCTCAGAGATCTGGGACACGGCGGCACTCTCTTCTTGTATCCTTATTAAATTGGATGATACCAAGCTGTATAATTTCTATACTGTTGGAAAGTAAATGCCTGCACAGCTTGTAATGTCTCTCCCACAGCGTTCCTCCGTGAGCTCGCGAGCCGTTTGTGCGGTGTGGATAAGAGATCCTGTCTCTGGGCAGGTTCACAGGTAGTTGCCAGCAGTGCTGGTCAAAGGAAAAATCTCCATGTCTCAGAGGTTTTCTTGTGTTCCAGTAGTACCGTGAACAGGAAGCCATTCGCCTTTGCCTAAAGCATTTTCGGCAGCACAACTACACCGAGGCTTTCGAGTCACTGCAGAAGAAAACCAAGATTGCTCTGGAGCACCCCATGTTGACAGACCTGCATGACAAACTGGTGTTGAAGGGGGACTTCGATGCTTGTGAAGAACTGATAGAAAAAGCTGTGAATGGTAAGAGAATCAGAGGAATGTGATTCATTAATTTTAAAAAAAGCACATTGAAATATTACCTTCTTTTGAATGTTAATGTGCTTAGTAGTAGAATTGGCAGGTCCGTGTGTTATTTCATTTCTGGTGTGCTGTCAGCTTTTGGACTTGTGAGTGTGTATGTGATGAAGGATAAAAATTCATGAAATCTCTTACCACTGCTACTTTTGGAGTCTCTTTCCCCCAGAGATGACAGTGAGGTGCACTTGAGTGGGTAAAGACAAGTTCTTCATGTAAGTGTTGGCAAGCTGAGGGTGGGCTTAACTGTCAGGAAAGTCACTGGAATGGTGAGCAGGGAAGCAGAAGACTGGAGTTCTCAGTGGTGATCAGGATCATGGTTTCTGGTTGGAGCTCACCACTGAATTGGTGTTCAGGCAGAAGTTTTCAGCTGTATTTGGATGAGGATGCTCTCTTTGCTTTTGGGGAAAATAATCCTTGGAGAATGGTGTGGAAATCAGTGATGAGAGGCAGAGCCTCTTGTTTTCCTTTGCAGAGTGGGACCTTGGCAGGGCAGTCAGTTTCATTGGAACTGCTATTAATTTTTTACTTGGAAGCTTTCTACTTAAAAACACGGTGTATAAACAGCTCTCAGCTCCTAAAAGGAGGAAGATGTACTCTCTCTTGGTCGAATGGCATACAGAACGAGTGGGGCTCTTGCACTGAAGTGACTTTCAAGACCTGTGCAGCAGTTTTGGATCGCAGTCTGATAAAACAGAGGTGCTCTTGGCTGTGGGTGTAGAGCTTTTTGACTCTGTGCAGTCACTCGTTATGGGAAACTTGTACTGGCATAAGAGGAAAACTTTGTGTCTGATGCCAGTAGAGTTAGGGACTTAGTGAACCAATTTCATGGATAGCTGGCACCAGAGATGTTGTTCTCTAATTCTGGGCTAATCAGTTATTTTGTAATACCTTTGGATGGATGCCTGTGTACCTGCTTGACTCCCATCAGTGTGGTTTGTACCACTGAAGCTGGAAGTGGTTCTCAGAATGTGATAAAAGTCAGCTTGAAAATCAAGGGTTGTCTTCCATGAAAACCCACCATCTTTTTGTGACTAAACTGTTCAACAGAGCACAGTTCTAAGGAGCTTATTGCAACAGGTCCTCCGAAACTGCAGTGAATAGTTTTCTATGGGTTTGGCTCAAGGTTTCTCTTCAGACGGAACAGCTGAGACCTGCCCTGTGCTGAGCTCCATGAGCAGCGACAAGTGTTGAGACTGAGAATTGCCATGTTCATCCTCACCCTCCCGAGACAGCGGAGTGTTGGCTGGGATGGGAGCGTGAACAGCTTCCTGCAGTGCAGGGGCATTTTGCAGCTGGCAGCTTCCTCCTGAATCGTAAGGGCAAGGGAGGATTGCAGGCTGGAAAGGCAGCAGGGAGCTGGTGCTGTCTGTGTCTCAAAGACACGAGTGCCTGGAGGGAGCTGATGAGCCCACCACGATGCTGCAGCAGCCAGAGGAGTGCTGTGTGCTGATGGTGATGATTTTATCATTGCCTCGCTCTGCTGCCTTGGCCGTGGCTTAATCTCAGTGCCTGGAGGCTGTCCTCTTTCCACTTCATTACAGGCTGGAGTGGAAATGATTTCTTGGATGGAATTTCACTCAAAGTCTTAGAATGTGCTGAAAAAGTACTCTCAGAAATGGAATTTTTTCTTGGGCGCTAGTGAAGTGAATGTTTGTAGCCTCATTTTTTGGGCTGTTACATCTTAATTTCTTTTACTAGTTAATGTATGCTGAGAGTGGGGCTGCTGTCAGCAGTGCTCTGTGTTTCCAGATGTGGAAGGACTGGCCTGGTAGAAAACTGTAGGTCTTGTATTGTTCTGTCTGACAGACACTTGTTTCTTGTCAGATTTGATGTGGATAATCCTCCTTCCCTGGTTTTTGTAATCATGTCCCTTTTTGGAGGCTGAGGAGCTCAGCATCACTTAAGTGAGCTGGAGAAATATGCTGTAGCTTGTTTTATCAGCCCTTTTTTTGTTCCAGCAAGTATAAGAAGCAAGTCTTGGTAGTAACAGACAGTGGATAATTTAGCAGGAGACTCTCCAAGAGCATCATTAGGTTTTGTCACTGCTTCTGAGAGACAGGAAAATATGCATGGGGATGTTTCTTTTGCTTCATTTTCATCCAGCACCTGGCTAGCTGAAGTTAAATGTCAGCGTGCGCATCTCCCATCGCTCTGTTGGTCATCCTTAATGATTTTGCTTGTCTTGGAATACATTAACCTTCCTTCCCCCATCCTCTTGCCATTCTTTATGCTGTCTTCAGCTTTAAATGTACCCATTTAAAGCTCTTGTTGCCTCCCAGCACCCTTTGGAGAGAAGTGCTATCCATCCCGAGACACCGAGGCTGCATCCCATATTTGCTTTAAGCTGACACAACTGCGGGTTTTCACTAACTGGGTCAATCCTGCCCTAGCTCAGGACAGTGTGTCCCTGGCACTGGTGCTCGTGCTGCCACATGGCCAACCCAGACAGAGAGCTGATCAGGCTGAGGTGGGGGAGAGGACAGGTCAAACCTCTGCTGATAACCACAAAAACCCCCAAAACTGCAGCTGGAATAATTTGTCTGAAGTTGTGGCAGTCAAGGTGCTGAATGTTACTGATACTTAACAGCTGGATTCTTGGCAGGATGGGAATAGAAGTTTTCAGTCTTCAGCACATTCTACTGTATTGCTACTACCTGCTCCCTCTGGTCTTCCACAGTTACTTGTCCTTACTCTGTTCTGCATCTCTCAAGCTCCCCAGCATTTTCTGAGCAGCCTGGTCTGGTGAAAGGTGTCCCTGTCCACAGTTAGAACTAGATGATCTTTAAGGTCCCTTCCAACCCAGGCCATTCTATGATGATTTTTTTACCATTTTACTTTCCTAGCAGCTCTGTTGTGAATTCTCAGTAGCTCGCTGCTTAGTCTCTAAGGTATGGGTGTTCTTAACCACTGAACTCCTGTCTGATGTGTTGTTTTTCCAAATAAAAGCGGATTAACTTTAGTCCTGTGTCTGTGTAGTGTAGCTGAAGTGTAGAGTTAATTGAGACATACAGATCCTTAAATTATCCCTGAAATTGTTCAAAGAGCGACTGTTCTGTTGCAGACTGGGCATGAATATGTGAACTCCTGACCGCTTGCTGATCTGGGAGTTCATTGTCTTAAAGGCACAAACAGAAGTGCAGCGGGGTTGACAGAGATACTGCACACTCAGTTCAGCCTAAAATGTCTTCTGGAGAGGCTGATATTTGCAGTGGTGGGTATTGACAAAGTGCAACGCTCTGCATCTCTCGCGGGCTATTTCCATAGGCTTAGTCATGTAGAAAAAGAGTAGGTGGTCAAGAATTAGTGCTGGCAGAGCTAACTCTTGTTCTTTTGCATTGCTAATGATGAACGCTGTCTTCCACCTCACATCACCAGATGATTTCTTTTGAGAGCTCAGTGGCAGGCAGCCACACTTTTCCCGCTGATTCTTTTGACTTGTGCGTTACACTTAGAAAATGGGCAAATGGAAACTCTGGCAGCTGCCTGACTTCCTCTCAAAAAGAAAAGGTTCCCTAAATCTCAGCTGGTTCACAGACTCGGTTCAAATGCTTCACATTTGGATCCATTCCTATAGCTTTCGGGCCTATATTATCGAAGGAAAAAAATCTGCTTAATACTCCTACAGAGAGTATGTGGAGTGCAAATTGCTTGGTTGAACTGCTCACAGCTCCTGTAGACATGGAAAGCTGCTTGGAATGGGTGGAAGAGCTGCTTGTTTCGTATTAGTATTCCAGGGACTGAGGTGTTCCTTCTGGCACCACTCGTGTCAGTATGTGACATGTGTTTATCTGGTGACAAGTCAGTCCTGTGCGACAAACAAGAAGTTGTGATGCGCAGCCTGCAGGCTTCAGTGTCTCCCAGAACTCATGATTCACAGGAACAGGATGTGCAGGAACAATTGTATTCCCTTGGAAACTCTAGACAGACACGTATACCTGAATTTTACCATCTGATGTTGTTTGGATTTGGTTCTGAGAAAGCCGTTCTGTATACCAGGATATATGAAGGGGAAAGGCTGGCTAGGGATCCAAAGGCTCTGGGAAGTAAATAGTACAGTTTGTGTAGAAGAGGGATGACTTACATGGATTTGAGAGCAAACCTTGTCTCATTTTTATGAAGAACAAAGTGCAAGAAAATATTACAGCTCTGAGGCTGGAAAAAAAAATTGTGTGTTTCCTTGTTTCTCCCAAGTCTTGAGGAAATTATCAAGTAATGGCTGGATTTTTATCTGGTAGTACCTTTCTCTCCTTCAGTTTTTCTTTAGAAAGTAGTTTGTGACTTAAAAAGCCTCAAACTGTTTAGGTGTTTTGGCTACTTTTCTTTGGTTTGAGAAAAATCTTAAAACTTTAAACCCCAGTTCCCAGAAATTATGGGTGAAGTGTCACTCTGAAGGTTTTTGAGCCATTAGCACTGAAGTGAATAGATTTCAGTAACCCTACCTGGAGATGTGTGTTGTGTAAAAACCTCCAAACTTTATACAACTTGCTCCTGATTGGCTTCTGCAAGTTACATATTTTTGTCCGCAATGTTTGTCCTAATCCTTTCTGGGTAACCTGCAATTGGCTGGCAAAATAAAGACTTGGGTTATCAGGAAGGCAGAGCTTACCAAGCTTTAACCACCGTGCACTTGGTGTTGTTACATCCAAAATGCGTCACGATTTGCTGCAAAGGGCTTGAAAATAGTACAAAGTCAGGTTTTTTGGCTGTAATTTTCGTAAACGTGGACATTGAAGTGAGAGGTCTCTGGAGCGAAGGAAAACACTTCATTTAAAAACTTCCACTCAACACTTTTTTTTTTTGACAGGAGTCTTGAAATTTATTTTAAACTCCTGATTCATTGGGAACAGCTGACAGACCTGAGCAGGCCTAGATCTGATCCTCAGTGCCTCACAGGAGCTTTGGAGACCTTTTGGTCAGCAGTGCTCTCCTGACAAGGAACATAAGGAGTGCGCTGGCGTAGGTCTGGCGTCGGGTACAGAATCCACCTAGAAATCCTCCTTTTTTTTCCCTGGTGGTGTCAGACAGGTGGTGATTCAGCTTCCAAAACAAGCTGCTGCTGGTTTGCAGCGCAAGTGGAGTGAATGTGGAACTGCTTCCAGCAGAAGGAAACATTTCTGGGAAGCGAGCTGGAGTATTTCCAAACTGATGTCCCATGGAAGACAAGAAGCATTATTAAAAGAGGCTGAAGGCACAGTAGGGGAGAAGTGTCATATCTTGACAAGTGCAGCCTGTGGGTGTAGAGCATGGGAGAGAGGTTAAATCACCCTTTCAGATCCTATGTGGTGTAATTCATCCTTTTGAGCTATTTATGTCCAATTATCTATTGGCTGCCATTGGGATAAATACGGTTTTGGTTTCTGTCTTGCAGACCCAAGGCTGTAATGATAACCAAAAAGCTGTGTTTCTGTCTGGGTTTGTGGCTGAGTCACTGTGGGATTTCTTACAGCACATGCATTTGTTCTGTTAGGGCTGGCTTTTCTGAATCAGAATTTATGAGATCTCAAGCTTCAAGCCTCTCGTGTGTTGTCCCAACTTCATAAATGCTGAAGAAGTGGGAGTTAAGAACCCTGCTATTAAACCCAGAATAAACCACTTTTCTTTCTACATACGTTGAGCAAACTTCTGGCTTTCCTCGATTACCTAATGTGGGGAGAGAGCTGCTGGTTTTGGCTCTGAGGTGAAAGTAAAATCTGCCCTGTTTTCAGAATATTTATTTGGAAAAACTTGCACAGCTGAGTTTATGGAAGTGTTTTATATTTTCAGACCAAACTCATCACCTTTCAGGAGCTCTTGAGTGCCCTTGTTTTCCTGTTAGATGGTCTCTAAATAGAGCATTCATCTTCTCCCAGGAAATACTCGCTGGCTTGGGTTTTAATTAAAACCTGGATTTCAGTCACGACAAACTACAGGATGCCAGGAAACACTTCAGAATTTTCTCTGAACCTTGTGTCATGCTTAACAAAGATTTTTACCTTTTTCCAAGTAGGTAGGGATGTGTTCAGTAAGGATCATTCTTTTTTTGCCTATATACCTACAAAGGGCTTTCGTATAAATAAGCGGAGGAGTTCATCATCTATTAAATTCCTATTGTTTTGTTTCCAGGTAGTGCATTAATACAGCAGAAACATTTCTCAGGAAGAGCTTGTGTGTTGAGATGGTGGATGATGGGTGGGATGGAGCCAGGCAAACAGTGCTCAGGTGGTCTCATAGTTGGTTATGCTGCAGAAGGTGAGGTAGGTGTTTCAGAATAGATGTTTGAAGACCAACAGCACCGAGTTCCCCATGTGCCAAGCCCTTCCGACACTGGAGAGCAGTCCCAGGGACTGTGGGTGTTACGAGTCTCCTTTACAAAAAACTGGTGTTTCTGATAGACTGCTGACATCTAAACAGGATTAGCAACTGGCCTTTGGGTGCTGAAGAGGTGGAAGGCACAAGGGGAGTGTGGGTAAAGTGCTGGAGCTGGTGCTGCTGACAGAAATGCTGCACTTGGCACATCTGGCCTGGGTTCTAACGCCTCTTCTGTTGCTCTTCTTGCTTAACTCTCTGAAGAGAATGTAAACTATTATTTTGTTTTTCATCCAGTACTTGGTTGTCCCTTATCACAGCATTTAGACAATCTGCTCTGCTTCCCTTCCCTTCTCAGATGAAGCTCCAGAGATGCTGTCTGACCTAGTTTTAACTTAATGTGCGCTAAAATGGTTGAATTTTATATGCACTGGCAACTTTCCTTTTGCTTAAATAAGGGGGAGGGATTCTATTCTTAATTAAATACACCACACTGGAGATTTATAGACACTTGGCACGACCTGGCAGGCAAACTGGATAATTCCTGATTGATCTAGTAGCAAGTATTCTTTTTATTTTAGTGCTTGCACATTTAGTTCATTAACAAACTAACAAAAGTTTAACAAACTAACAAAAGTTTAACAAACTAACTGACATGTAATGGAGAATTCACTGAAAATGAAGGCTTTGGAGTGGCATACTGGATTGAGTTAGGCTGAAGTTACCCACATTAAAAGTGATTTTGCTTTAATGGAAGGATAAATGTTTTATCCAGCAAAATTTTTGTTTTGCAGATGGCTTATTCAATCAGTATATCAGTCAGCAAGAGTACAAACCTCGCTGGGGGCAGATTATCCCCAAAAGCTCTAAAGGTAAGAACATTTCTTAAGATAGAACTCATGTACTGCCAGTTCTGTCTTGTTCCTTTGAGAATATGGAACAAGAAAATGATGCAAGAAAAGTCTCCTCTAGGAGAGTTCTAGGGAATGGTTTCTTCTCTGAGAAAGTTGAATTTGTCTGCAAATTCAATGAAATTCAGTCTGGTCTCTGGTTGAGTAAGGAATACTGCAGGAATACAAGTGGTAACTTTAAGGATAGATCATCAGCTTAGTAACAAATCCCAGAATATTGGTAAAACCTGGAAACAGTTATCTGTGTTACTGGATTTCGCACATGGAATTGATGTAACTTCAACTTAAAATGAAGAGTTGCCAAATAAATACATTATCTTAACAGGGAGTATTTTAAATGAGGTGGATCTTTTGAAGTCTTGATCTGTTACACAGTAAGTCCAAACTTCAGAATCTTTTCCATTCCTGTCTGCCTTGAGAGGAGACTTGGAGCAGCATCCCTGACTACAGAATATAAAAATCACTGTCATAGAGCAAATGTAGGATCCAAGGTGACAATTGCCAGATGTGGAGCCCTGTCCCCAAGCCCCTTGGGGGGGGTTATCTGTGTCACCTGTCCTGAATGCCTGAGATACATAAAGTGGTTGGAAAGCTGCTTTAATTGGACAGTTGAAATTCCCTTATATGTGAGAATTGTTGGTACAAAGCCGGCTGTGCTCTATCTCTGCATCACCTCCTGCTCCCATCCCAGGGGTTCATTTCCCTGTCATTTGAGTATCTGTTCTCACAGCTCAGCCCTCAGGCAGCTCTCAGGTGGGGAGAGATGGAAGGGGAGCCAAAGGCTGGCTGTGTCCTCCTTGCTGGAGATCTGCAAGGACAGCTCACAGCTCTTCTGCGTGCATCGAGTGCATCAGGAACGCTGGAGCTCCTTTCCAAGGCACTGGGAGTTGCAGTATTCACTTTGCTCTCTGTACTGTCAGTCACCAGACAATTCAATATAAAACTTTGTACAGTTTTATAATGCACAGAAAATATTACCTGGAAAAAGTGACATGCTAGTGTTTAAAGAAGGGTGAGTTACTCAGTTCCTCTGCTTCCATGTTGAGGTTGTATCTTTCTTTGGTTTAAAAATCTTATAATGGAAAACTCTCCCTTCCCTCTTTTTCTGAAGGTGACGGGGAAGACAGTCGGCCAGGGATGAGAGGTGGCCATCAGATGGTTATAGATGTGCAGACAGGTAAGTAGTTGTTACATTTCTTAACTATTATTTAATATTAAATTATTTAATCCGTTATTTTCCAGATTAATATGCAAATGTGTTTTTCTTCAGACCCTGTGTTAGCTTCAGGTTTTGAGGAAAAAAAATCGCACTTTCTAATAGTTGAGTTAAATGCCCTGCTTCCTCTCTTGATCTCTATTCCAGCTGCCTTTCCACTTCTTCCCTATTAATTCTGTGTTGTGCCTTAGCCATTGTCTTGTCTTAACTAAGAAACCAAGAACAGTTGGTTTTAATTTTTTGTTCCTCCTACCATCTTAGAGCAGGAGTTCAAACAATAGAAGAGAAATTAGGGATAATAATTTCCCTTATCTGCTGCAGACTGTGCTCAAGCAGTAGATCTGATGTGTTGAAACATTCCTTGTATTTTGGTTGGAGTGGCTTCTGATTTCCACAGTGTGCAAGAAACTTGTGTTAAATATAATCCTTTAGACATACTTTGCAAAAATCTTCCCTGTAGCAGTTTAAAGAATGGTTCAGCCTCTATTTCAGAGAACCTGCAGAGAAAAGAAAGTGGGGTGGTGTATCAGGAACAGTTCCAGTGATTGTTGTTCTGCATAATTTTCTAGATCTTTGTCTCTTAATCAGATTTCTGTGGTACGTCAGTCCTTACTAGAATAAGGAAGCATCTGCCCGAGTCTTTGCTGTGTGAGTGAAAGGATTGTTCTTGGGAAGGGAGAAACAAGACCAGGGTGTGGGTATTGGGCAGGAATGTAGGGTGGCATTGAAGGAGTTGGCAGAAAAATGCCCATGGCCGTATCTGTTGTGGTCACAGGACAGGGACAGAGCATGTGACAGGATAGGACCTTCCAGAGTAATTTGCTAAGTCATAGTGAACCAGCAAAAATCCAGCAGTAGCTGCAGCCTCTGGCTTTTGCTCAGAGTAGTTACTGCTCTGGAGGAAGCACTCGAGTTATTCTGTCTATGAGAGTAAACTTTTTTCATTTGGTGAGAGAGGTTTGAGATTGATTAGAACAAAACGCTGCTGGAGGATTTGCCGGTGTTTGTCTATGCAGAGGCTGGGAACGCTCCCTAGTGGCCTCGGGAATTAGTGAGTGTCTCACAAGAGCGTGGAAGAAACATGATCCTTGTCAACTTGGAAATGATAGTCCTGCACACCTCCTGAAAATAAAATATCCATGGTAGTGTGAGCCTTCCTTTCCATTCCTCTTGGTTTTCTTAAGTCCCAGTAAGGTTGTTAGCTCTGCCTTTGACTTTCACTCTGCTTCAACAAGGCAGTAAAACTCATCCATGTATTTTTCAATATTTCTTGATATATTTTATATGTATTATATATACTTTGGATATATTTGCGTGATTCATATATATTAATTTTTGTATTACTTATGGAAATATATATAATGTATATTGTGAATGTATCAGATATGTACAATTATTTTTTTTTTTTTTTTACTTGCACAGAAGGGGCTGGACAGCACCCACAAAGGTGGAGTCCTGGATCTCCCTCCCTCTCTCATGCTGGTCCTTTCTCTCTGCAGCTCTATTCAGAGGTGCTGGGATACCTTCCCAGAGTTTCCCTGTGGGCTCTTTGGGAAGTTGCTCTTAGTTTTGCGTCCAGGTCCACCGAGGCTTGTAAGAGCTGAAATCTTTCTGAGATGATCAGTTTTGCCATTTAATTTGGCTCGTGACAGGCCAGGGGAAGTTCTTGGGGCTGTTTCCTGTTGCTGATTGCTGGAGTTTTCCTTTTGAGTATAGGTGGAGTTTAACGAGCTGGTGGGAATTTAGCCAGTTATGTCAGGATGCATTTTACAGACTGGAGTTGGAAAGCTCCCTGGCTAACCTTGGACAGATCCAGTGTTAATGGAAAAGGGAGCAGTGGTGTACTCTACCCTTCAAACACATTATCCTTCCTTACTCACACACTTGCTGAGTGAGTGGCTTTTTTTCAGAAGACTGGCAACTGAAGAAAAATTGTCTCACTTGGCACTCCTTGTTAGAGGCGTGAGTGCCTTCGCAAAAATCAGTATTTTCTTCACCTTGAATCTTTTGGAAACGAAGTGAAACACCAAGATCATACTTATAAGGAGGTTCTGAAGTTTCATATCACATAGAATAAGTGTTGGAAGCAAAGTTTCATCTCTGATGGCCAGACTTGCTGTAGCTATAAGTGAACTATAAATGGTTCAGTGTTTTGATTAACCTCAAGGACATTTTAACCAGTTATTACTGACTAGAAAAAGAATTCTAATTTAGTAGTGCTGAGCCTGCTGGATGCACGTGCTGGTGTTAAGATAGAGGATATGGGTTGGTGAGTAGCTGAGCTAGATCTTAAGTTGCTGATAGTGCATGGAGTCACTGAGACTTTGTTTATCAGTTTCAGGTAGTACATGGATTAACTCGGTCTAAACTGACTTTTAGCATGGTTTATCTTTCACTTAGAGTAGGCTGAAAGTAACTGAAAGAGAATTTAGCATCTCTGCTGGCAGCCAGTAACTTGTGCTGGAGCTCATTTCCATCTGATGCTCCTTAATAACCTGCCACAGCTGACTGAGTAAGTGCAGTGTTCCTGATGCTTTGGAAAGCTCTTAAAGCAGTTTGAAATGGAACTGTAGGCATTGTGGGATGCAGAACTGAGAATGCAGCTTGATGTCTTCCTATATAAAAAAAAGAGAAAAATTAGAAATGGGAAGCTGGTGATTGTCACAGTGTCCTCCATGCTTTTAATTCCATTAGCACTCAGACTAGAGTGACTCTGGATGGCAGAATTAGGAAGCTGGATTTGGTGTACAAGTGCAGATGCATTAACTAAGAGAATTTCACAGTTGTAGCTGAAACCACTGTTGGGTACTTTAAAGCTTTAGGCTGCAAATGAAAACAGAAAGCTTGTGCTATTCCTGCTTTTCCCTGCAAGGTGCATTTCTCATGCAGCTCTCCATATGGGAGGCTGGAGAGTTCTCTTCTCTCTGCTTTTCTACAAGGAAGGGGAAGTATTTGAGTAGTTGCAATCCAGGTACGTAGATTAAAACAAAATTATCCCCCAAACAACCCCAAAATTACACAAGAACACAGTGTTGTGTGCTGAATGTTAGACACGAGAAGCCGTTTGTGTAGGCCCTGGGGAAATCTTGGAGCAGTAACACAAAGATTCATGTGTAACACTGTGTTCTCAGGGAATTGAACCCTAATGCAGTTCTGGATGAGGGTGTCAGCATCTGGCACTGGTTCCTTGTTAACAGCTCTTTGAGTCTGCCCTCCGTGGCCTCCTTATGGGTCAGATATGGCACATGTTTCAAAATTCCAGTGCTTATTCTGGAAGAACGTGGGAATGGGTAAGTGAATTGTCAAAAGCAAAGTTTTGAGGAGTAATGTCGGTACTTAAGAACAGTATGTGTGTTGTGTTTTGGAGATGTGGTTTATAATTTCAGAGGCAAGGTGGAATTGATCTCTTCTGCTTTTACAGGGCAGACACAGTGAATGGCAGTGCAGTCCATAAAGCCATGTAATTTATTTTGGTAACAATAGAAATATAGACCATGTAGAAATCATTCTATTAAAAAAAGGATATTTTATGTTATGTCAGGCTTTCTTAAGTGTTCATCTTTTAGTTCATAAAGCTGAAACCTTCTGAAGTTTTCCAATGACCCTGTTTTAGAAATAACAGCAAAACAACCAGGATGGTTTCTTTTCTGTCTCCATTTTTCTTCTCTTTGGCAAGCAAAACAGTTTTTTGAGGGAAAGCATTAGTGAAATGGTCTTTATTGATGTGATACCTCTGTTCTCTCACTGAAGTGCAACTGCTCTGTAATTTTGGTTGTACATCATTTTGCTTTTCGTTTCGTCAGAAGGAATTTTGTTTGCTTCCTTCCATTAGATAAATGAGGACAAATACGTGGGTTGGGAACAGAGGGAGATTCAGAGCAGTGGGCCTAGCGTGCCCATCGTATATGTGGGCAGCACAGCAGAAATGACAAGGCTGGTTCAAAAGCACCGTGGAAAGATGAAAAAGATGGAGAGAGCAGCAGACATGAAGGATGCTGTTTTGCCTGAGGAAAACACTGCTATCCATAAGATATTTAAAGACAGGACTTGTGTACAGGATGAAGGGATCTCAGAAACAAAACACAGATGGCTTCTAAGCTCTGAAACACAAACAGCTGCTGAATCCTGGAGGTTACTCAACTTCATGGTGCTTTCACATTTGAGACTGTGTGCCTATCCTTAAAAAAACCCCCTTGTATCCAGCCAGCTTGTATCCAGCTGAACTGTGGCTCAGAAACCAAGGAGTGTGATACTGCAAGAACGTTTTAGACTCATTTTGTATTTGTGCTCTTAAATGCTCCTCACAAAGTGGACAGTGCTGCTGGCATGTAACTAAAGGTGTGGGTGCTACGTGGGGAGGTGACATCCTTTTGTAGAAGGCTTTTGAGAGATCTTACACCTTGATTTTTTTATTTCTGAGAGGAATCCTTCATAGTTCTGGGACATTGATGCTCCAGTACAGCCCCAGCAAGTTTGGGCTGGCAGCTGACTGGGAGGGCAGTGGCTGATGAACTGGGGAATAGGGCAGTGAGTCCACGGGAGCCTGAGGGGCTGCAGGAGAGCATTGAGAGGCTCTGATCCTGCCCCTGGGATGTGACAGCTGGGCAGGAGGACAGGCTGAGGACTGGCTGGATAGAAGGATTTGCAAGGTGCTGGAAGTGGAACGTGTCAGCAATGTGTCCTTGTGGCACTGAAGGCCAGCCTCTGCTGCTGGGCTGTACCAGCACAAGCACGGCCAGCAGGGAGAGGGGAGGGTGATGTTCCTCTCTTGGGTACTTGGGGGCGCATCTGGAGTGCTGTGCCCAGTTTGGGCTCTCTGGGACAGTAAGGATTGTGTCAGACTGAACTAACCAAGGTGGTCAGGGCTGGAGCATGTGATGTGTGAAGAGATGCTCAGGGAACTGGTTTTGTTCACCTGGTAGAAAAAAGGTTCATGGGAGGATCCTAGAGATGTCTTCAGCTACTCGTGAGAACATGAAGATGGCCAGGCTCATTTTGAGGAGAGCTGAGGGGTAGGATAAAGGACAGGAAAGGAAAATCTTGTTAGATATTGGGGGGAAAAAATTGTAATGAAGTTAATCAGTCATTACAGCAGGGATCCAGTCTGAAATGTCCCTCCTTGGAGATACTCAGAGTGTAACTGAATAATTCCCTGGGCAACATGGTCTCTGCTGAAGTCAGCCCTCCTGTGAGGGGGTTGGGGGATGACTGATGGACCTTGCACAGGTGCTGTAGATCCATAATTCTTTTATATTCCATGGAGAACTGTTCTAGCAGAGACATGGAAGTACCACTTGACCAAAGAATGTAGTTAAATATGTCACCAGGATTGGAATGTATTCATTGAGGAAGACCTCCTCTACCAGAATCGCACCAAGGATTTCACCACATGGAGAAGATGGTGTTAACAGGAGTTAGAGAACTGTCCTTGAGAATGTGTGTGAACCTGGACTGAAGCCACCCCAGGAATTTCGATATTTAATGGGTTGGAGAAGGCTGCTTTGCTACTTTTCTGAAAAATAGAAATTAAGGAGAGGTTGACAGGAAATATGTTGATTGTTGGGAATGTACGTTCTCTAATTTGAGGACTTCTCTGGCACCTTTTAATCATCCAGAGAGTAAGGGAATAAAAGAACTCAGACATTACAGAAAAATTTTTGACTGAGCAAGCAGTTTAGAAATACTCACAGAACATATTTGATTCAAAGTGTTGAATTTGTATTCAGAAATAAATGTAGAGGAAATAAGCTGAGGATGCTGGAGGAGAAATTTGACTTCCTAAACGTAGCTGGTAAAAGCTTTGGGTAAATATAATTGCTTTCATGTTTTTTTCTTATTGCCTTGCAGGTAAGTTTGAAAATTCTCCTTCTCTGCCCCTAAAGCTGAATAGAGACTTGCTTTAATAAAGCAGCATCAATTTTGCTATGTTCCATATTGCTTGGATGCAGAGGGAGGATCCTTTTCCTCCTTGAGTTCCCCAGTGCTACCAGAGTTATATTGATGTGAGGCTGCTGGGCTCCCCTCGAGCTGCCCCACTGCTGCTGCCTGGGATTTGTGGCCTCTGTCGTCTTCTTTGAATATTGTCCTTTGATATCTGTCCTGGTCAGGTCTGTGCATGCAGGGTGAAAAAAAAAAAACACCCCTCCCATAAAATCTGAATTAACAGCCAAAATACAAGCAGTGATACTGGTTGGGAAATAGAGTGGAGCTTGACTTTAAAAAAAGCTTAAAATCCCCCAAAAACTCAAACCCAACCAAAGAAAAACAGTCAAACCCAACCGAACAAGAACAATCCTACAAACCACCAAACAACTATTTTTTTTCTTTATACCATGGGAAAACAATTACGAATTTTAGGAGAACTATAAAAAATTATTTACTTGACATTACCAGCAACAGATGTATTTATGCATTAAGAAATAATCTTTCTAAAACACAGAACTTTCCTTTAAAATATGCATCTAGTTCTGCAATAAGGCATGAAACTAAAAAATTACTTTCATTGGGTCTGGATAGTGATGGAGCCTTTCTTTCATGTGAGCTACAGTTTTACTTCATGATGAAGAATGGGTCTGGCACAGAGTTCATGTGCACTTGTGTTCAGGGTGTTGCTCTGGGGATGCTCAGCACTAGCTGGGTGCTCGTGTTCCTCTCTCAGTGCTCACATTTAATTCTGTCAGCCTGGGTTAGGTAACTTCCAAAATCTGAGTTTTCATCGGAGTCATTCAGGTTTGCTATTAAATTTCATGTGAGCCAACAAAGCCTTTCCAGGCAGGCCTGACATTTTGGCAAGGCCCCAGTAGGATTTTTAGCTGGTGCCAAATCTTTTATTTTTCTCGGCTATCAATGAAGCTGTTGTGGTAATGTGGGTTTTGTGAGCTGTGAGAATTTATGCGCACAAAGGGACCTGCTCTTTGCAGGGAACACTGGGAGCCCTGAGTCCAGGAGGAAGGGTAATTAAAGTTAATGAACCAGGGTAACCTTTCCATGGTGATGACCACTATCCTGATGGTAGGTAAGGGTCAGGGACTAGTCCCGTTTTGTAATCGTGCTCTAACTCTGCTCTTTAATTGGTGTTGGATTAAAAATTGGCCATTACCTCCATAATAGAAGTGGTTTGTGGATTTTAAAGGAGTTTTTCAAAGCTCTGCAAGTCTTGAGGAGCTTGTTCTTCTTGGACTTGGCTTTGTGTTGTGTTTTAATGCAGTCTAAAAATGAAGTATATTTAGCATTTGAGACCAGATAGTGCTGTTTCTATAATGGGAGCAGTTTGGTTATCTCTCCATGGCAGAATAGAAACTCCTTTCTTAAATGCTTCCCCTCTTCAAAGGCTTCATCTGGTTTTATCAGTGACTCTGGGAAGCCTTAGAACTTCCTGTACACAGAGCAGTTGTGGGTTTGAGGTGACAGCCCTGAAACACAGACTTAAATTTGTCACTCTTCTACTCACTGGCTTTCGTGGCATCAGGTAAGTTACTTTATGCAAGACATTTCCCTTGAAGAGGATTTTGTAGTTGAAGTAGATTTCTCTATCCAAGGGATGGACTAAACAGAAAAACTTTGCTGCTCCTATCTCAGAAATCTTGTTGATGTATAAATCCTGCACCAAACAGGGCACAGGCTGAGATGTCATTGATAGACTACATGCACAGGATCCAAAATGTTAAATATTGTTCATTTGTCTGTCTGGAATTTTAATCAGAAGGCTGTGGGTTTGATTGCCTCTTATGTAAATGTAGAAATAGAAAATGACTCTGAGAATTGGCTGTCTGTCAATCCTAAAATCTTCCATTACTAAACCAAACCACATTTTTGTCTTGATGACTCGTTCCATTCAAAGAGGAGTGGTGTTTTAAGTAAAAAAGAGTTTAAATTTATCTTCTGATAGTTTGTCTTTGTTACAGATGTTTTGTAGGTGTTAGCTTGTTTAAACACATTCTCTTTTTAAAATAAAAGTAACTATTTTTTTTTTTTGTAATAGAAACTGTTTATTTGTTTGGTGGCTGGGATGGAACTCAGGATCTGGCTGACTTCTGGGCATACAGTGTGAAGGAAAACCAGTGGACCTGTATATCCAGGGATACCGAGAAAGAGGTAAGTTCTGCAAACATCCATATTTTTAAAAATACATCAATTGTTGCCCACAAAAATGCCCCTTCTAAAGTGCTTGTGTTGAAGTTCAGCGTGAAGTGAGAGCCACAGAGTTCAGATCTTCAAGTTCTGAAGACTTTTGAAATGCTTACGTGGGGAAAATGTGAGCTGGAGGTGGCTTTGAAGTGTTAAGATTCCTGGTGGGTAAAGGTTTATTTCTCAAAAGCAGAAATGATCAGCCAGAAATCAGCTCAGCGAGTAGAGCACGAGTTAAGTAATTTTGTGTGGCTGAACAACCAGACTTATCACAGAATATTTTGAGTTGGAAGGGACCTTAAAAGATCATCCAGTTCCAGCCCTGCTGCCATGGGCAAGGACATCTCCCACTGGAAGGTTCCAAGAACTTGCTAATGAACATTTCAGACCCGATCCTGGTGTTTGAGCTTCAGAAACAAATTGTTTATTTTTTTAGCTTCTGTCAAAAATGAATAGAAATGGACAACTACCAGATGGAAATCTAGAGGACAGGGGTTACTGCCAAAGGCTACACAACCCCGAGAGCTTTCGTGGAATTCATTTGAACCATTTTCCTTGGCCTGTTTTGCTCAGTGTTTGACGTATGAAACCTGAAATGAATGTAACTTGGGTTATAGGACGAGACAAGAAAAGGCTGAGACCTTTGGCTTGTGTAATTCATTTCACTGTACACTGAAATCTTCAAGTTCAGTGTGGTTATTGTGTTTTGAGTTCATTACTTGTCAGAGGAAAATTCATGCAACCTCTTCTTGAAAGTATAAAAAGTGTGAGGTCCCACCATTTTTTCATAAATTCACGAGTTGATTTCCTCAACTGTTTGAAAAGAATATAAAAACGTCCTGTTTCTCATTTGTATTTCCCAATTTCTTGTCATGGTTAATTTTGTGAGCTTCCTTACCAGATTAAATAACACTTTAATATTCTCATTTTTTTTGTGGCAAAGGTTTTTAGAGGTTGTAATCAAGTAAGACAAATAGTCTGAGCTGAAAAAAAAAAAAAATAAAATCTCCCAGGCATTTCCTGTAGCCTTCAAATCTCTGTGTCATGTACTTACTGATTGGAACATCCTTTACAAAATGGGCAATAACAAAACTGAACGTGATACTCTGGTTTCTGTCGTAACAGAGCTGTGGAGAGGTAGAATTGTTATATTTATGTACTGTTTAGTCAAAAAGGGGCTACTGTGTTTTCTTCCTGCACAAACCAGTATGAGTCAGTCTGGTGTTTAAGGGATTCATTTCCTTTCTTGCTGGGGTCATGCCACATCCAGTTGAGTTTCTGTAAGGCTTAGGAGGTCTGGCTGGGATGTTTTCAGGTTCCTCATGCCTGACTCCAGCAGAGTAAAACTGTGGGATGGGAGGAAGGAGGGATGCGCAAAAGGAGGACTGTGCAGGAGACACAGTAGAAGAGTTGGGAATTGATGTGATTAAATGATTGTAAAGGGATTTGGAGGGAAAAACGTTAACAGAGTGTTATGGAAGTTCAGGAAATTCAGGTGGAAGATGGTAAGGGTCATGGGGAGAGAGGAAGAAAGAGGAATTTTTAAAAAGTGGAGACTTGTTGAATGTATGAATGTATGAGGACTTTTGAAGAAGGGATGTACTTAATAGAGAAAAGTGTGGAGGAATGTGGGTGGCTGTAGAAAGAGAATTCTGGAAGGACACTCTGTGACAAGCTTGAGAGGTGGGGCCCGTGTGAGCCTCATGGAGTTCAGCAAGGCCAAGTGCAAGGTCCTGCACATGGATTGGGGCAATTCCAAGAACAGATAGAGGGCCAAGGAGAGAATGGATCCAAGAGCAGCGCTGAGGAGGAGGACTTGGGGTGTTGGTGGATGAGAAGCTCAGCAGGTGATGTGGGCTCGAACACTTCTGCTCTGGAGCCAGGCTGGCAGAGCTGGAAGTGCTCACGTGGAGAAGAGAAAGCTCCAGGGAGACCTCAGAGCCCCTTCCAGGGCCTAAAGGGGCTCCAGGAGAGCTGCAGAGGGACTTGGGACAAGGCCTGGAGGGACAGGACACAGGGAATGGCTTCCCACTGCCAGAGGGCAGAGTGAGATTGGATATTAGGAACAAATTCTTGGCAGTGAGGGTGGGGAGGCACTGGCACAGGTCGCCCAGAGAAGTTGTGGCTGCCCCTGGATCCCTGGAAGTGTCCAAGGCCAGGTTGGATGGGGCTTGGAGCAACCTGGGATTGTGGAAGGGGTCCCTGCCATGTCAGGGGGTGGCACTGGATGGTCTTTAATGTCCCTTCCAACCCAAACCATTCCATGATTCTGTGGTACATTCAGCAGTGTTCTGGAGGCCTCCTGAGGTGTAGTCCAGGGTTTTCATGACTTTCAGAGGTACAGTGAACTGGCAGCTGCTGTACTTGGAAACCAGCAATGGGTTGTGGTTTTTTTTTTTCCTAAGAGATCTGGATGAAACCTGATTTAGAAATGAAAAGGTCGATCTCAAATGTTGAGAAGTAAATTCAAAAACAAAGACTCCAGATGTTTCTCTAATAGGGACATCACTGTTCACAAACAATTTGCAAAAAGGAAATGTCTGTTGACATGGAATTTTAAAAAATATTCAGAGTAGATTCCAGTAGAGCTTAATCTTATTTTGTTGTATTGTGCTAGTTCTGCTTCTGGCTTTTTTATTCTAATTAATCAGTGACAGTGGTTAAATTAGCCACTCAATAATTAAACTCGGACAAGAGCAAAATAGGGTGAAAGTTGCATCCTGTCCAGTGTTATTGTAGAGATAATGCACAGTAATGCTTTTGGGATAAAGGTACTGGGAGCTTCTGCTGTACTGCATTAGGAAAAGGTTGTCTGACCTTTTTAGAAAACTTTTTTGCTGCTGTTTTTCAAAATTTTCCAGTGAGGTGTCTCTTGGTCACCTGAAGCTGCATTTGTGTTTTTTAACCATTAGACCACCAAAGCTGATTTTCCATAGCTCTTTTTGATAGAATCATTGAATAGTTAAGTTGGAAAACCCCTTTAAGATCAGCTCCACTTGTTCTCCCAGCACTGCCAAGGCCACCACTAAGCCATGTCCCCAAATGTCACATCTACATGGCTTTTAAATCCCTCCAGGGATGGGGACTCCACCACTGCCTTGGCAGCCTCTTCCAGGGATGAACAACCCTTTCAGTGAAGAAATTTTTCCAAATATCCAAGCTCAGCCTCCCCTGCTGTAACTTGAGGCCCTTCCCTCTCCTCCTGTCCCTGTTCCCTGGGAGCAGAGCCCGACCCCCCCCCCAGCTGCCCCCTCCTGTCAGGGAGTTGTAGAGAGTAAAAAGGTCCCTCCTGAGTCTCCTTTTCTCCAGGCTGAGCCCCTTTCCCAGCTCCCTCAGCCACTCCTGGTGCTCCAGCCCCTTCCCCTCTGTTCCCTTCCCTGGACACGCTCTACCACCTCCATGTCTGTCTTGTATGTCTGGATGAAATGCTCAGGGCACTGCTGGAGTAGCTGATCACTTACAGCCTGAAAAACAGGGTCTGGAGGACCTGCTGGTGAGCACACCACCACTGCTGATGGACAAACAGACCCCACCATCCCTTCAGAGTATGGATCCAGCAGGGCTCTTGCTGTCCTTGTCAAATCCTTTTCCTCAAGCCTGAATCCTTCCAGGGAGATGCTCCATGGAGCAGCTCAGGATCTCTCCGCTTACCCACAGCTTCTCTCTCTGGAGTGTGTGGCAGCTCTGTGAATCAGCTGGCACAAGGCACAGCCAAAATAATATTTCATTTAAGAGTCTTTAAGAGTTTCTACCCTGAATCAAGTAGAATATTCTGACAGATGCTGTTGTCTTCAGGGTTTATTAGTGGCTATAGATCAACAGACCTCTTCAGGATTAGGGAATAAATAGTTTTAAAAAAACAAACCTTGTCATTCGTTGGACATTTTTATTCTAAGCCAGTGTCAGTTAATAGAGAAAGTTAATGTGTGTGTTTTGATGTCTATTTCTAGTTTCCAAGCAGCAACTTTCTCTTTTGAAGGGTAATTTAGTGAAATTCAGTGCAGGAGGACAGTTTTAAGTGTAGGAAAAACTTCGTTTGGTGTAAATTGATAGTCGTGGGGATTTTGAAATAGGATCAAAATGCTGAGGGCTGTTGATGCCTCTGGAGATCAGATAAGTGAGAGTAAAGTAGTGTGATAGTTGGCATATTTTGTGTGTCACTCTTGTTCTAGCATTTCCTAGAGACAAGAGATGGGGGGGATCTCCCTTCAAACAGTGTCACTACACTGATTGGTACCTTCTGTGCTGCTTCTTGGAAAATACATTGACTCATCCTCATTCTGGCTTCTTCAGAGAAAAACCCTGCTTGCAAATCAGCTCTGTGAAGGACGTGGAAATTGTGTAAATGGGTTAGGTTTAGGTGACACTGCGTTTCTCTCAAAAATTTTTGAAGTATTTTCTTGACAAAGGTAGAAGTGAAGGTCTTGTCATGGTTTAACTGCGTGAGAGGATAAATCTTTCTTCGCAATGAAGGAAAAGTGTAGGTCAACAAGTGCCTCCTGTTCAGTAGGTTCAGAATGATGTAGAAAATGGGTGTATTGTGAGGTGACAGTTTGCTGTGAGCACCAAGTGCTTTTCCAGGATACTGAAAGTAAAAGCTGACAAGTGTAGAAAGATCTCTTAATGGTGAGAGCCAGGGGGAATTTCAGCTGCTATTGTATTTCCAGTTAAATTTTCTCCAGTTTCTGCATGCATTTCTTTACATTTGTTGGCATGGATGAATTTACCCAAAGCTTTCAGTGTCATATTACCACAGAAGCATTTTGTTAAGAGTTTGTGACGCCTCTGACTGGTTTTTTGGGTGTAATGCAGCAGTACATGAGCTTATCAATGTAAAGCTGTTACCCTGTGCTGTTTGAAGTGTAGGAATTGAACTAGTTTCAAATATTGACTTCTTCCCACAGATGGTGATACAGTTTGGAAGACACTTCAAGTGACTTGAGGGGCTTTTTGTTTCAAATATTGTGATGTTTACGGACTTGAGATCTAATACAGTGAATGTGCCATGTCCTACTGCTGAGCAGTTCCAGTGGTACAGATGCTCAGTTGTACGAGATGCCTGGTGCCACAAAAGCACATAGGGAGAAGGCAGCTGTCCCTGAAAGAAACTTGGATACTGCAGACGTACCTCGGAGCCAACTTCCTAAATAGTGCAAATGCCTACAAAAGTAGGGACAAAGACGGCAGATGCTGAAGTGAACCAAATGAAAAGTATCCTAGGCTGAGCCTAAATATCACAGACTAATGGTTTATTTTCCTCCCTATTTAGTAGCATAATGGCTTAAAATGTTCTAAGCCTGTATTCTTTTACCAGAATGCTAGAGAGAGACTTTCACATATGCCTGACTGACATCCCCAGTGATTTCCACTTAGGCAGCCTAAAGCAAAAAGACCCTGTTGAGGGAGTAACACCTCGGCTTTTAAAAATAATTTATTTTTAAATAAACATTTTGGAAAAGGTTTTCAGCTTTTAAATCTAACTTATGTGCTTATGCTGCCTTGTGTGACTCCAGAGTTCTGTCCTCTTAACCCTGGTTTATTTATATTTTTTTTTTTTAACTTTGACATTTTTTTAAGGAAAAGATCATCCGTATTTGAAAACAGCTCCAGGTCTTAAGTTATTCAGTTCCCTCACTGGGTGCCTGTATTTCTTGCTTCCAGCATGAAAAAGAGCCCAGAAAACCAGCCAAACTTCAGTTATTCCTCACACCAGATGTTTGAATGTGTGGAGGTCCCTTTTCTCCACACGCTGCTGTTCAAGTCAGTCTCGTGGAAAAAGGAGCATTAAATAAATGCCTTGTGCCCGGTGTTCTGGAGGCTGCACAACTTTGGCAGCCCTGGAGCTTGTACGTGCCAGTCTTCAGGTTATTCTGAATTTCCAAGTCATCATAAAGCTTTCAGTTGCAAAGTAAAACTACTTTTAGTCCTTGAAGTAATGCATCAGGCAAAGTTGATTTGTGGCGTTTATGTTCCGATAAAAATCACCACTTCAACTGCAGCTTATGATGAGTTTAATGCTCTGATCTCTGGTCTGGAATGGAACTTTATATTTTACTCACATGGCTTTATTAGGACATTATTGCATCATCCTAATGCATTTTGCAGTTCCCTGTAAATTGTAGATGAGGCAGTGTAGAGCCATTTGTGGGTGGCTGTGGATGCATCTCGGGGGAGAACGACATTACAGGATTTTCAGGTAAAGATTTAGTGAAGAGGTTGATATTGGTACAAGGAATTCTGATTTATATCCTTTTGGCTTTTGAAGACACAGAAATATGCACCTGTGAGATGAGCCAGCTGGAATGCCAGGACCCCAGCATTTCACACTGACGGGATTAAAAGAAAAGGATTTTAAAGAAACAGGAGAATATGTAGAGGTGGAAAATTTACTCTTTTGCCAGTGAGTGAAAGTAGCTTCACACACCAGTCAACTTTGCCTTGGGAGTAGAGCAATGTCTTATTTCAGCTACACTGAGAGGCTTTTTACGTTAATGTTACATTAACATTCCTCAATCTGTACAAATACAGAAATCCCTAAAGAAATTTATCCCAAGGCGGTAGCACAGGGGAAGCAGTCTCAAGTAGTATCACCGACAAATCTGTAGCTAAATTGTCTGGATAATTACATGTTCGAAAGTGTAGTAAGTTTTTGTGGACCTTGCTACTGAGGTATTTCAGCCACTGGGTTTTGGAGGTAATTAGGAATTGAGCTTTCTGGAGTGTCTCAAGAGAACTTATTGGCAGAATGGGTGGTGCAATGATGCGTTGAATTCAGACCTACCTGGAAGAGCTTATTGTGTTTAATAGGACTTAATCCATGAATTTTCCAGGGCATGCATGTGATGGAGTTGTTATTGATACTGGGCTCTAGGAAATGAAACAGCCACTTTTACAACTTGCTAACGTGTTTAGGTGCAAACTACTCTTTTATCACCTGTTTAAAACCTTGTTCACTTTCTCAGAAACATCTGAGAGCCTGTGGCTGCTGAAGGATTTAGGCTTAGAATTTCATGTTTGTCTATCACTGGCATCTCAAGGACAATTAATTACAAAAAAAAAAAAAATCAATTTCCAAAAGTGTAACCTTGCTGCATCCTCACCTTTGCGGTTAAACAGTTTATAAGCAACCAGTTCAATTTTTTCAGCTTTGTGGTCTGCAAGTGGGGCTGTAGCTCAGCCGAGTAGTTTGTGTCTATGGAAAAATCTCTCTTGGCTGGACCTTCGTTGGCCATTGTTACTGGTAATGAGAGGACAGCGTGAACTTGTGATGCGTGCAAAAATGACCTCATTCAACATCCTGCAATTGTTAATGGGGTTAGTTAAATTCAGCACACGAGGGATGTTGTCCTGAGGGCCCATCTCAGAGCTGGTGAAAGCTCTGGTTCTCTGGTGGGTTGCCTGTTACATTTCATCGGTGTTGCTGAAAGCAAAGCTGAGCAGTGGATGTGGAACAAACTGACAATTTACATGGTAAAATTTAAGAAGTTACATTTTTTTTTGCATTTCACCAGGGTGAGCAGCGCTTGGTGTGCAGGTGAATTGTGCCTTTTGTTAGAAATAGCACGGAGTTGATGTCCTTTTGCACCTTGTGCTAGGGTATTCCTTCAGTACTTCTCGTTTGCACTTGTAAGCTGAATCACAAAGCTTGGATGGCTTTTATTTTTGACTGTAAACTAAAGCCTGCACAAAACCTTCATACACATTCCTTCAACCTTCTTCACGTAAATGAAGGAATCCCAGAATGGTTTGGGTTGGAAGAGACATTAAAGATCAACTCATTCCAACCCCTGCCCTGGGCAGGGACACCTTCCACTATCCCAGGTTGCTACAAGCCCTGTCCAGCCTGGCCTTGGACACTTCCAGAGATCCAGGAGCAGCCACAGCTTCTCTGGGCAACCTGTGCCAGGGCCTCCCCACTCTCCTGAGGAGAGAATTTCCTCCTAAAAGCTAATTAAATCTCTCCTGTTTTAGTTTAAAACTGTTCCACCTTGTCCTATCACTATCTGCCTGTGTAAAAAGTCCCCCGTCATCTTTTTTGCAAACTCCTTTTAAGTACTGAGCAGCTACAAATTATTTCCCACTCTTTGCATGCTTGAAGATGAGGAAGCTTTTTCCGCTTTCCACTGTCCCCTGGCTAGTAAGATCTCTTGGTTTACTGCAACATGAGATCTGTGGTGTTATGCATTGCTGGAAGGCCTCGATGATACCTTGGTGTGAGAGCAGAGAGCTCAGAAGACCCAGGAATGTGGCTCCTGCACTGGCAGTTCCTCTGGCATTGGCTGCCAAAGCCGTTTCTGCACTGTAGGAAAACTCAGGCAGCACAGCTGTCAGAGCACAATGTTGGTGCTTTGGAAAGCGAGGACACACTTGGTCTTTAGAGGTACCTTGATCAGGGAACATCAGAAGCCAGAAGATCACGTACTAATTCATTCCTTTATAAAAATACTCTCAAATTAGTTATTCCTGCAAGCAGGCTGACAGGGAGGCTAATACATAATAATTTGATGGGAATAGAGCATTATCTGTTTGTTTTCATAGCAGTGTTCATGTGCTGCACCGAGTCTGTGCTGTGATAAACCTGTGCTGAACCCTGAAGGATGGAGCAAAGACTTGGAGTCAAGTTCATGTCAGACTGGAAGGTTGGGCTGTCAAGGGTCATCAAATCCAGCCCACTGCTGTCATAAGGATCGTGTCGTATGATCTCTGAGCCTGATCATTTGACTTACAAGCTCATTGAACTGTCTTTCAAAAATAGAACGTCAGGCCGTTTATTTTTTTAATTCTAATTTAAGCAGGGAAAGTCTCTTTGTGGCAGACTCAGCTCAAGGCTGCGCAGCATCACAGTGGGAAATTAGGACTGTCCCAAATGTGAGTGTGCTTTTAGGAAGGGGAGAAAAAAAATCTTCATCCTGTTTAATTTTATTGTTTTCCCACCTTGAAGAGATGTGCACAGAAAACTGTGTGCTAAAAGCTGCCTCTGACTTTAATCTGCTCCATCATGTCTGAGTCAGATGCCCAGAAAGGACTTTGCTGATAAATCTATCCCGTGGCATCGCTGAAGGAGGGCACCAGTAAGCAGATTAGCCATAGCTCAAATTCTGTGTCAACTGCCTGACCGAGGGTGCCTTCCCTGTCTTGGCTGTGCCTGGACTTATTAATAGTTAATTACAACTTTTTGACATCCAAACCTTATATTTATCATAAGACATTTAACTCTCTTGTGTGAAAAATTGTGTAAATTCATGGCTTTCCAGTACTGGTCCTGAGGAGTTTCCAGCATCATGACTCTTAGATTCTGGTCTATTTGTTAGGCTTCCCAAAATATTTACCGGCAGAACATATTTAAATTATATGTAACAGTTTTCTAGAGAAGCAGTGGCTGCCCCATCCCTGGAAGTGTCCAAGGCCAGGCTGGACGGAGCTTGGAGCAACCTGGGCTAGTGGGAGGTGTCCCTGCCCATGGCAGGGGATGGACTGGATGAGCTTTAGTGTCCCTTCCAACCGAAACCATTCCATCGTTGATGAACTTGCATGTTCTCAGAAATATTCTTTGTAACTGGTAAAGCAGCCTTAAAATTAAGTTGGAATATCTGTTATTTTTATAAACAGTGGCAAGAATTGTGGAATGTTAAAGGTTGGAAGGGACCTTAGAGATCATCTAGTCCCAAACCCCTGCCATGGGCAGGGACACCTTCCACGAGACCAGATTGCTCCAAGCCCCATCCAACCTGGCCTTGGACACCTCCAGGGATTGTTTGCAGAGTAATTTAATGAATGGAGTGCACATTGAGCATCCAGAATATGTTTTTTGGAACTAAACTCCCATCTTATGCTCCTAGATACATTCAATCCTTGGCTGCATCTACCCTGTGGGACATCCAAAGGTTTTTATTTTGCTGCTGGAGCTGTCAAGTCTTGGACATAAAAAGACACAGGTGGCACTGATTTCTGCCATCATACAGAGTTGGAAGTTGGGATGTGCTATTTAAGGGAGGGTCTTTCGCGTTGAAGAAACCCTTATAGGGGGCTCTGAGCCCTGCCATGTGCCCATGCTGGGCTGCTCTGTCCATGAGCACGGTCGTGATGCTCCTGTTGTGTGACTGAACATGCAGGACCCTCCCTCTTGGGTGGTTTGGTGCTCCTGGCACATCATCGGTGATGTTGTAGGTGATAGGAACGATACATCAGCTCCCAGCTCCTTCTGTTTTGTGTGCTGAGCTGATGTGCCATCCAAATCTTCCATGCTACCGTAAGAAACCCAGTAGATTAAACTATTTTATTATGTTTCTGGCACCATTAGGTTATGAGAAACTTAAAATGCCTTCTGTGAGTATCTTGTATAGGATGGAAGTGTTTTATTTTGTTGTATGGCTGTAGTTGTTTCTCTTGCTGAATTTAGTGCTCATCTAGAGCAAAGCAAATCTTTGCTACAGCTCAGACTGAACATTTTGGGAGCGTATTAGCTGTAGACTGGCATTGATAAAGCACTAACGAGCTCTAGTCTTAAAGCACATGGATTGAAATAATGCCAAGAATAATATGCATTTCCTTTCATTTTCAAGTTTATGGAGAACTCTCCCTTTTTTTTTGGGTGGGGGGGGGGGGGGTGGAGGAGGAAATGAATTATACTCCGAAACTGGGAAATGAGAGCAATTAATCTCTTCAGTTGTGTGTAGGCAGGAGAGACTATTTGTTGCTTGACAGGCTGCTCTCAGGACTGGAAACAAAGTAGGTTGTTAGTATCTTTTTATGTCCTCGTCCTAGTTTGCTTTAGGACAAGAGCATTTACCTCATGACGCTTATTTTTGAACTTCATACTGGAGGCAGCGTTCATGTTCCGCTCAGCCTTTTACAGGACCAAGAACGGAGAATTGGTCAGCTGTTCTTTGTTTTTATTTCCCTGACTCTTGAACAGGATCCAGGCTTGCTCCTGAGGTTTTTCATCTGGATTGGTCTGAATAAAACAGGTTTTTCTTGCAACTGAAACCCCTTTATTTGCAAAAGGTTATGATAACCAGAAGAAGCCAAGCTCCCCCAGTTTTTGTTTGGGATGGGCAGTGGAACTGGCTTCCTGTGGTCATGTTCACATTAAAGGAGGTTCACAGGACACTTATTTAAAAACAAACCAAAAAATGAAAGCTATCATGTTTGTGCCTTAGTGGAGCATGTCAGGACGCTGTTGCTAAGGTGATGCATGCTTATTCTGACATAAATAGTGATTTGAGCAGACCCTACCCTAAGGAGCTGAGTCCCAATCCTTTCTCCCCTGTATAGGAACAAATCAATTATTCTAAGGAGGCCGTGTTGTCTCTCGGTGCTGTTGTGTTGCTTTTTGAAAACGTTTTGTAAGTTAGTCCTTAAGTGGGATAATTGCTTTCAGCATTTGCAAGTTAAATGAAGAAAGCTCTAATTAGATTTTATAAAGTGGCTTAGCATGTTGAGAAGGCTTTTCATAAAGTATACTGTGTATTCACTTGGCGTTGCACAATTGAATTTCGTGTAGCACTGACGAAACCTAAAAATCCTATTTGGCCCTGGGTGCTTAAAGGATTGAAAACCTGTCTTAAGTGCTCCTGGCCGTACAGACTGTCTTCCTTTCCCCACCATCCTACCTTCAGCAGGGTGTTTATCTGTGTTGTAGACTGCAGGAGTTGCGTCAACACCAACTTGTTTGAGGAAGAGCCTTAGAGCTGGGTATAAAGTTTGGTATTTTGTAGCACTTCCAAACCAGGCCCTGCACATGCTGTTTGATCTGTTTTAGCTGTTTTTGTGCTGTGCTGATTGTATGGTGGGGCTGGGTGGCACAGAGCCACTTTGTTCAGGTCAGTCCTGGCTCTGTGCGGGCACTTATTGAGTCCCACACAAACCCAGCAGTGCCTGTGCTTAGTAGTTTTTGGTATTGTTTGGTGTCCTGTAGGTTAGAAATGTGATATGCTAATGCTTTCCTCTTGCCATCACAGCCTTGGCAGCAGCTGAGGCACTGGCCAAAGCAGCCCGACACACTGCTTGCCATCTGAATAAGGACTTAGCCCAGTCACAAGCCCCTTTCACGTGTGGTTTCTGCAGTGTGTGTGCCAGGAACTTTCTGATGAGAATTGGAAGGAGTCCCCAGAGCCAGCGTTTGTTCAGGTCATTTGGGTGCTGTTTCTGGATGTGACTTTTAGAGTCTTAATAGAAGATGGGCTCTGTTTGGGAAGTGGCACCTCTGCTACCTCAGTCAATCAGGTCGTGAAGCTCCATTTGCAAAAATGTGGATTTCACGTGTCAACAACTTAGAAGAAACCAGATCTAAAGTAAAGCACTGAATCATAGAATCACAGAATGGTTTGGGTTGGGAGAGACCTTAAAGGCCCTCTAGTTTCACCCCACAGCCACGGACAAGGACACCTTCCACTAGGCCAGGCTGCCAAGGGCCCCATCCAGCCTAGCCTTGAACACTTCCAGAGATGAGGAGTCTTACATGGGTTTGTTATGAGTTCAGATAACCACAGAAGCAACTGGTCAAAACTGTGACTTGGTGCTAAGGCCTGAATTTGAAGAAGGGTGTAGAGATCTCTAGTAAGATCCACGCAGCTTGGGACATTAACTCATGGATCATGACCAGCCTACATCCTGGCAGGGAGAGAAAAGGTTGTTCCTTTGCCCTCTAGCCATGCTTGATCTCTTCAACTTTGGGTTAGAGAGTCATCTCTGTCAGGGTCAGTTTTTCTCACTCGTTGCTTTTAAAGGGTCAGATTCTTTGAACACTTGTGGAATCAACAGACTTTCCCGTTTGAAGTTACTGGATCGCTGTGTCCATGACAAGTTGTGGCAGTGTGTTCCTTGTGTGAGCAACAGGCTGCTGTTGTAACCACATGAAGCACACGGCTTTGGATGAACATTCACAGCCACCCACGGGCTCTTGATTCATCACATGTGCCTTGAAGCGTTTTACTCATTTGTAGTGTCTTTCTAAATGGACATTGTGTCCCTCTGTGAAGCACATATGAACTGTAAGGACTGCCATGGTCAAGCTGAACTCAGAAGTGAACATAGATTTAGACCTTCCCACTTTCCTGCCTCAAATGTCAAACTAGCGTGTACCATTGTTAATGGAGTTATTTACTCACTTTGGTAAACATGTAGGCTAAGGAGGAAACTTCTGGCAGGTCCCATGTGATCTTGTGAGTGGTGTGCAGGCAGAACTCCAGTCTTCTTTGAGAAGAGATTTCAAATCGGATGAAGTTTCCTGTATTACAGATGGTTCGTGCTATGGCAGGCTCTGCAACTTGGTGAAGCTGAAGTTCTTGAGTGAATTTGAGGTGATGAAGATTCTGTGTCTGTAGTTAATACCTTAAGAGCTCTTTAAAAAAGCAAGTATTAATGTGAGATGTGGCCAGGACATAATTCCTGTAGGTATTTTTCCTGAATTCTTTTCTCATTTTAAAATAGTCTTAGAAAATCTGTATGTTGTATATTTAGTGTAGCAACTGTGTTGTTGGTGCCAGTGCCTTGAAATGGCTATTGAGTTGTGAGGTGTCTCAGCCTTGTGTCTGTGCGCAGACAAATTTTGGTTGATGATGTAGCTTTTTGAGGCAAGGCAAGGTCTGGAAATTGCTAAATTGGAGACTTACTCTTGAAAGTGACAAAGAAATTATTTGAATGAGTTTGGGAGGATTTAATTTAGTTAATTTAGATTAATTTAGATTTAATAGAGGTGAGGGAGTGGGAGATGGTTCTTAAATTGTCCAGTTCAATTAAAAACCTGCAGTGACGTGCCAGAGGGGAGGCTCAGAAAGCACAAGGTGGGTCCTCACATCTCACCTACAAGGCAGCTGTGCCAAGGCAAATACATGCTCATTGGCAGAGGACTGGTGCCATATCTCTCAGTGTCCCAGCTCCATGGCTTGGGATGGACTTTGCACACTGGGGTAACTTACTTGTGAACCAGAGACTGCCTTTGTGAGTGCACAGGTTGGTGCTTCTCATGCAAAGGAACTCCCCCGTGTGTTTGGAACAGGGTCCTCTGCAAGATACTGGTTTTGTATTTTCTAGGAACAAAGTAAATTGTGGTGTTGCCTTCTGTGTCATCTTCTTCCGTGTGACCAAAGGCAATCAATGAGCTTTTGCTGCATTTCAGGATTTTATGCTAACATTTCACTGCTATCAGTACTTTTTTTTTTTTTCAGAAAAGAAAATGATCTTAATTGCCATGGAGTAACTAATCCTCAAAGCTATAATCATTGCCAACATAATGCTTCATATTTACAAAATATGAACAATTCAGTTCACCTCTTCACATGGTCTTTTGAGTTACTAAACAGCTTCCTGGAACCATTGCTTAATCAAGAAATTGAATTCTGTAACATGAAGAGTAAAGGCTTTTGACAACAAAGATGTAATGCTTCCTTCCTTGTTTTATCCAATTTAGTGATGTGCATTCCATTAGTGTACTTTAAATTTCAGTAGAATTTAAGTGAAAAGATACAATTATGAAGATTTTTTCATAAGGCAGTACTTGGTAGCACATGGAGCAACTGTTGTGCTGATTATTTGGTGGGATATGGCTACTTTTCTTTAACTATAAGTCTTCGGTAATGATTTTAATGATTTGCTATATCCTTGCCTACTTGCCTAATCTTTACTTTTCAACAGTTTTTAATAGATTTTTTGGTATAGAATCCCAGAATGGTTTGGGTTGAAAGAGACCTGAAAGATCATCCAGTCCCACCCCTGCCATGGGCAGAGACACCTTCCACTATCCCAGGTTGCTTCAAGCCCCCTCCAACCTGGCCTTGGACACTTCCAGGGATCCAAGGGTAGCCACAGCCTCTCTGGGCAGCCTGTGCCAGGGCCTCTCCACCCTCACAGGGAAGAATTTCTTCCCCATATCTAGTCTAAACCTGCCTTCTCTAAGTGGGAAGCCATTCCACGTGTCTTGTCACCCAGCTGTGTCGAAATAAACTATAGAATTGATCTACACTCAGGATGTGATGTTTTTCTTTTGTCTGATACTTGGGACGTAAGGCTTTGCAAACCTTGATTTCTGGTGTTTTGGAGTACCAGAATATCACTCTCATGCTTCAAGAAAAAGTGTATGAAGGCCCTTAAAATGAGATTTGGGAAGCAGAAAGGAAACTGCCCAGGACTGCGTATCATCATCGTAATGTCATTAAATAAATTACTCCATGATTTAACTTGAGCACTCCTGGATGGATTAAGCCTGTAATAATTTGACATGGGGCACTCTGTGTGTTTCTCTTGAAGATATAACTCAGGGCAGCTTTGCTTACCGTGGGAAACTTTCTTTCAGATGGAGGGTGGGAGGGCCATATCTATTTGTGAAGGACAGGGAGTGCTTTTGTTACCTTCCCAGAGCCATTACGGGATATGATTGCTTGGGGGAGTGTCTGCTTATGATCTGTTAGAAAACAGCCTATTAATAAAACAGAGGCTCTTGTAATAGAGCACTTCTTAATCTTCTTCCTGTGTAGTTATTTATAGGCTGTGACATCTTAATTTGCCTCTCATGTGCATCGACTTCTGTTATTTTAAAAGATCAAGTAGTTTTCACACGCCTCTGAGAATCACTTCTGGGAGAAACTGTCTGTTTTCTAAGGAATCTGACAAAAAGGGTTCAAATCATAAGTTTGTTGTGACAGATGCATTAAGGTTTTTGCTGGTGTCTTTCTAAAGGACAGAAGTTAAGGGATGTGCTCTTGTCGTTAACAGGATATATTAATCCTGTATTTGATTACAAGCAGATTTTCCTGAATTCCCCAAGGATTTCTAGTTGCTGCTAATACTTATTTTCCCTTAGCGACCTACCTGGAGCAATACTAAATCCATTATTCTCCTTATTTTTGTGGTCCTTTCCTTTCTCAGAGTGGTCCCAGTGCCAGGTCCTGTCACAAGATGTGCATTGACATCCAGCGACGGCAGATCTACACCCTGGGGCGGTACCTGGATTCCTCCGTGAGGAACAGCAAGTCCCTGAAAAGCGACTTCTATCGCTACGACATCGACACCAACACCTGGATGTTGCTGAGCGAGGACACCGCAGCAGATGGAGGCCCCAAGCTGGTGTTTGATCATCAGGTCAGCCACACTCATCCTCCTACTGCAAGTTCTCAGTGTTTAAAAGTCAGTTTTGATCGTAGTCTCCGTGATTTCAAGGTGCTGCACCAGGTAACAGCAGGGATGAGGAGGATGTTAGCACTCAATTAAATCCTAATAGTATTGCTGCTCAATGCCACTGGTTGCTGGTGTTCTAATCAAACCGAGTCAGAAGAATCATAAAAACCTTTGCAGACAAATGCATTTTATTAAGACCCGTTTTATTAAAGCTCACAGCACAGTTCATCTGGTTTTAATCAGTCTCCTTGAGCTGGGTTTGCAGATCTGCCTGCCCAGAGGGCCTTGGGGAGCAACTTGCAAAGCTGTGTATGGTACCTTTGGAAGAATACTCCAAGCAAGCTGCTGGAATGAAGCCAACACAGGAGCAGGATTCTTTCCAAATTGGTTACCTTTAAAAATTGTAGAATGTGCTTGCTTTGTAGAGCTTGAAACACCTTAGAGGAATGGCTACTAATCCTTTAAAAAGTCACATCTGTCCGCGTGTTCAAATTGAAAACTTCTTTACTTACGTTGTGTTCAGTGGCTTTTGTCTACTTGAAAAAGGTATTTTGTTCTCGATTGATTTTTTTTTTTTTTATGTAGCATTGCCAAGAAACAGCACATCAGGACTCATTTTTAAAGCAGCCCAAGATCTGCTTTTATTGGTACTGGCTGTTTTGTAACCAAAGCTGTTGTTTGCCAGCACAATGTGCCTTTCTGCTGACACCGAAAATTAAAGATACGCCATGTCTGCAGAACAAAAGCCAATCAGTCTTTCTGTTCTATTAATAACCAATGCCAGTCTCCCAGGTGTTGGGGAAGAGGCACGAGGAAATTGTCAGCTGGCAGGGCTACTCTGGGTACCTTGTTTGCCTCTTGAAATGATTCCTTTTTTCCCTGTGCTGTCTCTTAGGAAAGAAGGGCCTCACTGAATTCTGTCGATCTGCAGCTCTTCCTCTTCTCTCCCTCAGCACCTACTGCAATTTCAGTTTTTATTTAACCTTCAGGAATGTGCTGCACTAGAAGTATTTTGTGTAGGTTTTGCTGAGTAGCATCTCTATCTTGCCGTAATCTTGTCTGTTTGTTGGTTTGCTCTTTTTTTCCCCCCTCTGGTGTTTTGTAACCCTCTGCTTTGCACTTTGTCTGAAAACATCACCTGGAGTCAGGGAGTTTGGTTTGGTTTGATCAGTGCTGCAGTGCTGCTCTTGTGTGCCGTAAGCTCAGTTCAGATTTGAGAGTTAAATGTATTTCTGCTGCATTCCCATGAGGAATCTTTGGCCAGGTTATGCCCCTACTTTGTGTTCCAGTAATGGGGGTACCAGTAAATGTGTGCTTGGAATGGAATCACAGTAACAAATTGCAGGCTGATTTTTGCATCAGTTGAGTGGTGGGCAGTGAATTAGCAGCAATTTTTAATTTCTCCCTTGCACAACCGTTGCCAAAGGTGATACTCTGTTAACTCTCTGGCTATAGGGATGTAGCTTGAAAAGATCTCCATGGATTTTTTCTGTGGCATCTATGGATCTATGGAAAAGAACCCTATGAATCCTTGTGAAAGACTCTCAAGTACTTTCTCTGGAATCAGCAGGTTTTTTAGGTGATGAAGGGTACATTTAGTCTTTTCTTTGGCATATTAAACAGCATATAGAAATTAGATTTGTGTTTTAAATTTCTTTTATGCAACCATGAAAATGTGTGTCCATTTCTGTTGGTTGGAGGCTCAGGAAATGTGCAGAGCACTGTCTTAGCTTAGTAGGCATTGCTTGCAGAAGAGAGATGTTTCGTCTTAGGTCTCAGAATGTTCAGGTGTTGCTGTGCCAGCTTAAAACTGCTTCCCTTGTTCTTGCAGATGTGCATGGATTCTGAAAAACACATGATCTACACCTTTGGAGGCCGAATTCTGACCTGCAATGGCAGCGTGGACGACAGCAGAGCCAGTGAGCCCCAGTTCAGTGGCTTGTTTGCTTTCGACTGCCAGTGCCAGACATGGAAACTTCTGAGGGAGGATTCCTGCAACGCCGGACCCGAGGATATCCAGTCCCGGATAGGACACTGCATGCTGTTCCATTCTGTGAGTATCCACAACCTACTTTGATTTATGATGTCTGACTTTAAGGAGAACATCTGGTTTTGGTTTTTCTTGCAAGTTTTGAGCTCTTTAATCTCCTGAGTGATGCATTGTCTCAGTTAATTCGATGTTTGCTGACATTCTGATGCTGCTTTGGTAAGTGCAGCAGGTGCTGATTCAAGTTTCAGAGCTTTCATGACTCCAATTGAATAAAATTTCAAGTAAAAATCAAGGTGAATTTAAAAGAGCTGATTTTAATGGAGTAATAGTAAATAGATCCAAAGGCTGTGATTCAGTTAGACCTAAAAATGTGTTCTTTTTAAGTTAGTAGAGCAATTTAGAAGCTTCTGATCTGATAAGTACTCTGTGTTGTTACTGGAATGGGACTTACTGGGCGTGCATTGAGTTGCACAGGCCTCAGAGCCCTCGGTGCTGGAGCATCCAGCTGCTTTTTTGTTGTCCTGAGCAGCTGCAAACAGCTGTAAACAGCTGGGATTACGGACGCTTCATCCAGAGCCTCATGGAGGAGCAGAGGGGTCGGGGTGAGGTGTACATAGCATTTTTTCTCTGTATTGAGTATTAAAAACCACCTTCCATTGCCTTTCCAGTTGTGTCCATCAACCAATTGTCTATTTAAGAGAAGAGAATTAAAGGGAATTGAAATTAATGTTGTGACATTTACATATTTACTGATGCCACCAACTCAAAATCCACCAGTTTGAAGAAATTGCTGATTTTATTTCTCTTGCGCTTTTAAGTGAAAGATGAGAATTTTTATAGTGAATACTGGGCTTTCAGAGCCTTCAATTTTATTTTTGTTTTGGATGGTTCTTTAAAATCTGGTGGGAAAACATATTGCCACACAAAATTCTGCACAGGGACTTGAGGATCTTTCAAGTAGGTGTCCGTGGTAAATGTAAGAATACTGGTTTCTGTAAGCACAGGTCATGGAAGTTTAAGTCCTTTTCTGTTTTCTCAGCCATTTGAAAGAAAAATAATCTGCCTCTTACGGACTTTCCACTTGGCAGACTTGAAAGAAGCAATAAACCTGTTATTCTTGGCTTGCTCCTTGCCATTTGCCTGTACTGAATTTAGTAATGTGCTGGTACCTGGATGGTTTCTCCCAGAGTCTGTCTTTTGTTCCTGTTGTGTTTTTAACAGTGAATTTATGATGGCTTTTAGAAACAGGGGCCTGTTAATTCCTTAATAATAGACTTGAAAGATGAGCTGTTGCTTTAGTGGTCTGAAGTTAAAGCTGGATGAGGCAGGGCTGCAGCAGTTACCTGTGTACAATGATTTTAAACTTAGAAGAGACATCTCTGTTTTTCTTTGATTCATTAATGGCTGGCCCTGGATCCCTGGAAGTGTTCCAGGCCAGGTTGGATGGGACTTGGAGCAAGCTGGGATAGTGGAAGGGTATTGGAAATGGATGGGCTTTAATGTCCCTTCCAACCCAAACCACTTATGATTCTATGATAAATATTTCTGTTAATGATCACAGTTTACCAACATACTCTCTTGAACTTAAAAAGACTTTTCTTTTCCGCCCCCCATTCCAGAAAAATCGCTGCTTATACGTATTTGGTGGCCAGAGATCAAAGACTTACTTGAACGACTTCTTCAGCTATGATGTAGACAGTGACCACGTGGACATAATCTCAGATGGCACGAAGAAGGATTCAGGGATGGGTAAGAGGATAACTACATTATCATTTCTTTCTGTGGGTACAAATGAGAAATATACCGTGAGAGATGAAATACTGTAAAAGGAGAAATATGTAGGTGAAAGGCCAGGGTCAACCTGTGGGATCAGGTTGGCATCCTTAACTAACCCTCCACACCCAAGTAAACTGCACAGAATATAGGTTAAACTTATGCCAGCTCTTCTGTCCTTTCTGTCATTTGACACTCCCCTTCTTGAGCACAATAGAAATAATCGATGCATGAAACGACATAGCACCTCAAAAGAAAAAAAACCTCAGCAAAATAACTAAAAATACCTCTTCTGAAACTAGCAAAGACCGAAAAAAAAGCTGAAAAAAAAAAGTCTTTAAACCTGGAAAGGAGAAAGCAAATTCTTATTTTCCTGGTTTTCACTAAGTGAAAATTACCATAAGATAAAGATAATGTGCAGAAAGGCAGGTGGGGTACTCAGAGACAGAGAATTGGAGTAGAGGGACAGAAGTTATTTTGAACAGAAAAATGAGACCAGTCTGTTGTCCTGTTATATTTGTAATAAATATTAGAAAGGGGCAAAAAAAAGGAAGAGGAGGGAGCAAGGCTTCAGTTCTATATGGTTCATAGCACTGGATCTACGTAGCCTATGTGTAGTTCTGTATGATAGAAGTCTTCAAAAACACCCAGAAGGCCTGTGACATAACCATAAAGAACTGATTTAATGCCTTTTCTCCTCAAATGTCAGAGAAAAATGTTCCTTTCTTCCCAAAAAGCATTTCTGCATGTATAAGCACATCATTTCCCTGTTCGAAATACCCTGATTTTCATCCTACAAGTCAGAATTTGAAATTTGAGTTGCACTGTGTACCACTATGGGACAGAAGTTATGAGTATTTCTCATGTTTTGTATATTCAATCCCAATCTTGTTTTCTCTTTTTCCAGTTACTAAAAACCCCAGGAAGGTAATTAATCTTGAATTTAGGCTGCCCTCCTCCTTTTGATCAGGCTTAACTTTTAGCAAATAATTTTGCTGAGCTTTTGAAGTGCATTATTGATGGTGACAAGTTATTGTTTGCTCATTAATTTAGTTATGCCAGTTATGGAGAAAAGTACCCAAGCTTCAATTCTCTGGAGTCATTTATTTACTCAAGTACTTCCAAGAAAGAACCACCTCATATTGTTGGCAGTCTCCTTTATTCAGGTGTGCATTGCCTGATGCTGCTCTGCACAGGCCCACACTCCCTTCGTTGTCCTTAGAGCATTTAAAGAATGGATTTATTTTTTTCCCCAGGAAATTAGTAGCATTCTGCCGTTTTGATCTTTTCAGGCTTTATAGCCAGAAGCTTGAAAATGTATTTTAAGCTGACACGTTTGTCTGCTTCAGATTTAAAGATACTGAGTTTGTCAGGACACTGAGCTCTGCTTTTCATACGTGAACTGCAAGGTTCAGTGAAGTAGATGCGAAGTGAAGTAAATTTTTAGCCTTTTTTCCCATTCCCACAGGCCCTGAAGTGATGAATAGAAGATTTTTTTTTTTTTTAATAAGAAAATGACTCACTGGCAATAATTCACGAGTAGATTTTTTTGGTTTACTGTTCTGCTGTGTGTAGAAAGTAAACAAACGGATTTGAACGTTTCCATTGCTTTTGAAAGAAAATGCTGAGATAACTTGCATTTTAACAGGAAGAGAACAAAATGCTTATTACTTTCAGACAGCAAATGTTGACAGCACTATTTTCACCCAAAATAAGCAAGTCTTTATTGTGCTCTTGTTAGGTGGTGATGCACCATTTTGATCTGTCTGAACAAAGTGATTGCCTGCCTGGTCGCTGTGAAGTTTTAAGCTGCTCAGTGTGATGAGTCAAGTTGAGGATGCCTGACCTAAATGTTCCTATAAAGTCCCATGATTACATTTTGTTCCTGGCTCGCATGTGGCATTCAGTTCTATTCTTAGTTGAGCTATTTTGATTTTTACCCTTTCTGAAAGAACTTAATTGTGCATTTGTTTAAATATCTCATGGAGTAGGGAGATTTTTTAAAAAGTAATGAGATGGATAATAAGGATTATCAGTAGCACAGAATTGTTGCAGTGCTATAAAACCACGGTAATGATATGTTGGTTTTGCTGCTCTCGTCTTCTGAGTGAGGTATTTATGCTGTTCAACGTTTCTTTGCTTTTGTTTGTGCCTCTGATGTTGATCCTCTGACCAGCTCCTTGGATGGTTGGTGTGTTTGAGAATAATGGGTGATAAGTATCACTTAAATTTTCTTACTTTGAAGTAAAAGACATAATTCTAACAAATTTAGACATGCAACTGTGATGATGTGTTGGATGTGAAGGAAGACAACAGAGGTACAAATTGGAGGAATTTTAGTACTGTTGAATAGAGTTTGTGTTTGAAGGAGAGGCAGAAATGTTTATGTTGATAGACACTCTTTTTTGAGCAGTTTTATACTTTTAATTGCTTTAAAAAGCACACAAACAACACACAACAAAATTCCCCCCCCAACAAACAAAAATGGTGTATACCTGAAGCATACAGGTGGTCTGGAGATGCCACCAGTCCTGGGTGTCCCCGGGGGCTGGACTGGGAGCTCTCCTGACTCTCTTAGTGTGCAATCTGTGACAAATCGTGGCCAGTCATTTCAGCCTGAGGGAGCTCACGGCAACACTTGTGGTCAAGGTTCCTTTGATAATCCCCTCTGACCCTGACTCAGGTTGTGTGTCAGAGCTCCTGGTCAGAGGGAGAATTCCTTCTGCAAGAGGCTACAGAGCATCTTACATCCCTTGGTGTGGAGTAACTTCCAAAGTCAAATGTGAGCAAACCTTAAATGTTCTTGTGGTTCCTTGTAATGGTGAAGTGGTTCTTCACCACTGAAGGGCAGCCTACAGATAGTTTTTAAGCTAACAGTGAAGCTCCCAGGTCTCTTGTTGAGCAGGTGCTCATTTCACATACAGAACTGTGCATGTGATGGATGGGGAATTTCATGGATAAGTACCACGGACAGAGGCGACACAGCCCAGCCCGGGAAACAAGGCAAAGTCAGAAAACCATGAATCGAAATAGATAGTACAGCTGGCTCAGCATGGCTGGGATCCAGCTCAGACAGGCAGCCTGAATATCCCATTTTCATCATCTCTTTGTGACACCTGGCATGTTTTGCCTGTGTTCAGGTAAGGTCTTGCCAGTGGCCAGCACATCCCTTGCCATGGAAGCATTTTGTTTTGTGAGGGACCTTATGTGCTTTTCATCTTGTGAGGTGCTTCTCTGAACCAATCCCCAAATCCTTTCCTCTACCTGTAAAGGTGAGGTGGGGGACAGGCAGTCACCAGATCCTTGAGCTGCTTTGCAGAGCTGCCATAGCTCAGAATTCCATTCAGATTTACTGACTGATCGGTTTTTTTCCAAAATCTCAGAGAGAACCAAGCGTTGGACATTGGATTGTTGCTTTGTCAACATGACAACCAAACTGTTCAGATGGTCTCCTTAGCTGCTTCTTGGCAGACTGCCAGATGCAGTCTCATCAGGAAAAATCCAAGAGGATAATCATTATCTTGCTGTGTCAACAGCTGGCCTGGTGCTATCACTCACCATGACTTGCTCCATTAAAGTCTGGGGGAGGCGCTGCTTCCGCTTTATAGGAATTACAAGGAGTGGCATGGAATAATTTGCAGACCTACCACTTTTTAAAAATTAATCCACCAGGAGGGGCCAGGTTCTGGTGAGCAGCAGCATCCATGTGATGCAGTTTTCTCCCAATTTTGTTATCACGAGGCATCACAAGGAGGGAATTGCTTGCAGTGGGATTGGCAGTCACATGTTCTGAGGGTTTCATAACTCAGGTGGCACTAAAACCCTGTCAGTGAACTTGCTTCCCTTATTTATCCTTCATGAATCCTTTGGACGTGGTCTGTAGACTATAAATTTATAGAATTGTTTTGCCATTGTTGTATTTCAAAGGGTGTTAAAAAATTTGCCCTAGTATCCCTTCATATGTAAGAGATGAGATTTAATTTCCAAAGTTCTGTCCACTGCTATGAGAACCACATCTGTGTAACCATAAACTTGGCTTTAGTTTGCCCATATGGCTGCCCCATCCCTGGAAGTGTCCAAGGCCAGGTTGGACGGGGCTTGGAGCAACCTGGGATAGTGGAAGGTGTCCTTGCCCATGACAGGAGGGTGGGACTGGATGATCTTTAAGGTTCCTTCCAACCCAAACCACCCTAGGATTCCATGAATTTCACTTTCCTGCTTTGCAAGCTCTGTCTCTGTGTAAAAGCTGTTTTCTTGCTTCGATACTGGCAGCAGCCAAGCTTGTGCTTGAAAAACTGTAGCTGTTTGCACGCACGAGCCAAGAAGTATTCAGCTGGCTGAAATGATCACTGTGATCCCATAAACTCCTGTAAGCAGAGGCTGTGGTAGTGGGAACGTGGCTGTTCCATGATTAGGTGTCACTTTCAGAGAAAAGCTTTTCCCCTGTGTTGTATTTAAATGGAAATTACACTGTGCAGAGCTCCTTGGAGCTTGCTCGGGAATTATTGTTTGTTTGTGGAACTGGCTGCGAACTCTAGGCCTGTGTGGCTGAATATTGTTTTGAAATATTGAGGCCACGAGGTTTTAATTTTTGCTGTATAAAAATGAATGAAAATACTAAGTTCCTGAGCAAGGATTCAGACCTCTTTATTTTCAGGTAGTTACTCCTCTTCTACCCTGGGCTGGTTAGTGAGATTAAGGGGGAAAAAAACATTCAATAGCATTCAACATCTTCTAGACTTTTTGGGATTGTGTTGCATTTAGTGATTTCTCTCTACAGCTTTCCCTCTTCAATAAGTGATGTATTGTCATAGGAGCCAAGTTAATACCACGTAGCCACTGGCCAGTGTTCAGAACACCCAGGCCTGAATCCTCAGTCACTGCTTTGTCCTTGGAGCTGGCTGCCCACAGCTGACCCAAGAGGTGCCCTGAAAGGTGTGGAATTGGTGGGGATTTGCTCCAAAGCTGATTTTACATCTCTGTGAAGAAGCACAAGTAAGGGAACTTCCATGGACCCTTTCTTGCCACTTCATTCACCCCTTGGATCTAATACATTGCAAATAACAGATCTGGAAGTGCTCTGGTTCTCACCCTTTGTTATTTGACTTTTTTCTCCCAAGTCCTAAAATTAAAAAAATATATGTCCTAAGCAATCAATTACTGTCACTGTTATAGACCCATTTTTATAGGTTCAGTGTTGTTGCCCATGCAGAATTAGATTTCCTTTCCAGCATACATTTTGTTACCTAAACATCACAAGTATTTTTCTGACGTTTCCAGCCCATGTCCCTCTCTAATACTCCAACCATTCTCAATGTGAATTCTGTCCAACATTTCCTGCCAGTCTGCTGCACTTGCAGATGATGAACCTCTCTTACCCCCTAGTGGAAGTATTTCAGTCCTGAGGTTTTTATGGAGCCCTTTTGCTCTGTCAAGGATCCGACTTCCTTGGAAAACACCTTTTTGATGTTTCTGTTGGGTTTAAATCATCACAGCTTCTCCTGCTCACTGTGTAGTATCTTGCCTGACTGTCTATCTATTTTCAGGGACTTGTTTATCAAATTTGTGTTACGGGTTTTTTTTAATGATACTGCATCCAACTTTCTCATTTTGTCCTCCTCTGCAAAAGACCAGATGTCAACTTTTTCTAGCCTAAGGCACTGCTTAAATACAGTTTCTACACAGTTGCTTAGATAGGTCACAGAGTTTATGTAAGTTACTCCTCGTGTTAGGCCCTTAGTAAATGTGGGAATTTATATTTCTGATACTTTTCTAGACATTCTGCATTTCAAACAGTCTCAAGAAGAGATTGATTTACAACTGAGGGAAGCCTGAAATTACTTGACTTGAATCTGGGTTTGATTGCAGTTGCTGCAGATGAATTCTATTCTTAATATCAAGAGGAAAAAACCACCAGCACTGAACTTTGGCAGCTTTTCCCTCCTTCATTATTTAAATAATAATTTCAGCTTCGGGAACTCGAGCATAAACGAGATACAAAATTCATTTATTTAACAACATTTCAGGAGGAGGGATGGGACTTCCATAGACAAGTTTCAGATGCTTTGAGTATCAGTGGTAACAGAGCAGCCATGTTTCTCATGATTATAATAATTTTCATTTCAATGAGGTATTAGTGCTCCGAAGATTTGCATGGGGGTTTTTTGTGTAATATTCCCGGCGTGGTCTCAAATGTTCAAAGCAGCAGATAGGGTTGCAAAGACATTTTCCATGTGCATTAGCATTGCTGATCAAATTTAGATGGCTCCCCTGTCAGAAATGTCTCATACAGGCTTTGAATTTAATCCTTTTGGGTCAGCAACTTAGTCCCTGACTATGCAAGCAAGCACATTACACGATACTTTTCAAAAATTAGCAATTTTTACTCTATAATTGTTTTTTTTCTTCTCAATTTCCTTATGGGATTGCTTTCACAGTCCTCATTTGTTGTATTTAAAAATCAAGTTCTTTGTGGTTTGCAGGTAAAACAAGGTGTGTAGTCAGTCTTGTGCCAGTGTTATTCCCTGATTTTTTTTTTCTCTGTTCTACCACCCATTTCCTTATAAACTAGATTAATTTCCCTTTAAAACTTTGTGGCAAAATTGGAGGTCAAACTAGACAGGTTTATGTTGATGAGGGCTCCAAAGCCTCTTCCTACTCTAAAATCGTGAGGAAGGATTTTGTCAAAGCAATTCTGAGAATGAATTATCCAAATATATTCCAGTTTCTATTTAAATTTACATGAGAATTAAGCATTTAAATTTTTTTTTAAGAAATGCTTAGGTTTTGTGGTGTTGCTAAATTCTTCAGTAGGGGCTAAAATTGTAGAAAACCAAATTCTACTCAGAATTTTTTAATTCCTTTATTGCTTTCCTGGCCTAACAAATGAAAAGAGTGAAACATGGGAATGAAACCAGTTATAGAAAGGGCTTCCAAAATACCATTTTGTGTATTCCCCAGCAGCAATATTGAATGGTTTATTAACGTAGGGCTCGTTTTCTAGGCCGTGGGTGCAATTCAGTTAAATGCAAGGAAGAATTTGCAAAATACAAGAGTTCTGAGAATTTTTCATGCCAAAATCTTGACCGAAGGCCAGGAGCCTTTACCAGCCTTTGTAAACTGACCCAGAAAGAGAAAGGAGACAAACAGGATCTGTAAACAAAGATCACGTGCCCTTCACAAATACATTTTGGAAGGATGGTTGCCTAGGGAAACAGGAAATGAGGAATTATACAACAAACAAAAAGGATCTGCCAAACAAATTTGCTGACCTTTTTTTCAGAGAATTATGATGAAAAACCATTGGAATCTGCAGGATTTCACCATATTTCTAAATCTGAAGGTGGGACAGAAGAATAGTTTGGTGATTACACCATGACTATTCAGAAAATACAAAAAGCTTCTTTGACATCTTTGTCCTGCAGGGTTGTGAGCTATAGAATTGTGAGGTCATCTTGAATTTTTTAGAGTTTCCCAGCTTTTGCAATTAAGCTTTCTGGAATCAATGCTTCCTTTTACAGATGAGATAATAACAAAATCACTCCATTCGTATTTGTAAGGGTCATCTGGTCATTTAGCTCTATGTTAGGCACTTAATCCTCATTTCTGAGCTGGTAGTCTCCCAAATAGCTCTGTCCATATCTTTCCCTAGGAAACAGCAGCTCTCAGAATGGTTTTTTTTCCTTCCAAGAGTCAGAGATACGAAGAGGAGAATTTGCATTGGACTTGGCTTTAGCAGGGGAGAAGTTGGCCTCTGGATGATGGTCTGCTGAATTGCAGGGGGAGGGAAACTCATTTGCTTGATGTTTGGATCCCTTCCTGCGTCCTCGGTTATTTCCAGCCTGTAACTTGTATTTTCTTTTCTCAGTTCCAATGACAGGTTTCACTCAAAGGGCCACCATTGATCCTGAACTGAATGAAATCCATGTCTTGTCAGGGCTCAGTAAAGACAAGGAAAAGCGGGAAGAGAATGTAAGGAATTCCTTCTGGATTTATGACATTGTGAGGAACAGCTGGTAAGTCCTAAGTTCTGGCTTCCACACTGACTTTCTTTAGAAAGCAGTCCTGTCTCCCAGGTAACTCTGTAACCTCTGTTAACCATGGAATTGTTGAAAGTTGTTGAAGACAGCTGAGTTCCCTTGAGGCACCTTTTTCCCATTGACCTTAGAAGCACCATGGCAATAATCCAGATGAGGGAGAGAAATCATGCGAAGATTTTTATTGGAGCCAGGTGGAGGGGATGAGAGGAAGTGAGCAGTTATAAAAGGCTTTTCCTGTAGGAAGGGTTCAAGGTCAGGATTCAGCACCGGTGCAGCACATTCAGTCCAGTGTAAGTTGTTAATAGGAGTGTGCATGGTGCTAGTTCTTAGAAACTGAGGAAACTGGTGCAAGTGAATGGTGGTGGTGAAGTCTCCGTGCTAGATCTGATATTCTGAGAAAATGTCTCCTGGTTTGTTCACTGAGTTGTACTTGGTAGCTCATTGCCACTGTTCTTCTCCAGAGCTGGCAGAGTTTTTGTGTTCAAGGCCTCTTCTAAAGTGGGGTCAGTCACTTCAAAAGGTGTGAGTGTTGTTTTTTTAAAAGTGAATTCTCAGTTATAACTTAAGTCTGCTTGGAAGTCAAAGGTTACTGAAAGACCACCTTTGCTGTAATCCATGGTCTAAAGCTCTGCAGGGTCCAAGATGGTTTTTTTCCATAATAAAAAAATACTTCATGCTGACAGTTCTGTAGGCAAATAATGTAATGTCTGAAGAGATCCTCAAAGCTCGTGACAAATAATTCTCTAGAATTTTTTCATGTTTGGCTTGTGCTTGAGGACTGTTTTCAGCCAAGATGACCTCTGATTGCCGGCTGGGTTCTTTATGGAGCTAAGAAGGGGATGGGATAATAGAGGACAACATAGAGAGAAGTAAAAATTCTTTTGTGTTTTACATAATTTGTACCTTCCAGCCTGTCAGCAGCTTTTCCTGCTTCCTGTAGGTACGACTAATAATTCCTTACCACTTTGAATTTCAGGTCTTGTGTCTATAAGAATGACCAAGCAGCAAAAGAGAATCCAGGTAAAAGCCTTCAGGAAGAGGAGCCCTGCCCAAGGTTTGCCCATCAGCTGGTGTATGATGAGTTGCACAAGGTATGAGGTGATTTTATTTCAGTCTTTTTGCTCTTAAGATATAGCTGCTTCCTCAAAGGTGGTCCAATAAATATACTTTTTGAGTGTTTGGATTAATATGATGAGTAACTCTAATTTAACTTCCCATATTTTGAAAGAAGGTGCTAAACTACTTTTTATGTCAATGTGAAGTAAACACGAGAGCTGTTCTCATGCTTCAGAACACACAGAGCTTCATTCATTATCCTCAAGGATTTAATCTCACCTGTTGGTGACTAAATGAGAACAGATCGTTACCAAAATTTCTAGGAAAAGGTGTGTTTGAATGAGCTAATCACAGCTAAGAATCCAGAGGTGCCTGACTTTGCCCTGCATGTCAGAAGCAACTGTCATTCTTTAGCACTGTCAGCCTCCAATGGACACATTCATACTTAAATAGACTTAAAATTGGGTTTAGTGTATATGACAGCTCAGTAAACTTAGGACTTTGTGCATATTAACCAATAAAGCACAAACCTGCAGATTAGGTTCATAAATTCATTAACTCATGAATTTAGATTACTCTGACACGCTTACTGAACCTTTCATGGATTTTTCTAAATATTCTCCCTAGTCTGAAACAGTCTGAGTTAAAAAAACCATATTTTAATCTTGCACTCTATTAATCAAATTTGGGAAACCAACTAGCCCAAAACTTTGACAATAGGGGGGATTTTAAAGAGGAATGGATGCACATTCTGTACGGAGAATTTGCATTGCTTGTTGTCTTCACTGTATTGCTACAGTAAATGAGTAAATACTGTTCTGCCTTTCCTTCTGAGTGTAAGGCACCACGAGACTGAGAGTAGTATTTTATGAGTTACTCTGAAGGTTGCTAAATCATCGTGGTTGCCCAGCTTTATCTGAAGAGCTGTTTGATGTGCTTGTTTTGAAGAGTCTTATTTTTAGAAACCTCTGTTCCAATGACCTTTCTAAATTCCTCTGATATAAATAAGGAGAGCCTACAGCAGTGGGATGCAGAATACATTGTTTTGAGTGATTATTTTTAAAGCCGTGGGGAGAGGTAGTCTGTTGGACTTGTTAGACTTCAGTATTTGAAGGTGCTTTGTAGCATGTTTAATATCAACAGTTCAGAGTCTGAAATTACCACACGATGGGAAGAAAAATGTAGTGAAGAAATAAACAGTCCTTTTGTGACACTTCCACTCTTCTGGAAATGTGCCTCTCTCTGTAAGTCTAGATTATGCTGGACTGGGCTTGCTGTCACTTTACTTTGAGCATCTTTAGGACTTCCCACTGACTTTGTCAGTGCTTAAGTATTTATCATAGGTTTTTCCTGAAGAAAGAGTTTGCATGAATTTTGGATGTTTATTTATAAATATCTCAGGTATCTGCTAGAGGGATGTTCTAACAGTACAATGCTTTTATTATTGTAAAATGTAAATGGTTTAAGAGAACTTTCTTCATCTCTAAGAGGACAAAGTGAGGCTAATAATAACATGGAGCAACTTGTCTAAAAGGCAGAGTTTCTCCCACCAGAATAAACCTTTGCAAAGCTGCTGACATAGTAAATTGACTTTGTTCAATGGATTTACACAAACAATCAATTTTTTGATCTGCCTCTCATTTCCTTAGGTACATTACTTATTTGGAGGGAATCCTGGTAAATCCTGCTCTCCAAAGATGAGATTAGATGATTTCTGGTCTCTGAAGCTCTGTCGACCTTCAAAGGAATACCTGCTAAGACACTGCAAATACCTCATCAGAAAGCACAGGTATAGAAACAAAGGTGGTTTGCAATTTTCTTTTCCAGGTGTCTTTTTTTTTTGAAGTTGCTAAGACTCAGATCTCTCATAAACCATTTTGTGAAATGTCATTTTGTTGGTTATATGGAACTAGGTGCCTTCAAGGTCCCTTCCAAACCTTCTGCAGGTTTCTTGATTATTTTTTTAAATTATTTTAATAAAAAGCAGTGGGCCAGGGCTAAACTACAAAATTACCTGGATTCCTTTTGTCTATGCTATTTTAAAACTAGAAAAATCTGGTTTTTATCTGGGGAGTCGTGGGGAATTTTTAGATTCCCTTTTCGCTCTGCTGCTCATCAACATGTGTTTTGGTGCTGTCACCTCCCAAGGAAATGGAGTATGTTTTGGAAACACTGTGCTTGGAGATAGTAACAGCCTGCAAGGATGCTAATGAAGTCTGGGGGCTGGATGCCTTTGCGCATCTGAGACTCAACTGTGGTGAGGTCATCAGAGTTTCTCATTCAGAAACTCCTGTAAGAGCTCACTTAGGCAGAATTCAGCTACACTGCAGTGCTTCTTGCACTCTGGATGCTTCAGAGCTGCCTTATGTTTGCTATTTAGGGCAACAGCTTTTCAAAATCAAGCTTATGGTGTTGCCTTAGTCAAGAAATTGCAGCAGTGAGAGAGCCTTTCAGGACCCAGCAAATCATTTGAAGGCAGTAAATAGCTCTCCCTGCATTCTGGGGGAGAATACTTTGTTATCAGGCTCTGCCAAGAGTTGGAAGGTCAGGTTTTCCTGATGGCATTTTACTTCTGAGGCAGCAAGCAAATTGCTGTACTCAAGTCACAGCCACTGTGGCTGGGTGAGGCACTAAGATTAGGCACACAGTAGATGTGAATGAATAAAGGCCTTGCCCAGTTATTTGGGAGGCTTATTAAACCCAGATGTGGTGGTATGGAAATGCAGCTGTGCAGCCTTCAGAGACAGCTCTGGATTATTTGTTTCTACTTGCTTAAATTGCCCTTGAAGGAAATGTTGCTGTTTGTTGTCTGGCAGAGGTTTGGGGTTTATGCACCGTGCTCCCGTTTTTGGGGTCCGTGTGAGGGAGCCAAACCTGAGCAGCCAGGGGTGGTGGGATGGGTGCCTGGCTGGAGCTGAACTGCTGTGGAATGACTGGGTGCCCTGTACCTGCACTCCCCCAAGCCTGGGTACCAGAACAGGTATTGGCCTTGCATCCACAGCAAACCCACAGCATCAGCTGGGCTCTTGTTTTTCCTTTGAACTTGTTCAGTACCACTCAGCCAGGCTGGGCAGGTGGAAAAGAGCAAGGTGGCAGTGGTTGCACTTATTTAAAGCACTTCAGCTCTCTGGATCATGGTGATGTCATCTGAGAAAATCTGTGTCAGTGTTTGAAACCATGTCTAGTGACCAAACTGTCAGATGCATCAGGTGACAGACGAAGTCTTTGTGCTCCCTGCACTGCTCAATCACTTACATCTTTAGGCAGTTGAAAAATTCAGGCTACACACATCCACTGTGGTATAAATAGCCAGGTAGATGACCCAAATAGAAAAATAACAATATGAGAAGATGATGAACAGTGTGATGCTGCACTTGGTGGATAGGTGAGAGGAGGAAAAAGATGATTTTAAACCTCAGCTTTTCTAGGCTTATGCAACCAACTCAGCGCTGCAGGGAAGTAGCTCTGCTCACTGAGGATGCCGAGCCCAGAATCATTTCCTGAGGCCTCTGTTCACTTCTTGAGGGAATTCACAGAAGTTATGGTTCCTGTTCATTAGAAGAAAATGAGGAAATAATGGTGGTGGTGCACAGGATTTTTATGGAGCTGTGCTCTTTCCAAAGGTGGGATATTAATATCCCAGGGGCTGAAGGGCTCAGGGCTTGCCTGTGTCTGATCTGTGAGGTGCTACTCACACCTTACTTAATTTGTGGAAAGCAAGCTGTACTCAATATTTTATATTTATGTATTGAGAAGTTTCTGTGCATATGCTTTTGAATATTTTTAGTAAGAATGTAATACTTTGCCCTTTTAACTCCTTTACACCCCAAAAAACCCCTCCCTGTTGTTTCAGTCTGACTTGAAATTCCAGCAAACACGAGGCTCAGCTGCCATTAACGTGGTTTTCTTTGGAAATACTGGGTTTGTTAGATGGGTTTTGCTTTTGTTGCACCAGTAGCACTTAGTCCTGAAGGAAATGACTGTGCTCAAGTTTTCTGTCTCTTCTCTGCAGGTTTGAAGAGAAAGCTCAGACTGACCCTCTCAGTGCACTGAAGTACCTGCAGAATGATTTGTATGTAACCGTGGATCACTCGGACCCCGAGGAGACAAAGGAGGTGAGGATCAGTGATGCTTGTCCTAAAGAAATTTAAACTGTGTTCTCATTGAAAGTTTTGAGCCTCTTAAACCTGGGGTTTATTCAGTTTGTAAAAGCTCTGCAGGTGCCAGACACTTTGCTGTGTCGTGTATTTCTGTGCACTTAAGTTCACACTGTTTTGGAAACAGTCATTTAACAACTGCAGGTCAGGATAAAATAGCTTTTGTACTCCTAAGAGTGAAGACTAAGCCTTTGTTTTAATTCCAGTGTGCTGGTGTGTATTTTGGGAGCTTTAATTGAAATGTAAACTCTCTGAAATGTCACCAGTCTGTAGCTGGTTGTGCAGTAGAAAGGGAGTAGAAACTTAGTCATGCTGCCTTTTGGCTTCTCAATATTCAACATCTCTGAGGAGGGAAAGTTTTTCCAAAGATGATCAATATTTCTGGAAGTAGTTTATATATATACATTGCTTGCTACCCTTAAAATCTTATTTCCTTTGCCTTTTGAATATTATCCAGTGGGCATATTCTTTATTTATTCCAGGAATTTGTTCCCATTTCCTGTTTTGATTCCAGTACCGCAGTGTGTGCCACTTTACAAAACGGATTAAAGAAATAGTGAGAAGTGTCAGATAAGGTGGTTGATTTGACTCTGGCATTAATTTCCACATGGAATTGGGGGTGGCCAGGTGAGATGTGCCAGCATTCAGCTCCTGATGGGTAGATAAGGAAAAGTCTGTGGTTCTTGCTGTCTTCTTTCCTTAATGACTTGGGAAGGGATTCAACAGCTCCTTTTATAAAATCATGATAGGAGGAGGGGCAGTTCTATTCCATGCTGAGTCCCTGGATTAAATCTCTTAATCTGGTGGCTTTAACTTGCTACTTCAGCTAAAGAAAAGATAATACAGACACTGCAAGGTCTTGGAGGAGAATATGCTTCTTACGTGTGCACAGGATGGAACTGTAGGGTTAGAATTAGGAAAAGAGTTTACTCTTACCAGGATCTTGGAATCGGTCACATTTGTCATAAATTCTAATTAGCCTTTATAAACATGTGATTCAACAAAATAGTCAAGTGCTGTGACTCTCTGTTCTCTGTAAATGGTTTCTTGTTCAAATTGTCCCATATCAAGTAGTTTCACATCCTTTCTAGTCATTTCTAGCATAGGAAATAGAGCAGATGATCCTGCTTTTCATAAAGTAGAAAAGGAGAAGGTTTTTTTCCCCAGTATATACCATCTTCCCAGTGTGGTAACACTTCCAGAGTCGTTTAGGTTGGAAAAGACCTTTAAGATCATCAAGTCCAGCCATTGCCCCAGCTCTGCCAAGGCCACCACTAAACCATGTCCCCAGGGGCCACATCTATACGGCCTTTAAATACCTACAGGGATGGGGACTACACCACTGCTCCAGGCAGCCTGTGCCAGAGCTGGAGACCACCCTTCTGGTGAATTTTTTCCTGATACCCAGTCTTAACTTTAGGCCATGTCCTCTTGTACTGTGATTTATTACTTGGGAGTGACCCCCCCCGGCTGCCCCCTCCTGTCAGGGAGTTGTGCAGAGCCACAGGGTCCCCCCTGAGCCTCCTTTTCTCCAGGCTGAGCCCCCCCAGCTCCCTCAGCCACTCCTGGTGCTCCAGCCCCTTCCCCAGCTCTGTTCCCTTCTCTGGACATGCTCCAGCCCCTCAATATCTTTCTTCTTGTGAGTGGCCCAAAACAGAACACAGAATTCAAGGTTTCTTCTTCCTGTTTGAGCCTGTAGAACCCCCATTCTGATGCTCTCTTTTCCACTTCTGCTCCCTCCCACTGCTGTAAGATGTGTCCTGTGTTCTCTGACCTCCTTTTTTTTCCATATCCCACCTGTGTGCTGGTAGCCCTTCTCTCTTCAGCCAGTTACTCCTAAGGAGATCCTGCAGTTCATGGCTGGCTGGTCCTTTTTATTGTTCCTTGAACAGCAAACAGCTGTGGTGTGATGAGCATGCTCCTCTCCTAGTTCCTGCTGCCTCCTGTCACCCACAGGCTGAAGGAGCTGCTGCAGAAGCTGCATGTTGGGCACATCTGGCACGGGAAAGCCTTTAATGTCCTGCTTTTCCTTTTCCCAGTTCAGTGTGCAGTGTTCAACTTGTCCACCTTGTAGGAATGGAGAATTTACATGACTGCATGGGCTCCTCTGAGATTTTGGAGGAATGTAGTAGCTGTATCATACCAGGTAGAAATAGAATAAAATGTTTGAAGGAAAGAATTACCCCTTTTCAGAGAGCTCACTGGTGTTCTGAACATTAATGATCCAGTGAATGAGCTTCAAAATAGCTCAATCCAGCTGAGTGAATATATTGTAGATTCTTTCTCTGCAGGCCTAATGTCTGATCCAAACAAAATCCAATAGCTTCTGTCTGTTGTGCTGGGCTGTCAGGTCAACACTCACCATTCAGCAGAATTAAAGCTTCCATCCATTCCAGCCATCTCCAAAAATCATTTAACAGTTTCTGGGGTGCTGTTTTTTGTTTGGGTTTTTTTTAATTTTTTTTTTTTTTGTTATTATTCATTGTGCTGGTGATAAAACTTTAACTTCCAAAGCTTTTTTACACTGGGGCAGATCTGCCAGGGCTGTGGCACAGAGCCAGCTGCAGGGCTGGTACTGACTGGGTGTATTTCCAGTTGACGTCAATTTACCTTCCGGTTATCACATCGAGTTGGCTTTTTGCTCTGGCATTGCATCTTCAAATAGCTCCTGTGCTTTCCAGAGGACTGACGCAGGCATTTTGGATTCCATATCGAATTTCAAGCACCAGTTTGATTGTGTCTCTCAGCCCAGACACCTCCATACCCTGCCTTTATTTGATTTGTATCTTGATTAATACCGAAGGCGATAGATGTGATTGGCTGCAGCCACTGACTGCTGTAAGGCTCCTTAGTGTGGCAGAACTTTAGGGAATCAATTCCTGCCCATTTTCCCTCTTTCCAGGGCAACTGTTAAATTTGGGAAGGACCAAGCTGTGTAGTTTTATCCCCAGCTTTGTGCAATAATTCTGGAGGCCAGCCTGTATGGCTTCATGTTTTATGGATGGAGAGCTGGGTGGTGTTATATACCATTACAAGCAGAATTTCCTCTTGTGGTAAGGCTTGCTTGCTTTGTAATAGAAGTAATTCCTTCTAACTTAGTTAGGCAAGTCTGTTCAGCTGTTTGGAGTTGGATGCCAAGGAAAACAAACAGACTGTTCTTGAAACTTACTTTGGCGTTAGTAACCAATTTTGTTTAAAGCAGCGTGCATGATTGATAGTAGGAACATACCCCAAGATTTTCATTCTGTTGCTGTGAATTTTAGGGATGCTAAGACGACTGTAATTTTATTTCCCTTTTTTATTGCTCTAAAGTGAAGTGGATGCCTGCAAGTAACAGGTATTGCATAGGTGCTTGGTTTAGTAGCCACAGGCTGTGTGCCAGCAGTTTCTCTGCCCACAAATGCAGATTCAGTTCTCTTTAACTGTGATTCTGCTTGAAATCACTTAAACCTCCTCAGTTAGTTCAGTGTTTCCCAGTCAGTGGATCTTTTTTACTGGCTGTGGGTTAATAGCCCTGACACTGTAAGAAAAGGAGGGTAAATCCCTAGAGAATGGGGAATTTTGCCCGTGATGTAACAGATTAAAAGTTGTATAAAAGTGTCATTTGCTGGTGTAAAATTTTCTGCTGGCATGACTGTTCTTCTCTGTCACACACAGATGTGAATTTGTTGGTAGATTACAACTGCAGGCTTTTAAAGATAAAAGGATGGTCAAAATAAATATCCAATTGATTGCCAGATTTTGTACTTAGAGAAAAACAGGTGCTGTTAAAGCACAGAAACATCAGTAGTTCATGTACAAAGCTAAAGACGTTCTTTGAACACTGCAGTAATCATGCCCAGAACTTTGCTGCTGTTAAATGGGCTGCAGTAGAAATCAAGATGGCACAAAAAATGTCCAGTGCTTTCCAAGTATGGGAGAGCAGGATGATTTTGTACATGGAGATTCAACAACTGATGAAGCTCAATCCCATGGTCATGGTAAAACGGATACAAAGCGCAAGGAAAACTCGCAGTATGTTTTTCTTGGAGCATGGTAGGAGAAAGAGCAAGGACCTGGAGGCCAATCTGAGGCCTGACTCGCTTTGTAGACCGAGGCTGGAGGCCCCTGTTCAAGGCTGCTTCATACTTTCCATTCTTAAGACCTTGTCTTTAATAAATTTGACAGATAAAGCCAGCAGGGCCCAGAAGTATTGTTTGAATCTGCATTAGACTGGTATTTCTGGGAAAATTGAAGCCCAAATAGGAAAAATAGTTCTAGGAAGGAGCTAAGAAAAGCCTGTTTCTCTTCGTGTCCTGCTGTGATTCTTTGTAAAGCCTCAGAGCCCAAGTGCTGCAGGAACAGAGGCTTTGGAGCCAAGGAGCCTTTACAAAAGCAGTGTTCAGCCTTCCCAATTTCAGCGACAGCTCTGTCCTCAAAGGGTTTGAGCCTCTCTTTGCCTCTTTGGGCCTGTGCTGAAAGTCACCAGCCCCAGAGAACTGGTCAAAGCTAAGGAACTGGTTTGTGCTGTGATCTGAGTGCTCACACACAGGCATTACAGAGGAGGAGGAGGAATTGTGTTTGATTCACACAACCTGCCAGGTATCCCAAACAAGAGTTACTCATTCCCCCTTAATCATTTGATTTGTGCAAAGGCAGAGGTGTGCAGCAAATATATAAAAATAGCCATAGTATAACCTTTTATTAGTTAACCAGATCTGTTTATCTGCAAGGAACCCCTGCCTCTGTTCAGAAGGTTGGTTGGATCTCCGAGAGAGAAGTTAATTGTATAACAAAGGGAACTGCTGTCTTTTGAGTGGGGGCTTAATTTGGAATGGATGCAGCCAGTGAGCCAGAGGGATTGTCAGAAGAAAATGGGTGGTGATGTGATTAAAGCAGTTGGATGCTTCTGCTGGATAATTGAATTCTGGTCTTGCCTCCATAACAGAGTTGCTGTGTGATATTAAGCAAATTGTTTTTCCTAGATGGTCATTAATTGGGTGTTTCATTCTGGTGCCTGATGGGAGAGATCCTGAGGTGTGATTTGCTTAAGGGCTTTGCTTTTCTGTGAATTCAGAAGCTGTTGCATAACATTACATATTTTGAAAAATCAGATACTGTTGGTTTCAAATAGACCCAAAATTAATCAGAATTTGAAGTGCCATCTGTTACAATAATAATTAATATGGTAAGAAAGTCGATGAAGAAATTAATTCCTTCTTTAGAGCAGAGCTAGAACTTTGTGAAGAAAATAGCCCATTAGATATCTGCTGTGAATGGTTATGGAGGAGACCTGATGTTGAGTGAGCAGTAACTGTCCCATGCTTTGGGAAAAAAGTAGGGATCCTTTGGGAGAACATTGTAGGGTTTGGAATTGTAATACAAAAGCAGAGTGAACCAGCTTAGGCTCAGCACTGTCCTTAACTGATGTTCTTAACTCACATGCTTGGCTTTTCCATCAGAAAGTGCTTTTCGAGTGTGAGCTGATACACAAATTTAATTTCAAACCAAACAAACAGCAGCCCTCAAGGTTAACTGCAGTGCAGTGCCATCAGTGGAGTAGGAAACAAGATCCTCCTTCCCCACAAAGCTGCAAAGAAACTCGTAGCCGTGAAAATCCATCATGCCTGGTGTAGATGAGGCTGGAATACTTGGCAGAGGCCGTTTTCAGCGGGGTTCTGGTCTCAGTTCAGCGAGTTCCTGGCTGAACCCTGCTCATCTGGCCTCTTAGTCGGGCACCTGAGCCCCAGTGTGGCTTTGTGCTCCCAGCAGGGCTTCGCTGTGGGAGCACGGGAACCCCTGGAAGCACGTGGCATCCGCTTTATCCCAGCTTCGTGTGCCACCAGGCAGCTGGCAGCGGGCCCGTGAGGCAATTGTGTGGGAGGGAAGGATGGCCAGGGCATGGCATTTGCTCTCAGAAGCCGCACGGATTTAGCCACGGGTTTTATTGGAACTTTTGGAGCTACTTATGCTGGGCAGCTGTTTCAGTACGGAGCTGCTGGGAAGCCAGGCTGCTCTCACAGATGAGGCTCACGGTGGAATCCACGTGTGGCACTGCAGGGATTTCGTGTAACCAGGCCTTACACTCAGGAGGGCACTTGACACCCCCTCCCACCGCTTCTGCAATTTGTCAATCCCATATCTTTCTAACCTGTTCTTAAACCTTCCCACCATACCCTCCCCAAAGGATTCAAACTTACCTGGCACACTACAGTCCTTATTTTAGCCTGTTTTTTTTTCCCTTGATGTCACATTGAAACTGATCTTACCAAAGTATTTCTTGCACTTAGTTGTAGATCTACTTTTTGTAGGAGCCTTCTGCATCTGTGACTTCTGGCAGTTTTGTCCTTGGCCATTGTTCTGTGGAGGCTCTGCAGCCCTGACTGCTTTGAGCTTTCTTCGTAGAACTTGGTTTTCAGACCACTTAATTTTTTTTCTAGTGCTTTCCTCATAGGTTGCTAATTGATACAGGGCATCCCAAAATGAGCCCCTTATTGTGGAGGAGACTTTAAAACCTTGATAACAGGAAGAGTAATTTATTTAAAGATTCTGCTCCTTTTCATGCATTTGTCAGTTTTATAATAAAGTGATACTGATCTGTTGTAGCTCCTGAGTGCATTTTCACAGAGCCTCTGCACCTGTTTTGTATTGCTGATTTTTCCTCTTTATGTTGATTTGCACTTGGCCCTGGTGAAATGCACCTCAATCCATCATTATAATTTGAATTAAGTGGAAAAACAGTTGGAAGGCTGTCTGTTCCCTGCTGGAGTCAGTCTGAGTGTAGTGTAAGGTCTGGTGATCCTGCCCTGTTCTGCCAAGCAGGTTATCACTGAAAACCCAGAGTGATGCTGACCTTGGGGCACAGATGAATCACTTCTGATTCAGGGCTCCATTTTGATGTCAAACCGTTGATGGCCACCCACAGTAAAGTTATTTGACCTGTTTGCCTTTCCCTGTTGGCTTAATCTAAGTGATGCCTTGACAATGTGCCTTAAATGTCATATAAAAGTGTTAGAATTCCTATGAAAGTCAGAATGGACAAGGTCTATTGCCAAGTCCCATCCCTAGGGCCTTCTGCCTCATAGGAGAAATCGGATTGATGTGCTACAACTTGTTATTGCCAAATTCACGTTGGCTGCTACTCATCACCTTCTCCACTCCTACATGCCTACGAATTGTCTGTGTTCCCATTTTTTCTTGAAATTGAAATTAAACTGATGGATATGTAATGCCTGGCTGTTCTTTTCACTCCTTCCCTGAACATATTTGCTTCTCTTCTGTTTTTTTCCTCCCTTCCTTTCCTTCAGGCTGTGTGCTGAAAAGACACACAGGCAGGAGACACAAGATTCCAAGGCTTTAAGGAATCAGCTCTTTCTTTACAGTCACATGACAAAGCGCTAAGCTTTGCTGTTCCTTGAGTAACTGAAAGCAGCAGTCAGGGGCAGAGGAAGACACTGTGGTCACCGTCTATCAGTGAGACATGAAGGAAGAATAAAACCATGAATGTGTTAATTAAAACATTTTTATTCATGGTCTTGATGTTCCCAGACAAAGAATTTTTATTTTTAGTTAAGAAGATACTGCCTTAAATTTGTGATATGAGATCTCTGGCAGTTCAGAAAGGTTGTTGTCATTAGAATCATAGAACGGTTTGGGTTGGAAGGGACCTGTAGGATCCTTGAGTTCCAAACCCCCTGCCATCTGCAGGGGTGCCACCCACTAGATCAGGTTGCTCAGGGCCCCATCCAACCTGGCTTTGAACACTGCCTGAGTTGGGGCATCCACAGCTTCTCTGGGCAGAGCTTTCTCTCTATTGAAGAAGTTCATGCTCACTCCAGGAGTTACCCTGTTTTTGTGCCATCTAATCCCCGGCTGCTGAGCCTGTACCATGTTAATCCTTGGGAATGTTTGTGTGGAAGGGACTCTACCTTCTGCCAAAGAGGCAAAAAATTACATGTAAAAAAATGAGATTTTTAGAGCTCTCAGTCAAATACCTTTCATTGCATCAACACTGCTCTAATTCTAGGAAAAACCATCTAACTTGTGCCAAAGTGACAAATTGTAGTGCTCATGTGAAAGTGCCTGCTGCTGTTATTTGTGTGTATGGCACAGGAGTTCTGAGGATTGTGTGGAGAAAACACAGCAACTCTAAAGCTACTTGGACTTCTATGAATCCTTTGGGGTTTTTGCCTGTGTGGTTAATAACACTTTTTTCTTTCTTTGTCCCTTTACCTCCTCTTCTGCAGTTTCAGCTTCTTGCCTCAGCACTATTTAAGTCTGGCTCGGATTTCACGACTCTTGGTGAGTATTGTGTGTCAGAGGAATTACATGATGTTCCCTTTGATAATTACTCTTAGTTTCTACTGGTTTTTATATCAAATGTTATAGTTCCTATCAACATTGCAGGCTCTTTTCAATATGCAAAGTGCCACTACCCAGACATTTGAGAGGTTATTTATAATGACCAGTGTCCAATGCCTCAAGCCCATATTTAAAACATCTGTCAACATCAGTGGTTTTAAACCAATGCCTCCCGGGATCATTTTGTGTCTCTTATTACATCTGATTCTTCGCTGTTACCCAAGTAAACAGAAGCTTTGGTCAGAATAAAGCACCTCCTGTCATGTCACTTTGGAATCTCACAGCGTGGCTACGGCTCTGTTTGCTGTGATAACTGCAATTCCTGGAGTAGTTTGGTTCGCTCTGTTCTCTGCAGAACGAGTTCTTTGGGCAGAGTGTCAAGAGCGAAGAAAACAGTGGCGTGAAGGGCTGGAAACATGAGGGCTGAGCCAAAGCCTTGATTTGTTTCACTGCTCTGTCCAGTTAACTCTTTAAGAGATCTTAGAAAGTCATCCTGGGCGAGGTACAGGAAAGCTACAGGCAGAAATTACATCTTTGTAATGCTGGGATGTCCTCAAGTCACTGAGCTCTCACTAAGAGAATGGATGACTTCAGTTTCTAATGGAGGCATAATTCCCGATCTGAGAAATTGAGGGAAAGAGGAAGCCCACTGCGCTTCTTCCCAGCTGGATGAGGAAGCTCTACTGAGTTCCTGTGGTTTGGAAGACACTGAGTTGACCCTATAAGATCTATTTTTTTAAAAGGAAGAAAACCCAAGTTTCAAAAAAATTGGATTTTTCATAGACGCATAGAATGGTTTGGGCTGGAAGGGACCTTCAAAAATTACCTCGTTCCAACCCCCTCTACTATGGGCAGGGACACCTTCCGCTATCCCAGGTTGCTCCAAGCCCCGTCCAGCCTGGCCTTGAACACTTCCAGGCATGGGACATTTACAGCTTCTCTGGGCAACCTGTGCCAGTGCTTCACCACCCTCAAATCTTTTCCCTAGTTTTAAGCATTTTAAAAAATGAATTAGTTCTTGACTTGGTACAATACTTCATCCAGATTTTGGCTTTACAGATAGGAGGATATGTACGTCAAGAGGTGCTTTGAAAATCAAACAAAAACTCCAGCCTTCCTTGGTTTGATTAACTTGGTTGACTTTGATTAACTGAAGAGTGAGTTCACTGAATTAAAAAGCATTCCTTTGAGATAGCAGCAATGGAAGTAATCCAAAGTGGAGGAAATCATTGTGTGCCTGCACTGTTGTTCTTGCTGATGATTTCAGCGTAGGATTTGGATAAACAATGCAAACCAAACCCTGCAGTGTTGGGAGGCAGCACTTCAGAAACCGGTTTGCAAAGCTCCCGTGTGCCAAGATGCAGCCAGGTGCAAGTCCAGTGAGTAAATACCAACTCTTGAGTTGGGACTCCTGCTGTCAGCAGAGCTTGTCTCAAGGAAAACTCCAAGCAATCCAAGGAGCAGTTCTGGTTATGGCAGTGAAGATAATGAAGAAAGCCTGAGGACAGAAGAAATGAGGCACCAAATAAAAATAGCTACACGGATTTTGTTTTCTGGGACATCAGAGCAGTCCCCTGAGAACTCCTGCTTCCCCTGTTTCTTCAGGGCTGTCACTGAGCTTGACAGGCATTTGTTTATTACTTTTTTTGATGACAGTGCTGGCTTGGGGTGACATAATCTCTGTATATGTGCTCACAGTAGTGGGATGGAGAGCTGGCAGCCTTGTTAGTGGAGGCAGAGGGAGCAAACTGTTAACATTTATCTCAGATGGACAATTCCCAGCTAAACCGAGTGTTTGGGATTGTGAGGGCTGACTTACTTTCCCCTTTCCTTCCTCCCCCAGGATTTTCAGACGTTGACCACACGTATGCCCAGAGAACTCAGCTGTTTGACACGTTAGTCAACTTCTTCCCAGACAACATGACCCCTCCTAAAGGCAACCTGGTGGACCTCATCACGCTGTAACGGAGCAATCACTGGACACATGGAAGAGGGGAAAAGCATCCATTTTCAGTATTTTAATTTTTTTACTGCATTGATTGACTGCTGGGATGAAGTTAATATAGTAACCCCTAGGTGTTTAAAAGGGGTTTTATACTTGTATGGTGAATCCCTGGAGCTTTTCCCTTGGAGTAGGTTAATAAAATGTAACTGACGTACTTCTGACTAAATATATATATTTTTTCTGACTTTGGATTTTGAGTTAGCAGATGTAAGATGAAAAGGCGGGGGGAAAAGAAAAAGAAATAAAACCCAGTCATGCAGTGATCTTTTTGCCTATGGGGGAAAATTTGAGATTTGTGAGTTGTCTGGGATTGAAGATACGATGGGTTTTATTTAGCATTTCCTGAGGAAGAGGGGAGAGAGGCTTTTCTTGCCTCATTTGTAGCTAGTCATGATGTATTGCTTTATCCTACAACTCCATCCTCAGCAGCTGAATGACTTGGTGGCAGGACACTGGCACGTGTTGAGGTGATGTAATTGATGTCCCGAGTCTTGTACTCACGGAGTGTCGCGGGAAGGCGAGCGCGTGTTCCAAACTGTGTGTCTCCTCGTCCCAGAGTGGTGCTGACAGTCGTGTCTAATTGCATCTGAGACTCCATCTAAACTGACTACCTGCATCCCTGTCTCCTGTTCTCTGGAGCCTTCCACTTAAACTGGCAGGCAAGAGGGAATCTCAGAGATACCGCTGGAAAACGAGAGTGCGGTTGCCGTCCACACGGGCCCCTTTTCAGGGCTTGATCTCTTTGCTGCTGTGCTCTTCCACTGAGAAACCCTGTGGGTCCTCGGCGAGCCCGGCAGAACTGGGTCTTCCACCACACACACCCCCAACTTCTACAACCTGACCCTGGGTTGGGTGTAGGATTTCCGAAACAGATTGTCTTCATTTCCATGTGCTTCTGTGTGCGTTTGTCCGCGTGTACATGTACAGGGCGTTGTTCCCAACAGCTTGTCTCCTTCCCATGTAGTGCAGCTCCCTTGTCAATGCATTTTAGGACTAGATCTGAGTGTGAGGCAGGCCTTGTTAGCATAAATCTCTGAAAATGAACTGATGCATATGTATAGAAAATATATTCTTCCTTTTGCTGAAAGCCTTCTTTATAAACACTGTAAGGGCTTGGTGCTGCACTGTGAGGTGGAATGAAGGACACGCATACCCAGCATTAGAAACTCTGCATTCGCTGTCCGTGAGCGTTCAGTACACACTGGCAGATGTAAATATTTATATGAAACTGCAAAACTTTCTGTCCAGCAGTGTTCATGCCAGTCGGGTATCGTTGCTGCACCCGCTCTGGCTCCTGTTGAACTTGGTGGGAGTCCTGTGTGTGCAAAGACAATTTGGGCTCTTGAAATAAAGAGTTAGTCAAGTGTCTTTTTCAGAGCTCGAGTGTCTGCTTGCTTTGATTGTATTGCCTCTTTATCATGTTCTTTGTGTGACTTTTGTAGTCCTGGTGCATTAGAAATAAATTTCAAAACCTCATACTAGTGTTTAATCACTTAAAAAGGAACAGTATGTCAGAGGCCAGGCTTGTCTTCAGGGAGGACTGAACAAATGAAGTGTTTTTAACCTGTCACTTGAGACTGTTCAGACATTGTACACTTCAGTGGATGGCAAGTCAGATGTCTGGGGAAGAATCCACTCAGTGTGGGAAATGAAACCTGATGAAATTGTTTCTTTGGAACATGGCAGGTTCTTTTCCTATTGACATGGAAAGTTCTACATCACTGCTGGGCTTTGTGGTGTGCTACCTGTGCTGAGGCTTTGTTAATTAACATAGAGTTTATACAGTACAAATGTAGATAGTGGGGGAATATTCCATCTGAGGTGTTGCCTCCATTGAGATCAAACCGAGCACTTTTAATGCAACCAGCCAAAATTCTGCAACTCTCTAGTACTTAAATTTAGTGCTGCTGTGCTCCTTTATCACTTGATCTCATTGCTTGTGTATCCTCAGCTTCAGTCAGGTGATTAAACACTCTTTGTGACAGTTCCCTAAATAACCAAGCTCTTCATAAACTGTTGTGTGTCCGCCTTGGATGGCTAAAAGAACCCAAAAGATACACCCTGGTGGAGGAGCCCTGGCGAGCAGGCAGGGGAAGTTCAGGAACGCCCAGAGCTGTGAATGGTGTTGCTGTGAATGGTGAGCAGTGCATCGTGTCAGGTCTGACTTGTGTGACAGGAATTCGATCCAAACTCATTGTCCTCTGCGCCGGGGGTGCGCACGGAGCCCGGCAGCCTCGGCTCTGTGTTTTGTAGCGTCGTGCAAATCAATGATTTGTCTGAGCGAGGGGAACGTTGCTTCTGCAGGACTGACAGTCCCAGCTAACGAGAGCACTTCAGGATGATCAAATATTGACCTGCCTTTGTCCCGAGCAGATCGATGCCGCTCGCACCAGCACAGTTCATGGATTACAGCTGGTGATTAACCAGCAGAAACTTTGCTCAGCTCTGCAGTATTTGTAGAGCAGCAGAGGCACCATGTGGCCAGAGAGGTTAATCCAAAGGGAAGGCTTCTTGTGGCTTTGCCAAGGGTCTTTCCCTCTTCTGTGTCCTTAAGGCTAGGAGTCAAATGATTTCTTTGCATTGGTGTATGCTACGTTACCTGCTTTAAAATCTAATCAAAAATTCTGAGCAGTGAAGTATAAATTTCCTTTCAAAATCAGCCAGTAGTTGTCAGACAGTGACACAGGCAGTCTGATTTTCATTGCATGCTGAGCTTTAAAGACACTGGTGATATTCCAGGAGAGCATTAGACGTGCTCATTACAGAAAGCCCGAAATACAAACAGTAAAGAAACCCACTGGATCTGAAAACAGCCACCTGAAAAAGTTTCACAGCCCAGTGCATGCGAGGTTATAAATATCCAAGCTGTGCGTGAGAAGTCTTCGAACCTCACCATCATTGCTTGCAGGCTGTGTCTGCGGCTGCTCTTTAGCTTAGGCAAGACAAACATACTCTATTTGCCTTTAGATTATAAGGTGACTTTGTGTATGAACTTGACACCACATAATCTTTGCACTACAGTGAGTAGTTTTATCTGTAAGTTCTGTGTTAACTTGTAAATAAGGTATTGCGAAGGAAGGCATCGTTCCTTGTCAGAGAGGGACTCACTCATCATGATTGGGGTCTTTAAAGCCAAAGTTACAAGGTTCTGGTACGTCTTTTAAAGCTAGAGGGAGTCAGGGTGGGGTAAACTTCATGCAGACATCCAGACTTCACTCTTGGTTTAGCTTTTTTAAAAATATCCTTTGAAATCCCTCTGTTTGGTTTGTCACTGACTCTGACTCTTACAATATCCTTCAGTGGATCATCTTGGAAAACAAGAAATAATTCTTTATATTGTTCCTGTCAAGTGACACATTTGCTTAGAGAAATAAAGCCCTTCGGAATTAATTTTTTTTGGTCACTTGGATTAGGTAGCATTAAGTGAATTTGTTAATGTTTGTCTTACACAACCCCTCGTAGTAGTCACGAGGCAGAAGTTGTTAAGAGTTCTACCAAAATAACTTCTCCAAGCACGTTCTGCTCTTGCAGTGTGACCCAAAATGTTGTCATGTGGCAGAAGGACTTTGTTATATGTTGTTAAATGAGATTGTAGCCACCTTAGCCACCTTTTTGCCTTTTTATTTCGAGGATCCCATTAGTTAGTATTGGTCCTGGGAAGGCCTGAAGGGTGATGCAAAATGTTCATTGAAAATAGTTGCAGTTGTTATCTTCTGGCTGTTTTAAAGATACTTGTGATGTGTTTATTTTTGTAATCTCTTCCTTTTGCTGAGCATAATGAGGAAGGAGAACTTTGTCTTGGAAAAGTTCAGTTTGCCCTTTCCCTGGGTGGCATCTTGGCATGGGTAGTTAAGGTAGTCGTACCCAGTTGTGTAAATAAACCTCTGGAATTTGGTTTTTGTTTGCCTGGGATGGCTCTGGGTGTACACAGGTACACGCTGGCTCAGGGATCAGGCTGGAGCTTCCGACCAGAACTTCATTTGGCAAAGTCTTACTCTTATTTTGGAAAATCAGTCTGAGAACACCCAACTGGAAAAGCTTTTCTAAGGCATGGCCTTGTGCAGTGGCAACTAGAGTGAAACTAGAAATTTTCCTAAAAAGCGTAGAAAAGCTTCCCTTTGTGAATTGTCCTGGAGCAACAGTTAAATGTAATTGCTGAAACTTTTTGGTCATTGATTATAATTACCCAGCCTGAAAATTTAACGATTTAATGATTAGAGTTTAAAGATTGAGGAATCAGTAAGCAAATTAACTGGCCCCACCTATTTGCAGGAGGATGGCAGAGGTGTGGGGCTCGTGGCCAGGGGTTGCCACGGCTCATCTGTGTGTTTCTTTATTTGGCAGCCACGAGTGTCCAGGGCTCCATGAGCTGTTCCTTCTTCCAGAAGAGACTCCTTCCAAAGCCGAGTAATGACTCTGGAAGTGTTTTCCATAGGGCTTTGTGGAACAGCTGTTTGCTGAACCATTTTCCTGATGTGTGCACATTTTTCGAAGGGAGTTTTCTCTGTCCCAAAGTCATGTGCTGACCTGGCCCTGCTGTGCCATCCTGCACTGGTGAGTGATGGATTCAGAGCAGTGTCATGAGGAATGCTTCAGACTCGTTTGCTGCTCTTACTGTGGGAAAGATGAGCATTAATGCTGCTTGTTTCAAATGCAGGAGGGTGGTCGGTACCTGTAACACAAATACTGTCAGCTCTATTGCTGCCTCCTGCATTTCAGAATCAAAAAATAAGTACTTTTGTGGAACTTACCGAGTGAACTTCAAGTTTGAATAACTTCTGTACAACCTCCATCTCTGTACAGGCTGTAATTCTGCTGATGTAGTGCTGTGTCACTTCTGGGGAAAATGGCAAAAATTAGGAGATACCTTTTCATTCGGTCCCTTTGTTTTTGAAAGTGGAAAAATGTCTTGTGAAATCTTGAGTCCCCGTGTATGCTTTGAATTTTAGCTTATTAGTTGGCTCAGAGTTAAGGAATGTTTGGCTATTGTCAAGTGAAGTCCTGACAGTAAAAGCAGTTCATGTATGTCTCTGGAAGTGCTTGTGTTGTTTTGTAGCTGTACTTATTACAGAAACAGAGGTGGACCCAGTTGAAAATTAAAATTATTGGTGTTTTGATTTAGGGGGAAGATTACAGAAACTCTGAGCTTGGCCTGTTTTAATAAGTACACGTGTTAATTTGGAGATGGGTCTTATTTTGTGAGAGGCAAGTTTAAGAACAACTGTATGACTTGTTCTTGATATAGATTGCTAGTAGTATATAAGCTGTAAATACTGTTGAAATGTAAATGTGCTGTCAGAAGCTTGTTAGTGTATCTAAATGCCTGTGGGAATGGGAGACCTGATCGTATCCTGTCATGGAAAAGGTTATTCTGGAGATTATTCAAGTTGTGGTAATGGCTTATAGGCAAAATCCCTCTTTTACTGAAAACTTCTATTATAATGAAAAGTTGGAGTGGAAAAAGTGGGTTTACTGTACTGGAACCAGGATAAGAGTCCATGGCTCAGCGCTTGGATAAATTGACTCCAGATGCTTTTGTCCGTAGGCAATGGATCCAAACGCGGTTTTGGAGTGGAAGCCAGTTAATGACCTGCTTATTGCTGCTGGAGAGTCCCACAGGAGAGCCTCACAGGGGTGCCAGCAGGTATCCCTTTGGCATTCCTGCACAGGTCACAGAGCTGGCTGGAGTTTGGGATTATCCACGTGTGCCTTCGTTATATCCGTACGCCTCCGAGGAGGATGCGATGGCTGCGTGGGTTGTGTGTAACTCCAGCTGCATGGCTGAGGTGTGGGGCTCTGCAGGGCAGCACCTTCCCCAAGCACAGATCCTGAGGATAACACATTGCTGCTGTCTGCTTTGCTTTCATGGACTCAGTTTGATAGGGGTGAACTCCAGATACTGCTGTGACCCAGATTCAGTGCTCTGCGTCCAGTGGAGCTGCTGTCAGTGCATCGCCTTGGTACCCTGAAATCTCAATTTATACTTGGAGCAGACACAGCTCCACGTTGCCTTGGCTTCCAGCTGTTTGCTGTAAGTCAGCACAGCTTTTACTGATGACCTGGAGAGTGTGAGTGCTGTCAGAACTCACTCGACTGTTCAGCTCCAGCATGGAATTGCAGTTCATTCCTGGAAACAGGGATGTGAGTGAACTGCTCAAAACTGGCTCTATCGGGTTAGATTTTTGGATTTGCTACTAATTTGAAAGGAAAGTCTTATCACTAGCAGGTATGATGGTCAAAGCACGACCCCTTGGTTATACCCCCATTTATTCTGACTTTTCTTTCCCTGTGTGGCTGTTCACTGCTATTAAAATGCTTCAAACTTCCCTGAGTTACATGAGTACCTACAGAGGAATTAAAGGTTAGAGCTGGATAGTGGTTATTGAGGCATCAGTTTCTCCACGTCATACCACAGTTGCTTCCTTTGCAAATCTCCTTCCTGCTGCCTCTGAAACAGTCAGGAAGGATCCTTGTGATTTACATTGCTCTTTGCAGGGCTGTTTCTCAGCCTGGGTAAGGACAGGGAAGTGTGGGAGATGATTTCCCACTGCAGCACTCCTTATTTACCTGTGCCCTTCCATGGCCCCGCATTCAGTGCTGTGATACTCCTTCCTTCCCGTCTCAGGGTTTATTTTGTGTGACCCCAAGAAGAAAAAGGTGATGATACCAACCCTCAAGTTGTCCTAGGTTCTGACTCCTGCTCTCATTATCTCAAAACTTTCACTGGTATTGCAGTGTTTGGTTTATTTCTGCAGCATAGCAGGGCAGAGGGAATGAGAAGAGAAATAGTCTTGGGGTTAGTACAGGGGTGCCTGATGTGAGTAGGTGTGTAAGACGTGGTCTGTGTTTGTGGAAGGGCTTTGAAGAATTCTCCTAAGCAGTAGCTTTGCTGTTTAGAGCTGATTTTACAATGTGAGCTGGATTGTTTGGCTCTTTTTCAGAGAGAAGTGATGCAATATCAGGGTCTTTTAGTCCTGGAGCTTCACCTCGAGCTTTGGCCCCTCTCCACGCCAAAGACACCAGAGAGAATAATAAAAATTTTATTCTCTCCATAGCAATTGCAAGGAAGCCAAGTTGGGCTTAACCCTGCTCAAACGGACCGGAGGTGGTGCAGCACCATTGGCTTTTGGATCAGGTCTGGCTGCCTTAAAGGATTGTTAAAACCTAAAAACGTTCTGAGCTTTCTGATGAAAGCTGCCAGTTCGATTAAAGGAGATTAGGTGCTTTTTAATTAATATGATGGTGGGGAGGCTAGACCACAACAGTGGCTCCAGTGGTTGCAGACATCTCCACATCCCAAATAGCAATGGATAGGTTTTTCTCCCCAGTTATAGGAAAATATACTTTCATAAATATCCTGACTTAGTAACCAAGGGGTTCAAATCAATTACTCAGTGTTTCACTAAATAGAGAAGTGCTGCAATGTGTGAACAGGGTCTGTTCATTAAAAGAGCCACTTTGAGGCTGAAAAGTGGTTTGTTTGGATTTTTTTTTTTTTTGAGGTTTTGACAAAAACTCAGCTCTTAAAAGGGTAAAATGGAGGAGAGCTATTGTGCCGCTGACTTGTTTTCCCCTCCTATCTGCTGTGGTCATCGGGAATGTAAACTAGCAGTGGAGGGTGAATATTGCCTTCATCTCTCCCTCCTCATTCCTATCCCTCCCGTTGATGTTTTGATGTGCAAAACACTCCTCACTTCAGAAGCTGCTGTGCGGGGTAGTGGAAAGGAAAACAAACCCCTCGTTATTAGTAGCTGTTACCATTTGCTAACGCTGTATTTTCTGCTGTGTCTTCCAGCACTCCCTCCTCCACAGCAGGAAATGAGGGGGTGCTGGGGAGACCGTCAGCCAGAGAAAAGAGCTTAATTATACAAACAAATGTGTTCATGGGAGTCTTGAGAACTGGAGGCCCCAAACCACGCAGACCACTTTGCTGAGGGACAGAATTTGAAAGTCTGTGGGCTCATTCCCAGTTAATTGGAGGTGACATTCCCGTCCTCGAGGGCTGGTGGTGGTGTACATGTTGTGCATTCAGATGCTGAGATGCAGCGTGTCTCATTTTGGGAGTATTGAGCCTCGTTAAGTGTTTGCCCTTTGAAACTGCTGCAGTCGCCCCTCTTAGGGGAGTTGGTGGCATAGACAGGACCTGGGTAGCTTGGGGTCAAACAGGGTGAGCTGGCTGGACACCATCACCTGGTTGGGGTGGGGTTTTGAGCTGTTGCCTCTGCTCTGATGGTATCACTGTAGCGTGTGATGGTTTGTTTGTCTGGACCTTCAGTGTTCATTATCTCGTCCTCTACACCCCAGTGTGGCCCCCAAAAGCTGGTTCTCACTCCCTAAGTGCTGGGAGTGTGAGTGTCCACCTCCTGTCCACAATTTGGCCTCTCTGTTCTGTTTTGGCACCCAGCTTGAAGGGTTTGCACCTCCCAGCAATCCTGCAGGCTCTGGTGTCTGTCTGGATTCCCCTTGGTGTCTGTCCTGCAGTTGTTGTCTGGGACACCTGAGCACAGGAGAGCTGAGCTGAGAGGTGTGGACAGCCCTGGGCTGGAAAGGAGCATCCATGGGGTGATGAAAGCTGTGAACTGCTCATGTGTTTTAACAGACAGGTCAAATACTGGCTGCTCCTGGGCTGAGCCCATGGTGGTTACAGGCATCTTCCCTGGACTCTGGTGATTCCCCATCCCACCCTTTTCTCTACAGATGATCTTTGTTCAGCCTGGAGTGTTAATTTTCTTCCTTGGCATAAATCATCTTTGATGATTTCTGGGTTGGTGTGTGAGCCCCATGCTGTACATAAATGAATGAGTGATACGAGGAATATCTACAAATGTAGTTATGTTGTATGTAATGTACATAAGGAGAGAATGTATTTTGTTCATTTTTTTCTTAATAAAAATGTATATGCTAGCAAGGGTGTTGATTTAAGATCTGTTTGTTCTCAAATCACTTCAGAGAGTGGAAAAATGCCTGTGAAGGTCTTGAAGTGGTGGAGGAATTGTGAAACCAGTGGTGCATTATGTCTGGCCCTGTTCTCTGACGTCACTGATGAGCTCAGTCAGTATCCCATAAATCCAGCGCGTTCCCAACATTCACAGGAACTTTTACTGTGGAGCAGCACGGAGTTAGAACATAGGCTGCTGCTAAACACTAATTTTTAATATCTGACTTCAACCAAGTTCCATTTTTTTTTTCTTTGCATAAGCAGAAACTTACCCTGGAACAAAATGTTTTATTTTGGGCACTTGAAGGCCAACGGAGCCGCTGAACTCCCCACACTGCTGCTGCCCCTCAGCTGCCCTTGGGTGATGCCTCTCCTGCTTTATGAGTGTGAGGTTTGATTCCTTCCTCCACAGCCTGACCTGAGTGCGAGCAGGGGCTGCAGGCCGGGAGTGAGTTAGGATGAAATGCAGAAATAAGGGTGAAATGCAGAAATAAGGGTGAAACACAGAAATAAGGGTGAAACACAGAAATAAGGGTGAGCTGCTTTGCCCTCTGTCAGCCTGAAGGCCCCTGAAGAGCTCAAACAAGTGTTCTGGCTGTGGTGGGGGTACCCTCACATCACCCCAGCTTCCCACCCCTCTTGAGTCCTCTAGTTTTTAAATTTAATAGGTTTTCCACCACTATAATACTTCCTTCTGCATAGGAAAAATACAGGCTCTTCCATGGCTGGCTACCTTGAAGTTCTGAGTTGGTTTTGTTCCAGCTGGTCCAGTGTTTTCCCATGGAGCATCTCCAGAGCAGAAAGTTGTGGCCCTGGAGCACCAGCTCTGCCCTGCCCACCCTTCCCCCACTCATCCAAAGACACGAGTCTTTTACATAAGAATGTTTATTGACAGAAATACATGATGCTCTCAAAATATATTTGTAGGAAAATGCAAGAATAATCTCTTACAATCCAGTTTCTCAGTAAATTCCAGTGTAAATCAGACTCCTGTCCCCGTGAGAGATGCTGCTACACACAGTACGTAAGAGCTCTACTTTATGTGCAAGGTTCACCAGGTAACCACCTGGGGAATTAGGTTTTCCTTCTCCAGTCCCTCATGGATTATGATTTCTGTGTGTCTTCTGTAGGCAACAGTCACAGTATCAACCTCATCAGCTGGGTCACAGCACTGTGAGCGGGAGATAAAATGCTCCTAAAGTATTTACACGTTTCCTCGTCAATCTGAAAATAGAAGAAGTCTCTTGCAAGGACATCTGAGCTGCTTGTAAAGCTCTCGCTGAAAGGTAAGAGCAAGAATCTCTTTGTACAACGTGTGGGATGTTAAAGCTGTTTTGGGGGAGAGAAGAGGAGCACAGGGAAGGGAGGAGGGGGAGGGAGGAAGGAAATGCCTCGGTAAATCTTTTTTTTTTACTGATTATTTTTGGTCTAACAAATATGGCTACAGTCTATGAAGGGAAGAGTTAAGGCCAAAGATGTTCATTGCTGCATTTCCTACCTTTTTTTTTTTTTTCCAAAAAAGAATGTTCTCAACATTAAAAAAAAAAAAAAAGCACTGTTTTCTTTTCCTGTGGAAATAGTTCTTTTAAATAGGGGAAGGAAAATCTACTACAAAATATTAGTGGTTTAAAAATATGGTGTCTGGAAAAATAAATAAATGTACAATTCCTATTCAAATATAAATCACTATAAGCACTTGCTGAGCAGTTAATATCTTCACTGGTCTCTGCTCGGAAAGATTTAAGGTTACTTGATCTCAAGCCTCTGTAGGGTTCTCTTGGAAAGTCTTTGGACCGGACTCGTTAAAGCACTTTGGCATCTCTTTGCTGGGAAGGGAGAATTTTTAGGCACAAGCCAAAGCCCGACCGCCTGGAGATGCCCTGCCAGGAGTGTCCTCGTGGCAGCTCCAGCCCCTGTGGCCACAGCATCGCTGCTGCCCTGTTTTCACTCTGTGTTCTGGGAAGGACAGAAGTGCGAGGTCAGGGAGCTGCTGCTCACCTCTCAGGGCAGCTGGGAGGCCAAAATCGTCACCAGAGCAATTGTGGATGCCGAGGCCACTTCTCCGAGCCTCGTGGCCATGTTAAAGAGCTGGACTTGATGCTGCGAAAACAGGGGCAAAGCTGTGGCAGAGTTAGCTGGGCAAGAGGTGTTTTCCTGCTTCGTGTCAAATTTTAATCCCCTACCAGGCTGGCCTTTAGCTTTTTCTTTCTTTTTTTTTTTTTTTTT